>OX596234.1:45117579-45717579 GCA_951394345.1 Salicornia ramosissima | reverse complement strand
ATTCTCCAAACTATCCACCGGGGTTTGTCCCTTCCCAACCTTCACCAACTTGGGTGGTTCTCTCACATACACCACTTGAAAAGGAGTCATGTGGGTAGAGGAGTGAGGTGAGGTGCTGTTAGAATACTCGGCCCAAGGGAGCCAATGAGCCCAAGTCTTGGGTTGCTCCCCGACGAACCATCTAAGTAAGTCTCCAAACTCTTGTTAACCACTTCGGTTTGCCCATCCGTTTTCGGATGGTAGGAGGTGCTCCTTTTAAGGTCGGTACCATGTAGGCGGAACAACTCTCTCCAAAAAATACTCAAGAACACCCGGTCCCTATCGGACACGATGCTTCCTAGGATCTCGTGGAGCTTCACAACTTCCCTTATGAACATTTCGGATCCTCATTTAGATTCCCATGAAGTTGGTCCACTTGCACCATCCTTGTGTATTGGGGATGAAGGGTGAAATTCCTTGTGTATTGGAATATAATAAACTCATACTATTTATATTCTTAACAAATAATACGTAGTACTAGTGCAGTTAGGGTCGAACCTCAAGTAATTTTAACGAATTTTGTTATGATTTAATTGATTCAAGGATCTTTAATTTTTTTGGGTTTTAGAGAATGAATTTCAACTAGGAAAGCGAAGATATGGTAATTCATTAATGCGACGATAAAACTCTAGGAATTAGATTTCCTAATATTACTTCAATTGGAGGTTTTACAAAATTACAATCATTGAAAATCATGCTTAAGGTATTCAATTGCCAAATAAAAAATCAAAATTATCAACGAATTCATTCCTAAATCCTATATCGACTAGACTTAGGAAATTTCAAAACAAATTAAATTAACCTCTCTCGAATAGCTAATTCAATTCATTTCAAAACCGAATTCATTAATTCTCCTAATGGTTCACAATTCCAATTACTATCTCTAGTAATTAGGAAAATTCTCCATAGAAATTTTGAAAGCTATCATGAAAATTAAATCAAAATCACCAATACAACCATGACATTTTCACCAAGTTATCATGTAGAGCACCAAAAAATTTCCAACAGCACGTTTGGTAGCCGGTTATAAATGGCGGTAATTGGAGTGAATTTATAACTAAATTTGGAAGGAAAATCAAAATTCATTCCCATGGTGGTGCTAGTTTAACTCCAATTTATCTAATTTTCTTCACAAATATCCATTCCCATCTAATACCACCCTCCTCCATGGTAATGGATGGTAATGGAAATTAAGAAGAAATTTCAAGTTTGGGAATGAAAATATGTATTCCATGGGGATTATGAAGTTCTTCCTTAACAAATTACACTTAAAATTCATTACCATTACCACAATTTATTAACAACAACCAAACGGGCCGTAAGAGAAAACACAATCAAAATACTCAAGGACTTCATCAATTCAATGATCAACCTCCAAAATCTATAATATCAAGTCATCTAATCCTTAAAAAATGGAACTACTCACTAAAGAAAGACATTAAAACAACATTCATGATAATAGTAATTAACTCTATTCTAGACATTGCAAAATCAAATCTAATTCAATGCAAAAGAATTCACAAGAATTGAGTAAGAAATCAAACTAAAATTGACAATAAAATCTTCTTGAATACCTGCAATGATGTTCAAATTGTATCACAATAAACTTGAAAACAAATGGAATCAAAGTTGTTGAATGATTGAAAACTAAATCTAAATGTATTGTGATCAAATTTGAGAATTAAAATGGGTTTCATACAAACTAGAGAGAGAAAATATCTAAAACTAGAGTGTGTGTGTGTGTGTGTTCTAATCTGACTAAAAATGTGATTAGTTCCCAAAATTATAAAAGCTAACCTAATTTATTACACGGCCAAAAACAGAGCAAGGCGCCAAAAAAAAAAAGCACTGCAAGGGCCAGGGGCTGCACGACCGTGCAGACAGCTATAAGTTGCACGGTCGTGTTGAAACAAGGCAAAAATGGGGCAAATGGGCCTGCATGATCGTGCAACGATAACTTGCACGATCTGAAGCTCTGGAAAATGTGACAACCGTGCAGTTTTACCTTGCACGGTCGTGTCAATCTGCTGAATGCACTGCCCAAAGTTGGAAATTTGGCATGACCGTGCAAGGAAGAGCTGCACGGTCGGGTCATTCTGCTGAGTGCACTGCCCGAAGTTGGAAATTTGCCACGACCGTGCAAGGAAAACCTGCACGGTCGTGTCAGCCTTTCTTTTGTCTTCTTTGACGAATTTCTTGCTCCCTTGCTTGGTGGACGGCCTCATGGAATCTACAAGCTTCTCGGGAACCATGCGGGACCTCTCACGAACCGAATTAATCACAAAAGTACTTGCAGGAAACACAAGGCAAATCAAACATCCACAAATCGGCCGGATTATTAGAGAAAGAAGCAAAACTAACACTAAATCACACAAAAGCTAAGAAAATACGAAACTAAGCTAAAACACACAAAATAAGGGCGAAAACACTCAAAATACAAGTCTAAAGGTGCTGGAAAATATGTCCTTAACAGACCAATCAGGTTGTATGTGTGGGTGTTGGTTGGATGTTTAGGTGGGAGCATTTCAGCACCCTGTACAGAACTGTGCTCCCAAAGGCTATATTAACTATTAAGCCACCTTTTCAAGAGAGTTTATTGAAAATGAGCACACTTGCTTGCCAGTAGGCTCACCACCACCACCACTAATAAATGGGGATTACAAGAGAGTTTATTGACATCTATACTATATCCATTGGTTGTCAAGAACTATGAAACTGATCTGGGAAATAAAGCTTTTGGTCAATCATAGCATCAAGTAATGTAGTTGTATAATTGGCTGTTGAAAACTGGAATTATTTCATATGCCAAAACAAGTTAATATAATATATAAGCCATGTTAATACGTAGTTTATACATTCTACCCCTCTCCGCCCAAAATAAGGAAATGAATTTGCTTCTATTTAGAATTATCGTCTAGTCTCTGTTATACCTGGTGAAAATTGTTTGTGAATGAACTTGTACATGGCCAGTTCAATGAGCCTATTGGACCATATGGTAATTTTTTCCCTTAGCTACCAGACATGTCGTTTCTGCTTTGCCTTTTATCTCATCTCTGATGGAACTGGTAATGCTTGCGATAGGGTCAAGGGTTCCTTATAGAGCTGGACATGGAGCACCAGGACTTGTTGCTGCTGGAAGACCAAATATTCGTGGGACCCAAAGGTAGTGGTGGTGGCCTTGCTAGACCTGTTCCTCCACGCCACACAGAAAACCATTACCGCTTGATGATCCATATCACCATATGCATGACTTAAAGTGACCATTTTATATGACTGTAAGTAGATAGATTATACAATTGATATAGGATCTTTTTTCTTAGCTTAGCTTGTAGGGGAAATTCATTTTTCTGATATTACCTTCTATTTTCCAGAAAAAAAAAGTCTTACCTGATTCTTTTCTCATTTTACAGACCGGCGCATGACTCCACTCTCATCTTTCAGTGGTTGGGATCGTCCTGGTCATGGATAACATGAGTGTAATCCCAAGGTAACTAAAATGAAGTGTAATTACTTGATAGTGCTGATTTTATAACATGTTCCTTATATGACTATATGTAAATCTTTCCTTTTTAACTTATTTTCTTCTTCTCTTGAAAGGTCAGAGCTAGTCCTAACAAACTTTTAGGGGGAGTCTGCAGGCTGCAGCTAGGTTTAGGGAGCTTAAGCAGGTATTTTCTCTTTGAATTGCTGGATGTTAAATTATTTCTTTTTTGGTTTTCTTAATGGACTTTTTGTATTCCCTATTGGGTCATTAGTCCATCCAAGATTAGAGTTGGTAGTCAGGGAGACATCGTCTTCCAAATGAAGGACCAAGAAAAAGAAAGCTATGAGCACTGCTCCTGATCACACAGAAAAGCAGTATGGCATATAATATTAAGTGCATCATTTCCTCTGCTGAGTGCTGCCCATAATGCATCTAATTCCGTAAAAAGCTCTTATTTAGCTTTATCACACTAACTTTGAGACCTTCAACTTTTAAACTTTTTAATGTTGTTGAAAAATGTCAAAGGATTTTCTTTACTGGGCAAAACTGGAAAGGTCTACATTCCAGATTAAAAGGTTAGTTTTAAACTATTCCATTTTTGTTTCCTGTTTTACTTTGTCAATTCATTCATCAGTTATACTTTTGCCTTTTTAACTATCTTTTAATTTTATAATTTTTTTTAAAGAAAATTATATCGATAAGCAACATCATGACGTCTTTGTTTGATTTAGCTTCCGAAAAATTGGTTTCAACTAATATTTCTAGCTTTGCCAAAAAAATAAAAATAGATTACTTTGATATTGTTGAATTAGAGATGAAATGGATGAGATTCGGGGTGAGTAAAGCATCGCCTACATCCATCTATCTGTCATATACAAGGTGGATCGGGTGTTAGCATAATTTCTAATGAAAATTTTGATACGATACACATGATATAAAATATTTCTATCAATTTTTTTTAAAAAAAAATTACTAAATTTACATATAAAACTTAATAAATTGGTGATGGGTTGTAGGTTAAACGAGTGACGGATGAAAAAAGGCTCCCCAGTCACCAGCCACTCGCTTTCTATCCATTTAAATCGGGATTCATCCATTTTATAAAAAACAGGTTAAACGGATGATGAATGATCCAAGTGCAAAATTCATTCCAGGGACTTCAAATCATATAAATTATAGTGAAGAGAGTTGAGAAGTATGGTGGTGATGATGATGTGTGTGGAACAAAAATGAAAAGAGACTTGGGAGCTAGATGAGGATATTGATCATGCGCAAAGCAGCTAAAGGCTGAAGCAAAGTTTGGGGGGCTTTAGGCATCATGTCGGGCATGATGTATGCTGGAGTATCAAACAACCCATGTGATGCATACAACCCCTCCTCAAGGCCTCAAGCAGAGCTCTAATTAAAGTGGTTGTGTGCCCCTTTTGCATTGTTATTTGTACAATCTAAGGCTACTTTAACCATAGATTTTCTGACTATCTTCCCTACTTCTATCATGATTCATGAGGCATTCCACAAATGTAACCCAATTTGGTTTTTTTTTTTTTTTTTATATATTAGTAGAAATTTGTTAAAAATAAGTCAACTTTTATCCAGTATTCTCAAATTAAGTTAGTCTTTTAACCAACCAACAAAAGTGAACTTATTATCCGTATCCGCTCAATTTGTTATATTTTTTTAACAATCTATCGCTTGATTAAGGGTGACTCTTCAACTTATTAGACCTTAACTTATCTGAACTAATTTTTTTGGGTGCAAATTGAACTTATTAAACTGATTGAGATTTATTGACCTGATTAGACGTTATTGGAACTTATTGAGCTGATTGGAACTTATGACACTTGATTGGATATAGACCTAATTGAAGCTTTTTGGAACTTAATAGCTATTACACTTGATTGGACTTATTGAAGCTTATAGACCTAATTTAACTTATTGGAACATATTAGATCTTGTTGAACTTATTACACATGAATTGAACTTATCTGAACTTATTAAACCTGAAACTTTTTTTCAAGGTGAAGAGAATGCATTCTAAGTTAACACTTTCAATAAAAAATCAAAGTGATGTATTAATATGTTGTTGTTTATATAGTTTTCATTGAAAATGTTAATTTAATCAAGTAATAAATAGTGAAAAAACATAATTTAAGTAGATTTGAGTTTTATGTTAACTTATTACGAGTTAATTAAAAAAAATGATTACTAGTGTGTATATATATTTTGTTGGTTGGTTAAAATATTCATTTTTGTTGTAGAAAATTAATTATTACCAGCACTGAACATTTGAACCCAGTAAATCGAGCAAAAAACATTAGGTTTCACACTCAAGTTTGATGGTTAACCGGTTAACTCCTAGAGACTTTGCTTATACGCGTGAATTGATCATGTCTTACAATGAGTATCTGATTATTCACTTTAAACTTCCGTGACCCAATTACAAGTGTTTTTTTTTAAAAAAAAGGGGCCCAATTTCAAGTTAAAATAAGGTGCATAAACTGATAAACTTTCATGTATAAAAAAAGGTGCGTAAACTTTTTTTTTGTTTTGAAAAAGAGGTGCATAAACTTTCAGCACAGTTTTAGGATACTTCTTAAGAAATCATAAAGGTGAACTGTCTTTTCAGTTGCAAAAAAAATATTAATGATCACTCTAGCATCCTCTTTGCAGAAGCGTTAGCCCTTAGAGAATGAATTAAACAAGCACTTGCCTTGAATATTAACTACCTAGTACAATCTAGTAGTTATTAATGCTATTAGAAGCACTTGGCATGTCCCTTGAGGGGGGGACAATGGTCCCCCTAACTTTTTTGAAAAAATAAAGTTTAAAAAAAAAATTACCCTCCACCATTAAGGGTTACCGTTCGCTTGGTGGTCGGTAATTTTTTTACATTTTACCGACCATCAAAGCGGACGGTAATCCTTAATAGCGGTCGGTAATTTTTTTTTGCTTCTATTGTGTTTACATGTAAGCCATGCTGGTCAGAAAATTTTACTGAGCTTAAACCTTGATTTCTATGAGTATTAGGCTATTAGCTACTTTTGGTTACTATCAATCTATCCTTACACTGCTACCACGAGGTCTACACAGTGTTGTCAAATTCATACCTGAACATTTCAATTTATTTGATGTGATTGTTATTTTAGTTTGATTTTGATTTAAGTTTCTGATTATTTGATTTGAGTTTGTAATTTCTGGTTTTGTTTTGTAACTTCACTTTGAGTCTAATTTTGATTGTTTTTAGTTTCCGATTTTGTAAGTTCTGGTTGAGGCTAATTTTTTAGTTTGATTTTTCCATATTTGTATCATTTTCTGATTATTTTGGGTTTTTTTAGTTTGAATTAGTGGATAAGCTTGGTTGTTTTAGTCTGATAAAAATGTATATGCTATTTTTTTGTTTAATATGTGAATTTTTGGTTTGATTTTATCTTAATGTCCGACGTAAGTACTCCATAACCCCGTTTTTCAAATCTTGAATCCCCTAATGTCGAATTATGTCTGAAATTATGTATCTGAATTATTTTAGTTAAATTACCGAACCCGTCCCCCAAGTTTAAAAATCTGGCTACGCCACTGATTGAAGATACTAGAATTGATCTTAGTAGATTTGATTCTATTTCCATAAATCACGCATGTAGAGAAGCAAATAACGTTGTAGACTATCTTGTAAATCTAGGCCACAACTTTAGCACTATGACTTGTTGGCGCTTTACCCTTATGACTCTACCTTTTCCCTTATCATCCGTAAGGAGGCTCTTGGTTGGCCTCCTTGACAGGGGTCAATCGGCTTTTCTTTCTTTATCAATAAATAAATAAATGAAAGTGACGATCAATTTTTTTTTTATTAACTTGTATTGAAATGAACTTAGAGGTCATTTGGTTGGAGCATATTTCTCATCTAATTTGAAATTCCTAGTAGCTAAATCACCTCGTGTTTAGTTGGCACTAAATAGCAAAAGCATAGAAAATTAAAATTCCAAGGGAAATTGATATTCCTATGAAGTGTATAAAATTATTAACCTACATCCCCTTGGTGAATGCAAATTCCTGTGTCAAATACAAATATTTATGGCGAACCAACCACAATTAGCTATTTCATAGGAAATAAACAAGGGATTTTATTTCCCGTGAAATTAGACTCCTTGTAGGAATTAGATTTCTATGGTGAACCAAACGGACTCTTAGTTTAGATCTAGTTGCATAATCTATTTTTATCACTATTGACGAGTTTATTTTTTCACAAAATAAAAGAAATTTTTGTTAATTCTCAAATTAAATTAATGTTTTTGTTAACTTACTATTCACTACCTAATACATATATCAACTCAGATTATTATTTTTTTTTTTTTACATTTACTATTTGTCTATTAATAAATTTACATTTTCAATAAAAAAAAAAAAAAGAAAGAAAGAAAACAAAGTGGCATGTTAATATGCGGTTCTAATTTTGATTTATTAACTGGCAACCGGTAAAGAATCTTAATTTGAGTAAATTTGGGTATTAGTTTAACTTATTATGAGTTAATCAAAATATTGACTTGATTTAAGAATGCCGGATAAAGTTTTCCTTTTTTTCGAACAAATTTTTCAATAAAAAAAAAAATACGAAGTAATTTACTAGTTTATCATAGGTTGAAACTTCTTGATAGTGAGTTTGTGACTAAACTTATTAAGCAATTAAAATTGTGATCAAATAAACAAATAGTAATATTTTTATTTATCAGCTTGTAATGACTTATGAGTCCTTATATTTTTTTAAAGGGGGTCCTTATCCGGTTTCCGAAATCCATTTTGGATCCAACTAATTCAGATTCGAGCAGGGTTATGCCTCAATTGGAGGGAAAGCTCTCCCAACACAAACTGCTGCGTTCCCAATGCTCAAACCCGAGACCTTGGTTAAGCTAGAACAGCTCCCTTACCAGCTGATCTAAGTATGTGTTGGTATGAGTCCTTATTATTCAAACAATTATACTTCGTTTGCTTGTTGCGCACTAATCGCAAATACCTCATTTCGGTTCAAAATCAATTTTGCTAAACAAACATTAGATTTTGTACAAGAGGTGAAATAACAAAATATATGAGACTGAAAGAGTAATACTACAGTACTATCTACGTTTATTTTTAATTGCAACAATTTGACATAAATTAGAAATGTAATATTAGTATAATAGTATTGTAGGTTATAACTCGTCATAATAAATTGTTTATAATTATCTCTATTATATAAGCCAAGGGGAAGCCATGGTGTCCCCCATCGAAAAGTCCATAATGCCACTTAAAAATTTATTATAAATCAAATAGCATCACTCTTATTTATTAAGGAAAGTTATTACAATTTTTGAATTTTTTGAAAATGAAAATGTTACAATAAAATATACAATTCGTAAAAATAAAATAAAAAATTCAAAATTCATATTTTTGAATTATATATATATATATACACACCTATTTTAATATAGTTTGTTACATAAAAAATTTACCTTTTTTATTATCGTAGAAATTTGATAGCCGATTTTGTTCATTGTTATGTAATGGCTGGATGAGAGGGGAAAGTTTGTTTACGATTATGTGAATGAGTGTGAATTTAAAAAAAATTAATTTATCGAACAAAAACATTCGATATTTGAAGATACATTAAAAACATCGTCGCACGCAAAGCGTGCACACAAGGCTAGTAATGATATATTAGTAGCGATTAATTAAGCTCTTGGCTAGATAGATTCAAGGACATCACCTTATGAACTAATTATTGTAATGATAACAATAATTAACTTCACAACAAATCAATGTGGAAATTAAAGCATAATTAAGATGGTAACGGAAAAGTGTTAGCCCACGCTTGAGCTTGACCACCATTGAAAAAGACCATGGTCAACCATGTGACCATTTCATGTGCTCAATTACCAACTAAACGGCCATTACTATTACTATTACTATTACTAATGCTACTTAAAGTAAGAACACGCCTACCCTACAATAACAGATACCGCTATACAACAACACGCTACCAATTGTCAATACATGCTAAATTAAGTTTCTCCATAATTCTCTTTCAAAAAAAATTACTCCATAAGTCTACTTAGGTGTAAGACGTTTTCAATGTAAATGGTGTGTTCTCTTCAACTTATATCAGATCAGATTATATTAGATCAGAACATATCAGATTATATCATCTCACCAATTCTCATAAATTTGCAGATCAGGTCAAAAAATTTAAGACAAAGAGAATGCAACCAGAATGATTATCGAAAACCATTTACAATAGACATCACAATTATAAAATAAATTTTTCATGGTAAACTAATGCAAGAATATTGATGGAAAAAAAGGGGAAAATAAGGAGGTAAGAAAAAGGTAGGAAAATAGGTTTCCATTCATTTTGATAGGAAAATTATTTTTCATTAGATATGTTTTAATTATAGGGAGAGTAAATAATGTGAAAGTGAAAATATTTCACGCCCTAGTAGAGTTGGGCATTGGCCGGGCTGGCATGAGTGCCAACTCAGCACGACATGCTTTGGGCCCGGAACGACACGAGTCCACTATGAGCACAGCACGACACGGCATGAAGGCACAACTAGTGGGTCGTGGGCCGCCCATGAACAACATTTTAAAAGTTTGGCACAAACCCGGCACAAGTACAACAGACCAGCCCACACGTTGGCACGATCATTTTGGTTAAAAATTCATAATATATAAAAATTAGTATATGGCAAGATGTCACGGCACGAGTTGGCCCGGCACGGCACGTGGACTGAGCCGTGAATGGACCTTATATTTTATAACTTGGCACGAGCTCAACACGATACAAAATTTTCTTGACCATTATTGGCACGAGGCACGCCGCACGCGGGCTTGGCATGTGGGCCGTCCCTGCACGGCCCGCGCCCACCTTTACCCCCTACTAAGATTTAATTAGAATGAAGACTTAAAAAAATGAAAATGCACATATAAAAAATTGGGTACCAAATGAATTTTTTCAAGAAAATATTTGTATTGTGAATTATACTCCCTATAATTTAATGTCACAACTAGGTATAAGTGTGGTGCGGTTTGACCTCTAAACCACATCAAATCGTAATTGTGGGGTTTGAAAATTTTCCAAATTACATCATAAAACGTGATTTGATGCGGTGTAGTTTGGAGTTTATGCACAATATATATTTCTTGTTAAGTCTTCAAACATTTTATATCAATTAAATAAAAAAATTATTATAATAAGGGTTTGCGCCTTTTGCGGTTTAAGTTTTAAACCGCATATAATTGTAGTTTGCATCTTGATTTGAATTTTATTGTCAACAAAACTAAACTGCAAAATTATGATTTGATAATTTTATAAAACATATTGCACTTTTTAGGCCATGAATCAAACTAAGCCGCTAAAAATAATCTGGTGCTGTTTGAAGCACACACTTCTCAGCACTAGTCACAACAATCTAGTTTCTATTTCTTCACTTGTTTCAAAGCCTTAAGAATAAAAAGTGCCTAGTTGAGAACTTTAGCAATCAATCAATGAAGTTTTTCAATCAAGGAATTGCTCAATCAAAGGTGGATAAAATGATGGGTGGTATGGGAAAAAAAACAATTAATTCAAACTTTGAAAAATGTAATTTTGCGGAACCCAAATATTATGTTGCAAGCTGAATAAGGCAAAGTTCCACTCTTTCTAATTTCTATCACAAAGAAGGATGTTTATGTGTTAAATTCCTATCTTTCCCTTTATATTTATGTGTTAAATAATATAGGCATGTGGGATGTTTGGTTCGCTTTAAATTCCATCGAAATTTGTATTTTCAAGGAAATGGGTGGGGGTGTTGTTTGGTATGCAGGAAATTTGCATTTTAATGAGATTTACATTTAAAATGTACACTTATGCACTTATTAGTAATATTAAATTAATACATGATGTATTGATTAAAGCATGAGATCATACGTATATAAGGTGTGGATCAAGCTTTCTTCGCAACATTTTGAAAACATAGGCATGATATATTACTAATGAAAATAAGGTGATGAGGATGACAATTGGCATGTAACATAGTAGAGGAGAACCAAAATCTTGTCAACAATTACGCTTTTTAAATTGTACTCTATAATAATAATGTTATATAAGGGCTACATATCTATATATCAACATTAAATACTCTTCTGAAAACACATTTTTTTTCACCATGTTAGCTTCTTATATGCAATATACTTAAAGGTTGCATTTAACTTTTATATATATATATATATATATATATATATATATATATATATGACCCGTAAACACCCTCTAATTATGAATTATCCATATTCATAAATCTAAAGTCCAAAAGCACCATTATTACACCTTTTATAGGGACTAGGGAGTAGACATTCTTTCTTGTGTCAAAAGGGTCATTACAATGTTTAATTATCATTACAACACAATTAATTAGGATCGACCGTAGTATTATAAAACCAGAAATGAAATTCAATGTCACATTCCAAAATCGCAACATAAAATTTTTTTAAAAAAATCGCAAGATATTGCAGCGCTGTCCTTTCCTAACAAACGCCCACACCTCCGAGGATTGAGATTTGAGAGAGAGAGAGAGACTTTAGCAATGGCGACATTCTTGCAGATCTCGAAACCCTAGCTTCGCTCTCTATATTCTCCCTTTTTCTTTTTATCTTCTCCTTCAAGAAATCCTTTCTTGTTTTACGCGTTCAGTTTGAGTTCGAGATCGGCGTTTTTTGGCGGTTCGATTTCTTGGAGCGTGTTCATTTTCAGCCTTTATCAGCATTGATTCCTTGAATTTCTTTGCATTACCTTTTGTTCCTTTTTCTCATTCAATTTCAACTAGCGATTTTCATATCGATTCTTCCTTTTTTTTTGTCTTTTATTATAAGTAATAAAAAGAGATAAAAGCACAGCAAAAATTTTTTGGCCGAAGAATCTTCGACGAGTTTATAGTGTTGATACTTTCCATATGAGCTTATAGTTTGAGTTCGATTGAACTTTGTTTTCCGGCGGAAAATGGAAGACCGAGGTGATTCATTTGTCGCCGTGCGAAGAATTTCTCAAAGTTTGGACCGTGGAACTTGCCATTCGAATTCCGGTACTCCCTCTCTCTCTCTCCTGTTATGGATTTGTATATACGGTTGCTTCGAGCTGGAAATAAATAACTAAAATGATTCAGCCTGACTGATTCATTCATTGTATTGATTTATTTTTTGTTGTGAAAAGTTGGAATTTGTTGATTGGATGAGGTAAGTTTAGTTGGTAAGCCAGTCAGTTGTAAGAGCTGTGCGTTAGCTGGAAATAGATAGTTGAGAGGATGACTTGAGTCTTGATAATAATGTTTGGCATCACGTTCGTCATTTTACCAAGTCAACGAATAATATTGTTATTTGTAGCAGGTTACCTGTCCTAACGGTTTATTTGACACAAGTTGCTGAAGAATTGTTTGCTGGAGTGGTAGAATTGTTGTAATGATTTTTTCTGGTCACTTGTCAAGAAATTTGAGCAGAAAAAATATGGATCAACTGCATCCACCCGTAGTCTTCTATAGAAATGGTGATCACATTTTTATATGTTGTCTTTTTTCAAAAGGAAACTTATGTCATTTTTTTATGCTTAGTTGTTTTTAGATATGATGCTGAGTGGGTTTATTAGAGAAGAATAAGAAGATAATAATGTCCTAATGAGATGAGTTAGATCATCAGCCGTGTTTAAGTTTAAGAAGAGGCTTTATTTTCTATTTTTTTTTAAATGATCATGTTTGGATGATGTCCCTAATCGATATGAGAGGTAGTTATTGGAGAAAAATAATAATATCATCTGTGATTTCTATTTTTTTTAATGTTTGTTTACAATTTTTAGGAAAGTGTTCTTGTTTGTATGAGTTTTATTAGAATGTAGTACTTCTACCATATTCATGCATTATTGGACGTTTTGCAGCTGAGGTTGTTGCGGGATCAGCAGCTTGGATAGGTAAAGGTTTCTCATGTGTTTGTGCTCAAAGAAGAGACAGTGATGCTCGACCATCGTTTGATTTGAGTCCAACACAGGTTAATAATATAAGATTTGATCAGTTAGAATTTTTACTTGTTATCTTTTGGAATTGCTATACTTGTTTTGTTATCTGTCATCTTTTTTTGGTTGATATATAGTTTATGAAAAAAAAAGGTTTATCATGATCAACAAAGATATAACTTTTTGTTATTAGATTGTGGCTTGAGGTGTTTTAGATGTATAAGCTATTTGAAGGATAATGCTTCTTTGTGTGCTTTTACTTGTTGAACATTCCCACATTAAAAACTTCTCATACAATCATTGAGTAGTTTGAATTACTTGTGGTTTCAGGAAGAGTGCTTGCAACGGTTGCAGGGTCGCATAGATGTTGCATATGATAGTTCAAATCTGGAACATCAGGTACTGCTTTGTTTGGTGATGTCAGCATGTCATTTATGAGTGCTTTATACATTTTTTTTAATTATCTGCCCTGCAAAAAGCATGTAAGCAGAGATTAATGCTTCTCTGCTGCTACTTAATTTTTTTTTTTTGTTTTTTTTTTGGTGGTGACATTGTGAAGGAATCTTTGAAGGCGCTGTGGAATGCTGCCTTTCCCGGTAAAGAACTTTGTGGTTTGATATCTGAACAATGGAAGGAAATGGGATGGCAAGGGAAAGATCCATCCACGGATTTTAGGTATATTAGCATTCTTCTGTTCTGGTTTTCATGTAATTTAGTTACTTGGTATTACTCATTTTGCAATGTTTAACAGGGGTGGTGGCTTTATATCACTGGAGAACTTGTTGTTTTTTGCTAGAAAATTTCCGGTATGTTAGCTTCTCTTCCTCCTCCTCCCCCCCTTTCCATCTGTTGAATGTGCAATGTGTACACCAAATCGGTGTCACTTTGTTTATCCCTTAATAATGCTGAACATAAATCCATGGCAATATTCCTAATTCTCTTAAACTAATTTTTAATAATATTTGGTTCTGTTTTACTGACTTAGATTGATAGAAAATATGGTCTTTTTCGTATGTTTTGACTATTCACAATGTTTGTGATTTGTGACATTGAGTAATTAGAAGTATTTGATTAAATCCTGAACATTTCTGTAAGCTGAAACTACTCTTTGCCTTTTTGACATGATATCTTTACACATCATTTGATCATTTCCTATTTTCGGCTTTTTTCCTCTGTATTCTTGACCAATTATTCTGTTGGGAAGGTTGCTAACTTGCTATCCTTGTATAATCTAAGATATTGCATAACATCTTGTACGAAGGTACGATATTGAATAAACTAGTTAATCAAGAACAGTGATTCATATTACTTGTATGGGAGCAGAACAATTAGTGCTTGTTTGGTTATCATAATAAGTTAATTCCTGTGGGAAATTCTATTTCATGGGAATTAACTTCCTTTATTCAATTTTTGTATTTGGTTCACGGGAATTTCTAATTGACAAGGGAATTTTCGATTACCAAGGGGGGAGTTGGTACTTTATTTCCTACACTTCATAGGAAATTCCTCTTCCCTCGGAATTTCTATTTCTCATGGAGAGCTTAATTCCTCCAACCAAACAACCTCTAAGTTTTGCATCTTCCTCAATGTGTTTTGATCAACTATTGACATTTTGGGTCTGCTTTAGTTGCACTGGGTTAATGATGTTTTTTCTGACTGCACTCTACAAGTCCTTTAGGTTTCGTGGCTTCTAGTTCTCAGTTCCAAATCATGAATAATGAAAACTAGTTTAATTATAAGGTGATCTTAATAAATAACCAATGCAGTTTTTTTTTTAATGCAAATCACTGTTACGAGTGGCATATCATTTGATTACGTGCTTGTTTTTTTAAAACTATATAGATATGATATCATGGTGCAGCTCTAGCCTCTAGATCTTTAGAATTTCAATGCTTCCTTTTTTCGTAAGCTTTTCTCGCTATAGATTGATATATGTTATACACGTATTGTCCTGTCCTATACTCCTATTCCTATACTCCTAGTCCTATGGGCTTCGTTCACATGGACAGATTTTGTTACTAGTATTAGTTTTACAAGGAAGGAATGTTTCTATAGAGGCCAGCCTCTAGCCATTTCACGGCCCATGCTCACTCTCTTATTCTCTTGTTTGCTATTTTAAAAAGTTATTGCTAAAATGTACATTTCAACTGTGTTATCCAGAAATCATTCCACGACCTTCTGCGTAAGCAGGAAGGAGACCGAGCTATGTGGGAATACCCATTTGCTGTAGCAGGTGTGAATATTACATTCTTGTTGATCCAGATGTTAGACCTTGAAGCAGGTTTGCAATCTTCTTTCTCTAAGTCAAACTTGTCTACATAACAGTATATACTATATATATATAGGCTATGGATTTGTTTCTTGCTTGCTCCATATTGCTACCCTAAATAATACTTGTATATTACTCCATGTTTTTTTGGTGTGCCATAAACTGCCATAAGATCTGATGTTGTGACAAGTTTATCTAGTAATCTACTAATACTACGGAGTACTGTTCCATAAAGAATTCTATAAAATTTTAACATGAAAATAAGTAATGCGTTGGTGTATGTTTGTTCTAGAGGATTATTGATATTGGCCTTTCCCCTTGGATAGGAGCATCAAATTTGTACTTCTTTTCCTGTTTGCACACTGTACTTGCTTTGTAGTTCCCAAAACAATAGAGATTCTCCGATTGTATTGTGATAATTAGTCTAAAATCTCTAAATAGTTCTCAGTGCAAACATTTTTTTTAATGATTTTTACTAGTATCTGGGAAAAAATTACTGAACTTTGGGTATGCTAATTGTGTGTCTACCATTTCCAGTCAAGCCACGAACATTGGTCGGAGCAATTTTTCTAAAATTTCTTTCTGGTAACCTCGCCTTCCCATTACAAATCATCCGTTATTTGCTGGTATTTTATTCAATTGCTTTTCCTTAGAAAATGTTGCCCATTCCTTTTGCAGAGAATGAATCAGCATTTGATCTGTTGTATTGCATCACATTCAAGCTGCTTGACCATCT
The DNA here is from genome assembly GCA_951394345.1 of Salicornia ramosissima. Lineage (NCBI taxonomy): Eukaryota > Viridiplantae > Streptophyta > Magnoliopsida > Caryophyllales > Amaranthaceae > Salicornia > Salicornia ramosissima. The sequence continues at coordinate 45,701,051 of OX596234.1, read as the reverse complement.
ATGGCTTAAGATGCATGCCTCATACATGGACTTCAATGTAAGTTCTCTATAGCAGTATGCTTACAGCTATTGAAGATATGGCCCATTGTGCGTGTGTTTGTCAGTTTTAATTTTATTTGATTTTCCAGTTGCCATGATGTAATGCTCTGTTTTGCTTCATTTTCAAACAAATATCCAGTCTTAGAAATCCGCCAACTTCTCCCTAGTCCCTATGCTTGCTATTACTTTTACTCACTGTTTGGATAGAAGGAAAATAGAATAAAAGAAAAAGGGAGGGGGAAGAAGTTCCTTTGTTTGAAGTAAAAGGGGGTGGAAAGGAAAGGGAGGGGGAAGGAAAGATCCTCACTTTTTAAAAACACCACCTTCCTTCAAAATTGGAGAGATTTGGAAGGAAAATGGTGTCTTCTTTTTTTCTCCCCCCTTTATCTTTCCCTCCCTTTTCCTTGTATCTTACTATGCAAACATGTACACTTTATGCCTTGTGGAGCTGTGATATTCACTTTTAATCTAAATTAGCTGTGGTGTAGAATTTTTTACCTTTGAGGAATCTTCTTTGTCACTGATGTTTCATGATCATGAAATTTTAGGATTTAAACTTTGGTCTGAGTTTGTATTTTGTTTCTCTATGCTTTATGTTAATGTTTTTATGCACTCAGTGGCGGATCCAGGATTTGTGCCAATGGGGTTCGAACTTAATCAAAGAATGCGTATTCAGATGCTCAGATATAAATCGGGTTTTTGGGTATAAAATCGGCTGTTCAAATTCACATCAATAGCTGATTAAATAGGGACACTGAAATTTGGAATAATAACGGTTCAAATAAGCACATTGAATTGAATTATCAATTAAAATAACAAATTGGCATAATTGCATAGTTAAAGTAAACATTGAAATCAAAGAAAACAATAACTTGGCAGAACTACTTGAATAAAATAACAAATTCATTAGCATGGTGAAAGACAAATTGATTATGACCAGGCTTCATGAAATCTGAACGCAAAAATCACCAAAAATGCAAAATAGAAAACCCCAACAAAATTGAAAATGACATTTGCCTATTACAGAGGAACCTTGCTCACGGCTTCCATGGCATATTCATTCAACACTGATAAATTGAAAATTACAAATATTAATACAGATGGCTAGAGAGTAACTGACAGTCACAAATTGATGTAGATGGCTAGAGAGACGCAGTGAACTCCGTCGAACTTGGTGCGTTGTGCGGCTGTTTTTGGTGCTTGACCCAGTGGCCGTCGAAGTCAGTCACGTACATCGAACGGTTGTGTGGAGATGGTTAGAGAGAGACTGAGAGGAGATGGCTAGGGTTTCAATTTTGGTATGAGGGAACTCAAAAATGAAATGAAAACTGGCTTGGGAGGAGGGAGAGGGGTGAAAAGTGGGGAGTGTTAAAAGTGCAAGGGCAGTCCCTTGAACCCAGGAATGTGTGCACAAAGCTTATTAACTTATCCAACTGAGCTGCACGCATGAAACTATTTTACCGTGTTTCTAATTATATTTATTTAGTTCTCATTTCTTAAAAAAATCCGAATTTTCCCCCGGATCCAACGGGGTTCAGTTGATCCCCCTGAACCCCCGCTGGATCCGCTCTTGTATGCACTTAAATAATGAAAGGTTATTTGCTTAATTCAATATGTCAGGTATACTTAGAACTCATCACTTGTACTGAGCAAACTTTCTTCAGCTTTATGTCACTCCTACCTCGCATATCTTATTTTATTTTTGTGATACACTTGCTTACCTTGTCGTTTTTATTTCTGTGTAGTCAGTGATGAAAGCTACACGACGACAGCTTGAGAGAGAAATGATGCTTGAAGACATTATGCGACTTGAAGACCTTCCATCATATAGCCTTCTCTCTAAATAAATAGCTTCCGAGAAAAGACAGTATGGTCTTTTTAGATGCTGAGGTGTCCGGAGGATGGTCTTTAGACGCTGAGGTGTTGGAAACCCTTGCACTCTTACGGAAGTACTCTCTTCCTTCCACAAGCAACTCTGTCCTTGATGCCTAACTAAATGGTCCAGAAGATTTCTTGCACCATCCCAAAACCCAGATTGATTGTCAGTTTTGTTTTAGAGGAATGGCTTTTGTATGTTCACAAGGTCATAATTAGCAGTTTTAGTACCCAACGGAATTGCTTTTAGGTGGCCAGTTTTATCTAGTTAATGAAAATATGCCATTTTTTAGGGCTTTGGTTTTCTTGATTGGATGTTCATGTAGTTGCCAGTCAATTCATCTTCTTTACATTTTCCAAAGGGGCTAGGATGTGATTGTTTAAGCTCTTGGAAGCAAGTGCAATTAGCGGAGCTTCTTTCGTTCTCAGAAGATGACGACATCCACATGTTCTGCTACCATTTGATGTCAAAGAGCTTTTGTAAACACCAACTCTGAAATTGCCTTTGTGCTCTTTTTCGAATTCTTGAAGCATCTCTTGATTCTTGATTAGGATTCTGGGAGCTGTTGTCCAGTCAACTGAAGGTTGAAATGTCAACGTCTGGTTTTTGAATTATTGGAGCATCTCTTGATCCTACAGAATCTTATTTTCTCCTAATTGGACTAATATAAAATAGTGTAAATTTTTTACGTAGAAATTCCAGATTAGGTGTATCACATCTATTTTATTGTTTTCAAATAGTGCATTAGACTACGGCTTAACCCAAGTCATATAGGGGACCAAAATCGGCTTCAGAAACACGCAAGGACTAAACACAAACATGCCAACTCAGCCTTGCAAAGATGGCTTGTGTGTAGGGGTGCTTATTGAGTTGAGCAGCTCGCGAGCTGCTCGACTCGGTCAAAGCTTTACTCGATATGACTTGTGCTCGCTCTAATTGGCTCGAAATTCGATAATTTTCAGGTTAATCAATAATTTTTGGGTTTTTCTTAGCTATGCCCTTGAGTTTTTCGCCTTTCTAAGTTGTGCCCATGCTTTTTGAAACTTCTAAGCTATGCCCTTCAACTTAGGTTTTTTAATTAACAGCGTCTACTCCGTTAACTCAACGTTAATAGATCTGATAAAAGGAGTTGCATTTCGTGGGAGGGTAATTTCTCCTCTAAAATTCTAAGGTTTTTAGCTGATTTTCACCCTTTATAATTAATGTATTTCACTAAAATAAATTATGCATTGCCCTGCAAATGATGCATTTCCCTAAAATAAAAGGGAGAAATTCATCTAAAAACCCTAGAATTTTAGAGGGAGAATTACCCTCCCACAAAATACAACTTCTTTTAACATATCTATTAACGTTGAGATATCGGAGTGGACACTGTTAATTAAAAAATCTAAGTTGAGGGGCACAACTTAAAAGTTTGCAGGGCAAGGGTTTCCAACAATAAATAATTTATCTAAGTTGAAACTCATAAATATAAAGTGCAAGGGCACAACAATAAACAATATGGTCTTTTTAGATGCACCTAAGTTGAGGGGCACAAATTAAAGAAAAATTTGTTTGACTCTTAATATGATAAATTAATACACTTTAAAATAAATAATTTATCTAAAGAAAAAATAATATAATCATTAATTTTCTTTAAAAAAATTGAAATTCAATAGGGCCAATACATTAAACGAGCAAGTTATCGACTCGAGCTCGACTCGAAACCTAACGAGCACGAGTCGAGCAACCCCTAGCTCGAGATCGACTCGCTCGATAAGCATCCTACTTGTGTGAATGTTGTGGTTGATGATGGAGCAAGTTACTAGTTTTGCGGAATTGAAGATATAAATAGTTAGACATGAAAATGGTGAAGATAACAAAGATGAAGGATGACAGGCTTGACAAGCGTATACTTTAGTTGTGATAATAATTAATAAGAGTTACCTTTAGTTTTGCATTTGTGATAATAATTGTTACCTTAATACTTATGGCTCGTTTACATTAGCTGAATAGAGATGAATTGAACTGAACTGAACTTAATAGAGATAAACTGAACTGAACTGAACTTAATAGAGTGTATTAATTGAACTTAATAGAGATGAACTGAACTGAATTTAATTTGAAGTAAACAAGCCCTTAGCGACACAAACTTTGGAGTGATGCACAGTCATGCCAATTTTACAAACTAACAACAATAGAACCAACTTGGCACCCAATGAGGCAATGGAAGTGGTCAGAGTAGTATCTGAAAACATCAAAAAAGTGTTTTAAAAAATATCTAAAATAATAATAATAATCCAATAAAACCAAATAAATTCTATGAAATTAAATCTTAAAAAAAGAAAAAAAAAATTAAATTACTCTCAATAACCATGTTATTAATATGTATATTTTAATTAAGGAAATCCGTTTTCTTTAGCTACACATATAAGACGAAGGGACGCTAGTAATAAGGTTTGAACCTTGTATCTCTAGACATAAGGTAGGAGTTAATACAACTTTATTACTCCTTTTGACCTTACCATGTTATTAATATAAAGTTTTTTTGATTTAATTTTAATGAATTTATTTAATGGGATTAAAGTAAAATAATTTTAAAATATTTGGTTGCTTTTCGGCAAGTGGGGTCCACTCCGACCACTAGAATACAACCTCAAGTCCCTCGTTGTCTTATAGTGCCAAGTTGGTGCATCTTTTGTTTAAGAAGTTGGTGTCTGTTTACTTTGATGTAAAACATTTTCGTTGTAAAATGATTTTCCATGAAAAATATTTTACGTTTGAAAACTCATTTTCATAGAAGTTTTCCATTGTTTACTTGCACGGAAATTAAGTTTTACTCTCAAATTTGGAGGAAAATGTTTCCAATAGGGTGTAAAATGAGTTTTCATCCAAATTTTTACATCTTATTTTTTCACCCAAAGTATACGGTGTAAAATAGGGAAAATGTTTTTTCGCTCTAGTAAATGGACCATAGTGCAAACCCCTCCCACGGTCCCACCCCCACCTCCACCCTCCAAAAAAATTCACGACGGGTAATTTTGGCTTTAATTTTTCATTAATAGACGAGTGCGAAGAGCAGCACACAATCTAATTTAAGATAATTACCTTATTACAGCACATATTTTTGTGGAATTGTAAGTTGTCTCTCACCCATATTCCCGCAGGTGCAGATGTAACGACCCGTATTTTAGCAGCGTTGATTTCGGAGAAAAACAACAATACAGATCGTTAACTTCTAAAAACTTCAAGACTAAAATTCATAAACTGCAGCGGAAGCTCTAAAACTTAATCATATTATTAATTAAAAACTGTTAACAATCCCAAAATACTATTTAACCAAAGTCCTTTACTAATACAAAATAAAGAATAAACCACTAGAACAAATAGACCAAAATCTAACTCTAAACGTCAAGGTCAACTTCTAAGCTGGCTAGCTCACAATCCCAGCCCATGCGTAGCCCAAATCAATCACCACCTGTACCTGAAAAAGGATGTTGGGGTCCACAGTCAGTGGTGAGTAATTAGATTGTTCTACTTAATCAGTAGAACACAATTAGAAACATAATAATCAGAACAGATCATCTGAACTGTCGAAGAAGTCATCATGCAAAGACATCAACGAGCAATCAAATCAAGTACGCAGCGGAAAACAATCACAACAATACAACCTTAACAAGACTTTCAACTCGGCTTAACCAATTCTAGACTTCTAGTCCTCATCATCGACTCTTCTATTCTATTCAATCCAGGTGCTAATCCGTGACCAGTCATATGCTCGTAAGAGGTCAACCACGAAGATCTACTCCCCCAACTTTCCTTGCTCATGTCGGGTCAACCACGAAGATCTATTCCCCAAGCACTGGGATCAAGAACTGTCCTGAACCCGAAGATAGGACAGTGGTTTCGACTGAACCTATGTTTATGGCAAGTGTGCCACTAGATAGGCGGTCACTTCATAATTAATCATCTTTTCAATTCAATTCTGTTCTGTTCTTGATTCCCTTTTCACAATTCGATTCCTTATTGACTCAACTTCACTTCTATTCAATTCTAACTTGTCTTAACTTGACCCAAAACCCAAGCTGAAGCTTATGCCACTCGACAATGACCAACGTCATACGAAAAGTTCACGCAAAGATACATGGAAAAACGAACAGAAATACATACGGAACACGTACAGAAATACATACAAAAATACGTATACAAAATGTATAAAAATACCTGCAAAGTACGGTTAGAATACATACAAAATAAGTATACAATACAGGTACAAATACGTACAACATGCAAATACAATACGTACAACATACAAATACGAACGTACACACCGGAAGACTTAATACTACATCAATAATACATATACCTATACGAAATTCATGCAATACACATATACAACAGAAACCTTCCCGTGAAATACTTATCTTGTCAGATTTTACCCAATTACCCTTCCTTTAGTCATATTGTTACTTTCCTTCACATTGCAACTTAACCCTATTAATTCCTTTTAATTGTAATAGTTATGTTGTTACTTTCCTTTATATTGCAACTTTTCCTTTAGTCATATTACTATTTCCCTTCATATTGCAACTTGTCCCTATTAATTCCTTTTAATTATATTAGCTATAATAATTCCTAAAATTACAATCTAAATTATTCTAAGTCGAAAATTAAACTAAAATTGATCAAAATAAAATATAAACACTCGACATTTTCGTGTATAGAAATTAAATATATTCAATCATCAACAATTGATCATATAAACTTAATAATAAATCCTAAAAATTACACTTTAAACAATAAATCATCAAACCTGGAACAAAACAAGAACGAAATCATTTCCTTTAATTATCACCATCACACGACATCCATCATTATAAATCAAGATTCAATCTTTAATTTATCAAAACACAATCATCATAAGGCAGTCATGTAAACTTGTCTATAATTCATAACATAAACACATAATCATCGAATAAGACTAAATCAAGAACAAAATCAATTCTTTCTTTCATCATACTACACGGCTCAAATCAACGCCAACAATAACAAAATCAAGATCAAGAAACCAACATATCATACTTATATCAAAGGTTCAAATCAAGATTATCATCAAAGATTATTAAAGATCAAAAATTACTACTTAAAGATCAATATTAAATCATAAGAATCGTATTTTAAATCAAGAAAACCACTTGGCCATCCTCTAAACAAACACTTAATCAATTCAAAACCTAATCAACATGATTCTAAGCAAGCATACGTTGTTCTAAACAATTCCAAATCATATTCTAAAAATTATCTAACTAATCTATCCTAAAGATTAAGTAAAAGCAATCCAATTACCTTTGAAGGAGAGATATGATTCGAAAATAGCAAGGCCACACGGTTTCTTGAAGTTTCTTTAAGCTTTTGCTGCAATCTTTGAGTTCTTGAAATCAATAGAAAATGTTTAGGAGTTTTTAGGGAATTTTTGTGATCGATTCTTGGAAGGGAAAATAATTAAAACAATTGTTGAACCCCCAAAAATGAAGGTTGGCCGTGTGACATGGGAGGTAATAGGGTTTAGGGTTCCTAAAGTTTAGTAGTGAAAGTAGGACAACAAAGGTGGGTTTTGGAATGGGTCAAAAGTAGTTATAATAATTAATAAAATTAGTTAACAAATTAAATAAATCAATTAGGAGAAAAATATATGGGCTCGGGTTTAGTAAGACAGAATAAATAGATTCAGGTCATGATCCAAAATAACTGGACTGCTACAAATAAAGTTAATAATTAATTAAATAATAATCAACTAAATAGCCAATTGATTATATATTTAATTAATTATAAAAAATTTTAAAATATCCCGAATTTTCGGGGCATTACAGCAGAGTTCGATTCTCATCTTGTTCCTCCTAATTGAGTAATTTCAACGTGATATTCTTGTGATATGAGCCATGGGTTGGGGCTCAGCATGCCTTTTTGTACAATAAATAATGGTAAAATAGAATTTGTGAAAAAATATTGCTTGTATTAAAATTCTTCTTATATTTGACTTTTTAAGGTCAAAGTTTATGGATTTTGACCATGATTTTTAACTTAAATACAAATAAAACGTTAATAAGAAATATATTGTTTGATTTTTTTCAACATGTATTTTAAAGAATAAATTTTCTGTAATTATAACTTAACATCAGAGTATAGATAGTCAAAGTTGTATCTACGGTTCACCTCGAGTTGAGGCCAAGAGAGGGGCTTAGAGATGGTGACTTACTTGCCAAAAATCTATTACGAATGCCACTGTCATTTCCAATCTTTTGTTAAAACTTAATCAAACTCATTGTGATACTGTTATTAGTTCTAATTGCATTAGTAGTGCCACTACATTGATTGAGGGATTTTTCCCTAACATGTTGTATTATACCCCATCTCATATCCCTCATTACTAGACTTGTAAACTTTTCATTTATTTTTAGTTCATGTTAATCCAAAAAAAAAAAAAGTTGTATCAAGGGGTAACTAAGGGGAACACAATCCCCTAACAATGGATTGGTTTGAAATAATGGGTTTCTTTGAAATTTGACCAAAAAACAATGGGTTGGTTTGAAACAACCCATTATTAAAGTTTGGATCAAAAGTTTCAAATAGATTAGGAAAATTATCAATATAACTATACTACTCTTTAAGTTTATCATTGATAACCCTGAATTATTTCTATTGTCATTGGTAACCCCATTTATTGTGTCATTCTCAAACATGATCTTATTAAGCATGGAATAGTTAGTTATGTTACCGAATTGTTAAAATTAAGGTTCAGTTTTACATGCTCAAACATTAACTCTATTTATTTATCCGCAAAATCCCTCGGTCAAAGTTTTAGGTTAACAGTAGAACTAAAAAAACTTCAAGGAACCAATAATATCTTAAAAAGTATTAGCCTTTAAATCAAACTCTATTACAAATTATCTCGCTCAATTTAGCCAACATGCACATTTAAAATAGAAAGATGAATACAATTTGCTCACCTATCAAGTTTTTATACTGTATATCAGATTCTCTTTGTACTTATTTTAAAAAGCACAAGTGTTGGGAGTGTTTGGTTAGGATAAAGGATAACAATAATTGTTACCAAAAGAGGATTCAGTTCCACAAACTTAACAAAGAAAATAAATTAAGGGTTATGTTAAACGAGTTAAGTGCACTATAGAGTATTAAACTTTCACAAAAGTTGTAGTTTAGATATCTAGTTGCAAAAATTGCATTTTAGATACTCAAACTTAGCTTCTATTAAATAATTGTTGAATTAACCGTTAACTTAGAATTTTATCAATTTTTTTTCTTGCATAGAACATTTGCTCTAAATTTTTTTACAACCCAATTTATATTCAACTATTTCATCTCCTTCAACCTAACATCAATTCATCGTCTTTAACTAGAACAAAAAAAATCCAAAAACAATCCAAGTTAACAGTTAATTTAACAAAAGTTAAGTTTGAGTACCCAAACTGCAACTTTTGCAACTAGTGTATCCAAAATGCAACTATTGCGACTAGGGTACCCAAAATGCAACTTTTGTAAAAATTCGGTACCTTATAGTGCACTTAACTCTATGTCAAACCTTGGAAACACTAAAAATTACTTATGAAAATCACCAAACAAGTTAAGACATATAATTTGGTTGAATCTTTCTCTGTTTACGAACAATTCAAAAGAAATATCAATGAGACAGCCACCTAAGCAACTGAGTTGCGTTATTACCCTACCAACTCTAATCTCAGGCTCACCTGGTTTTGGGAGAATGAGAACCTTTAATTAAACCCATTCATTAAACATCTAAATCAACCTGCAATTCTGCAAACAGCTTCAATTTTATAAATTCATAACCATATTTATGTAGCAAGAACACCAAGAATATTTCATTAAATAACGCAGTCGCCAAACTCTCCTGCAGCGCAAAAATGCTAAACAGATCGCCACAAAGATATAACATGTCCAGTAAAATTGATCAATGCAAACATTATGTCTAAATTGTCTGCTTTGCCAAACATGTTTTCTCAAGCTAAACCCAACTCTCAGGACTTAGAACACCAAGTACTAGAGGGTTGAATGTTCACAAGTAAAAAGTACGAGCTTATTCGTAAATCCATGAGTGGAGGCTGCTCTGCCAGTTAACAACACCCTCGGGGAACCAAAGAGCGATCTCCTTTGTTGCGCTTTCAACAGAATCACTTCCATGGATGACATTTCTGCAAAAACAATTCAGAGAGGGGGGCATTCAGTGGACCGACCTCTATTACAGAGCTCATTCCTAATGAGATAATGCCAAAATAATACAGCAATGGTGTACTTCATTGATCTAAAGCATAAACTTCAAATTAAAGAGCAAACAAAAATGACAAGCCACAAGCAGGCAGTTTGCAACAACCATTTTGGTGGCTTGGTGCTAAAGAACATTAGCTTAAGGATCCACCAAAACAGATAACATAGATATTATCTTAAGATCCGTTAAGTTTAAAGAAGAGATCAATGATATACAAGCATATACAAAGCAAAAACAAATGGTAACGAATCAGATCAAAATTTTAAGGGATTTCGCATGTCTAGGATTACAAAATTTACGAGATTGGCTATCTGTGATAAGTTTTATGAAGTTTGTGAGGGATATAAGAGAGAATTTTTCAAAATCGTGAGCCAAGCTAAGTATTTTGAAAAGTTTGTGGAAGCTAAGAAAAACCCAAGTTTTAAAATAAGCAATCACTATTTAATACAACCAACACAAAACAATTCTCAACCATACCCAACAAACAGAGGTATGCTCAATACCGCACTTTGCTATGTCTTTTGTTTAAAAACATAGTATGATGCCATACTTGTAAATATTACGAAGGGAGCATGCCAAAAACACAAATGGTTGTGTACCACATATCGAAAACTTTCAGTTTATTTACGATTATATCGAGAAATACCCAATTAATCAATTTGAGATGTTTAGTAAACATGTCAATTGGCAACTTTGTATTTTTGTTGAAAATATATTACCTAAACACCTCCTATTTAGTTGGTGATCGTATCTATGCCCCTAAAATTTGTCAAAATTACATTAAAATGTCATTGGGAGATACAAAATTGTATCTCACATTGATTAACATGATATCCCTCCGATTATATCAGCATTCTATGTTTAAAAACACAAACCGGTGGAGTATGGGACTTAGCCCAATAAAAGGCACAGAAAAACTTTTCAAATGGCATTACTAAATAGAGTTATGCAAAAGACGAATACATATACAGAATACACACCTGCCAATGTCAATGGCAAAATCACCACGGATGGTACCAGGCTCAGAAGCAAGAGGGTTAGTCGCTCCTATGATCTTCCTACCAGTGAGAACCACTCCTTTGCCTTCCCAGACCATAGCTACCACTGGTCCGGACACAATATACTCTACCAATCCGTTAAAGAACGGTTTTGCCGACAAGTCCGCATAGTGCTTCTCGGCAAAACTCTGGTCCACATTGATGAATTTCAAAGCTACAAATACAACATACATTATTCATCAGCAGCCACATCAACCAGAACTTCAGATCATTTCAGAGCTCATGTGAACTAAGATCAATTATATGAGTGAACATGGGGGTGATTAATAATTCACAATATAGTGAAAATAAGGGCAGTTCAAATCAAATGTATAATTTACTCCTCAATTTACACAAAAATAAGTCCAGGTATCAAACAATTAAGTTTGTAAGCTTAGAACATCTTGAACTCCAGGAATATGAAATATAAGGCAAATGAATCTGAGCTGAATTATAGAATGAATCAAAGACTACTCATGAGATGCTGAATTAAATTGAATTAAAGACTCATCATAGCTGAACTGAAATGAATTTGTGTAAAATTAAGTCCAACAAAATAGAGCCTAACACCCTTAGATCGCCAAAATGGAGTAAAAGTTTCATTATTTTCCCAACAATTGACATCCTTACACAGTAATCCTAAATTGCAACAATTTAATATGTTACGGAGCGAATAATTAACACGAGAGCTATAGATCAGAATTCAGAGGAAAACATGTTTCTTGTTTTAGAGCATACCTTTCAAGGAGAAACCTTTCTTCTCAAACCTGCTGATGATCTCACCAACCTACACATTAAATCTAAGATTTCAGATCAAAGGTAACATATAAAATTAAAATCTTAACCAAATCAAACAACAATCTTGTCAATTTTAACAACCGAAAAAGTTTTTAAAATAGCCAATTGAATTCCCCATCAAACTATTAACTTTAACAAGTCACATATCAAAAACTTCAAAAGCAATCAGAAAGCAATTATCTCCGGGGACCCACTTTAAAATTCGCGAAGAAAATCAAAAAATTGAGGAATAAAAAAAGTACAAACTGAACTCACCAGGCCTCTTTGGACACCATCAGGCTTGATCATGATGAAAGTTTGCTCCATTTTCGATTCTGATTTGAAATTATGTGGAAGATGAAAGGAAGAAGAAGAAGGATAGGAGTGTAAGGGTGTTTTGGTATGAATAAGAATGTATATTTATATATGAGGCAGGTGGCTACGCATGTACAAAAACCCTAACCCTACTTCAGGATTTGGAAATTGGAATATCCCTTTACGAAACCTCTCTCAAAAAATTAAAAGATTAAAACACTCTTTTCAAGTTCATTAATAATTTAATTTAATCATTTAAAAAAAAATTAATTTAATTTAATGATGATACAAACTTGTGTGCTAATGATTTTTTTTTTTTAATAAAAAACTAATTTTAAGCCTGTGTTATGCACGGGTTTTGATCATTTAAACCAATTATTATGTAAATTTATGAATATTTTTTTCTTATTTGAAGCAAAATGTATGATTGCTATTTTGATTTTGAGTTATTTCAAGTATGGCGATTTAGTTTGGTGTGATATGTGATTTTGAGTTATCCCCCCATTCACCATCAACACGCATCAACATCATCATCCTACCTCAAAAAAAAAAAATTCATCATCATCCCCTTCATCTATCATCATCATCTCCTTCATCCATCATCATCTCCATCAAGCAACAATCATCATCAATTATCATCATATTCATCAACCATCATCGGTTTGGTCCGGTGGTTGACGGTGGATTAGGGTGGAGGATTGGTTGGGGTTCGAATAGTGGTAGGGGTGGTTTAATGGGGTGTGAATGTTGGTGGGGGTGGTTCATCGGGGTTCAAATTGGGGTGGGGGTGGTTTGATTTGGTTCGAATTGGGGTGGGGTGGTTTGATTTGGTTCGGATTGCGGTACGGTGGGGTGGTTTGATGGGGTGAGAATGTTGGCGGGGTGGTTCGTCGGGGTTCCAATTGGGGCGAGGGTGGTTCGATGGGGTGCGAGTGTTGGTGGGGGTGGTTTGTTGGGGTTCCAATTGGGGCAGGGGTGGTTTGATTTGGTTTGAATTGGGGTTTTCTGTGGGTTGGGTTAGTGCAGTGGTGGTGTCTGTGGGCTGGGTGGGTGATTTCAGGTGGGGTGGATGGTTTCGGTGGGTTTGGTGGGTGGTTTCAAGTGGGGTGGGTGGTTTCGATGGGTTTGGGTCTGGGTGGGTGGTTTTACGGTGGTGGTTGGCGGTTTTACGGTGGGGGCTGGTGGTTAACGGTGAGGGAGGGTGGTTGGGGATTTGGGGGGGGGGGGAATAGATTAATTAAATAGTTTAATAATTAATTAATCAAGATGATGAAATTAGAAACTAATTATAATTAGTAGGAGCTTTTTTGCATTAAATATCATTATTTTTAAAAAATAGAAAAGTGGGCTCCACATGTGTTTTTAACATGTTTAACAGGTAACCAATTAACCTAGTTCAATAGTTGGAGATTGGTCTGAAAGTTGGGATTAATAAAAAATAAATCAAAGATCGGATTAATAGTTGGAGACAACCCAAACTTGAGATTAATATTTACAATTTTTCCAAAAAATAATTGTTTTTTTTTTCACGTTGTTTTTTTTATTATTGGAAAGGTAAACAATAATTATGACTGTTTTCTCACAAGACAAAATCCTAATTTATCTAAATGTAAGAAATAAGAAAATTTAGAGTCAATGTATGGCTCTATATCCTCATGTGTCATGTGAAGCTATCCAATGACCCAGGGAGGCGAGATAATCAGCAGCACGGTTTGTCTCGGCAGGTGTGACGAGAACATATCGAGTCGAACTGATTAAGAAGTTGATGTACATCCTGCATGAGCTACTGAATTTTCCAAGGGCACTTTGATTTGCACGTCGTATTTCTTGCACCACTAAGTGGTGTTTTCTCTAGGTATGACAAATTGCCGAGTATAAGGTCTTGGCCTATTGGTTAAGACTTCATAATTTTTATTCCTCAATTATCTTGACATGGAAATTATATTCTAACGATGCGTTTGATTCAGCTTAAATAACCAATCATAAGCTTATGTTCAGAAAATTTAGATCAGAAAAAAAAAAATCAAACCATTTTTATTTATTACGAAAATCAAGAATTTTTGACACGTAAAACGAGACATTTTTTATCATTTTTTTTTCAATCCTGGCCTTAAATCCAAGTCATAAGGCCCAAACGGACCCCTATTATGCTCATCCATAATTTCATTTCTCATGATTTTTTAGACATTTTTTGGGCAAGCAAAATGAGACAATTCTGACCGTTTTTTTTTGTCAATTACGACTTTAAACCCAGGCCTTAATGGTCAAACGGACCTTCTGATAACTTGGTTTAGTATATGTTTTTCCTCCTTATTTTGTATGGTTTTATTGTGCTAATCGTGCTCTTAGAAGCCGTTTTGCCGCTAATAAGTCGGTTTGGAGTGTTTTGTGTCTTTTCCATGTTTTTGACAGGTTTTTGATAGAAGATGCTCTAAATGGGACAAAAACCATCAAAGTACACCAATCTAGGCAAAGGAGAAGCACTAGGATGTCACGATGAGTGTTGGAGAGGTTCTGGTGGCAATTAGTGAAGAATTGGCTTGAAATTGTTCGATTCGGTTCGAATGATTTTGACCACCTCTCACTCTTTTATACATAACTCGATCTATGAATATCGTATTCAAGCGATTCTAGCGGCATTGGAAACTAGATTCAAAGATCTTTCCAACGGTAGGTCATAAGCTCAATTCCGACTTAAAACGAAGGAGTTATGGGCGTTCGAAGTTAGGGCATCAGACCGGACCCCCAGCATGTACCCCGGTACCGGGGTTTGTGCAACCCTTACCGGGGTTCATCCACCCCGACCGGGGTACGTGTACCCCGGTACCGGGGTGGTTGTTGCCCCTGCTTCTCTCCTTTGCTTTGAAGCCAGAGTTCCCCCAGCATCGGCCCCGGTACGGGGTACATGTAATGACCCAGATTTTATCGGTATTTTTGCCGGTATTTATGTGTATTTATGTTTGTTTTGTGCTAGTTCAAATTAATTTTTGAACTGTTTATTTTAATTTTATATGAATAATTTCGATTTAATCGAAATTTTTATTTCTTAGTTTTTATTATTTATGTTAATTATTATTTAATTAATTAGAATTTTATTTATTTAATTTTCTAATTAATTATTTAGTATTTTGGGTGAAATCGATTTGGGCATGATTAATTATGCGGTTTTCGCAAATTAGCCCAATTGATCACGAGAGCCCAATTTAGGCCCAAGTAACCCCCGCATGGCCGGTTTTTAGCAAGCTTGGCAAGCTTGCCACTTTCTTTGTTTTCACACTCAACCAACTTCTATAAATAGAAGGGGTTAGTGAGCCTTATGATCATTTTTGCCATTTGCCTTTAACACTCTTGCCATCAAAATTCAATCAACACAAACTCCCTCCCAATTGCTCTACTTCACACGCCATTTTTGGTGTTTCCAAGTTGAACATTTGTTCATCAATCTTTCCAACCCCAATCTTAAAGATTCAAAGTCTATTGATCTTTAAGTAGCCTAAAACACAATTTAACCCATTTGTTGCAATCAAGATCATTGGTTTGGGTGGTTTTCCGGGTTGGTTCGTGTGTCTTATTCGTGGGTGTTCGAGTGGTGTTCGAGTGGCAGCCGTGCAAGTATAGTGTGGTGCCGTGAGGACCGTGCAGGTGGGCCGTGTGTTCGTGGTTTCAGCCGTGCAGTTGGTGGCTCGTGTAGCAGCCGTGCAAGACCGGGTGTGCAGCCGTGTGTGCTGTGTCGTGTTCGTGAGTGTTTCGTAGCTGGGCCGTGTTGCTTGGTGCCGTGTGGGTCGAGTTTCCGGGTTGCATTTGTGTGTAAATTTGTGTGTTATCTTCAATAAGGTAACATAATTTCTCAACCTTTTTGGTATACCTTGTTTATAGTATAGATTAAATGCATGTTTAGGATGTTTGTTGATGTTTATTCATGATTTTATGTATGATTATACAATCTGATTTTTATGTGTTTACATGATGTTTTAGTGATGATTTTCATGATTTTATGATTAGTTATACATTGTTATATGATCATGATTTATGTATCAAAGTTTGATGAATTTTGGATAAGTTTAGGTTGATTTTTCATGATGATATGCGTGTGATGATTACGTTGGATGAGTTCTTGATTGAAGATCTTGAATCTTGATTGAGTTCTTGATTGAAGATCTTGAATCTTGAATGAGTTCTTTATGAGTTCTTTATGAGTTCTTTGAGTTCTTTATGAGTTCTTGATGAGTCTTTAGGAGTTCTTGATTGAATCTTGAAAGTTAAAGAAAATGGTTTAAAGAATAAAGAAAGTGTTTAATATGGTTAAAGAATGATTAAAGATTGATGAATAATGATGGGTTAGACTCAAGAATAAGGCTAGAGGCAGTTCTTGAGAATAACTTCGATGTTTTAGCTAGATTAATTTCGAGAACCGAGGCTTTAGGCAGTTCTTGAATTTAGTTTAGTTATGTTGGGATAATAATGAATAATATGATTAAAAGTGAGTAAATGAATTAATTAATTACTTAGCTTGATTTCATTTTTAGACGCCTGATACTTTGAGTAAGATTCAATGTATTCGGGTTAAGACGTTGCCCCTAATCCATCCGCGGTATTGGGTTAGTTGGAGTCATACTATGTGATCTTTGTGAATTCCAGTAAGATTGGTTTCACGGGACATGGATTTCCAGTAAGATTGGTTCCATGGGGTTTGAGAGTAAGATTCTCAAATCCGAACATAGTAGAAAGTTCGAGCGCGTAAGATGCGTTCGTACGAGCACAGTCCGGTCTAGAATATGAATGATTGCGCCAAAGATAGTTGATTAGGTTGGTTGAGTCGAGTTCACATTTTGGGTTGTTCTCGTACTTTGTTCAATGATATTGTTTGTTTGATTTATGCTATGTACATGTGTGTTCCCATTAGGGTGAGTCAGTTATGTTACTCGCCACTGATGGTGGACTGTTGTTGTATTTTTCAGGTACTTCAGATGATGATGCTCTTGCCTAGTTTTGGGTTGGGCGAGCGACGTTGTTTCTTGTGTTGTCTGTTGTATTTACTGTTTTCTTAGTATTAGTTAGCGACAGTATTTGTTTAGATGTTATTTCATTACTTTTGGACTTTTATATGTTGTTTAAAGACTCTGACATGTGGTTGGAGTTAACTCGTATTATAATATTTCTAGTTTGACTTTTGGATTAGTTTATGTACAAACTTGTGGGTATTTGTACTTTTGGTGGTTTAATAACAATATTTGAGGAATTAGTTTTATTTCTTAAGTATTTGAGTTGTAGTTTCTAACAACTCGACTCGTAAGTTTCTTCCGCGCCGATTTAAGCGAGTCGGGTCGTTACAGTACATGTACCCCGGATCGGGGTCTCTGCACAGCTCTTCACTCGACATTTTCCAGAAGTACGTACCTGACTCCAGCGACAACCCCGGTACCGGGGTGCATGTACCCCGTACCGGGGCCGGCGTCACGGGCTCCGTTTAAGCCCAATTTTGCCTATAAATACCTGTTTTAATCCCTGGTAAATATCTTATTCTTTTCTTTAGGTCTTCTTTCTGTTTTTAGGGTTTTCTTTCTCTCTCTTTTATTGTAAAAACACATTAAATTCAATTCAATTCAAGTTAATTAAAGATTCAATCTTTTTCCAATTCTGGTATTGTTTTTTTCTTATTTATTTTATTTATGCTTTTTATTATGATCATGTTGATTTCTTTTATTCTTTCAAACATGTGTGAGTAGTATTTTAGATCTAGGGTTTGGGAAAATTATGTTTGAATGATTAGATTAATTGAATCTTTTGTTCTTTAATTCATGACTAGTTTTAATTCCCTAAAATCTGTTTTGATCATATAAATTTGAGTAATAATCTAGCCGGTAGCCGAAATGTGAAAACTTCATTAAGACTTAAGATTTTAGGCAGATTTATTTAATAAATTGCGAGAGCCTGTTATGTAAATCTGTAGATCTAATAAATTGCGAAAGCCTGTTAGATCTTGATTAGAATTTGTTAATGAATTATTGAACATTGAAATTCAATTAGTTTATGATTTCATTCATAAAATCCTAAACCCTAGAATTTCCTTCATTCATTTAATTCCAATAAAAATTCAACCTTTATTTTCTTTTCTTTATTTATTAGTTATTTAGGATAATTCAATCACAAAGGCCCTTTACATAGTTCACACTTTTTAGTAATTAAAGAAATTAAATTGCTTCTCTGTGGATTCGACCCTACTTATCACTGCTACATTAGTTTGATATTTAGGTTATTTTTGACGGGTTGCGACGCCCTGTCACCTTCATTATGCTAAGTTAACCCTTTAAGTGCTGGATTTAAGGTAGAAACTGACCAAAGGGGCAGAAATGTCTCATTTTGCGTGTCCAAAAAATGTCTCAGTTCTTCTACGAAATATACATATCCAATTTACCATAACGAGTGTCAGATTGATCATTAAAGACTGGTTTTGAGGTCAAAATTGACAAAAAAAAATCAAAAAGGTCTCTTATTGTGTGCCAAGAAAGTATTGTATTACATGTAAAGAAGATCGAAAATTGTTGCCTGAAAAATAGGGCCAAAAAAACGTTGCTGGAAATAATCGGTGGAAAACCGTTGCCAGAAAAATCGATTGAAATAAGAATCCCTGGAAAAGGTGCCGAAAAATCGTTGCCAAAAAATTTGATCGGAAACCTGTTGCTAGAAAAAGTCGACCAGAAAATCTTTGTCCGGAAAAATCGATGGGAAAACCTTTACCGGAAAAAAGTCAGTTGGAAAGTTATTCTTGAAAATCGCTTTTGAATATGAAAACAATTGTCTAAAGGAAGAAAAGCGGAAAAGGAATGAGGGGAGAGAAAAAAAAAATGCAATTTAACCTAAAACGCAAGTCACCAGTTTGAGCAAACTCGCCAAAGTTGGAATTATCCCATCAAAATTTTCCTTTAATCAATTTAGTTATATAATATTATATTTGAATTGATGTACGTATTTTGTAATCATCCATTTACTAACTCATTTTGCAACGACCCGCATTTTAGCAACGTTGTTTTCGGAGAAAATAACAACACTGATCATTATTAACCATAAACTTTTAATATCAGATTCGTTAATGACAGCGGAAGCTCTAAACTTAATTCAAATTATTCAATTAAACCAATAAATAGTCCAAAATAGCTAAATTACCAAAGTCCATATTACTAATCAATTACGAAAAATCCAATAAAACTATTACAAAGGCTAGAAATTAAATTGACTTCAAGATATTTAAACTACTATTCTCGCTTGCTCACAATCCCAGCCCTTGCGTAACCCAATCAATCATCTCTTGTACCTGAAAAAGGATTTTGGGGTCCACAGTTAGTGGGGAGTAATTAGATTGTTCTACTTAATCAGTAGAACACAATTAGAAACATAATAAATAGAATAGATCAACAGAACAGTCAACAAATCATCCGGAAAATCATTCAAAGACATTCAAATTCAAGTACGCAGCGGAAACAAGTCCCAACAGAATATTCAACCAAGACTCTCAAGACAATCTTAATCCAATTCTAGAATTCTAGACTCCATTATTCACTTTCAAGTTCTAGTTCAATTCAAGTACTAATCCGTGACACAGTCATATGCTCGTAGGGGAAACCTTAACTCTTCCCCAACTTTCCTTGTCTCATGTCGGGTCAACCACTTTTGATCTACTTCCCGAGCACTGGGATCCAGAACTGTCCCAAAACCGCAGATTGGGCAGTGGCTTCGACTATACCTATGTTCAGGGCACTTTAGCCACTAGATAGGCGGTCACTTTATAGTTTATTATCTTTTCAAGTTCAACTTTCTAGTTCGCAATTTGACTCTCAATAATAAGACTTGACTTCTATTCAATTCTAGTTCATCTTAACTTGACTCAAAACTCTAGATCAAGACTCAAACTACACGACATTTGCCATGCAACTACACGAGAATTTACCCATACAATAATACAATTCCATCCAACGAGTCCATACATAAAGACATGTAATAATATTAATTCAATAATATAACTCAACCATATACAAGAACAGAAGTCGAAACTTACCCATGAGCTTACCAACATACACGGCCTTCCAATATAGAAATTCAATAATAATTCATCACATAATTCATATGATTAGATCAATTACAATTCAACATACAAATCTTAACTAATTAATTAAAATAATTTCAAGAACATAATCAAAATCTAGTCTTTTAGTCATTTGAACAATAAAAATCCATTCTTTTTACACTTCAATTCACACGGCATTTTGAATACTAATGACAAGAAATCAAGTTTTATCCTAGTTAATAATACAAGCTTTAATTAATTAAAATATAATTCCAAGAACAACTTCGTACTCTAATCTTTTAACGTAAAAACAAATAAAAATCCATCCTTTTGTTCATATAATACCACTCGGCCCTCTTGTGAAATTAGCAAGATTAATTCCTTCTTTTATAATCCTAGAAATATCAAGTTTAGATTAATAATATTAGATTAACATAATAAAAACCCATGCTTTAATTCATTCAAGAATTTCGAAACCAAAATGAGTAACTCATAGTTTCACACGACACTCTTGTTTGATAATTCAAGATTATAAATCTAGACTTCAAGATGTTGAGCTATGTATGGTTTTGATGATAATGAACAAATGATGATTATCTAACTAACATGTGTGTTAAGATGTGCATAAACAAGTTCATAGGTCTTAAGGAAGAAGATTCCTATCATCTTTGATGATGTATGCAATATAAGTTCCTGAGTTGGAACAAATCAAGAGAAGCGTCTGAGTTGAAGCAAATAAATAAGCATTGAAGATTCAAACATGAAGATTCAATCATTTGAAGAAACAAGATGGTGATTCAAGTGAAGGTTCGAATTATGAATCAAAGATGTTGCTGTCAAGTTTCTACAGAGAAATCAGAGAAGTTCTTGAAGAGAATTCAGCAAGGAACATGAGAAGAACTTCAAGTATTCCAACGAATCACTTGATGAAGAGAAGAGAAGCATCCATGAATGTTATAATGTAATGTTCTAGGGTAAATGTAAGTATATTAATGCATTTAAGTCTGATTGGAACTTAGTCGTGTCTGTCAGAGGAACATTGGGTCATGTTCCTAGAGGAACTTGTGTCGAGTCAGTTGGTTATTTTGGTCCACGGCTGTTGCTACTTTTTAGGGTCGGTTTAAACAACCCCTTGACTGTTTTAACTTGTTTAAAATGTTCAAAAGCTGACTGAATTAGTGTACCCTAATTTTAGGAGTAGTTGGTGAGTGTTTTTGAATTAGTTAGTAGTCAAGATCAGTCTCCTTAATTTTAGGACTAGGTTGGTTACTTTTTAATTCTGATTTCTTTTTGTTTTATTAGTTTATTTTTGTTTTTAAAATTGATTTAAAGTTTTAAAAAAAAAAAAAAAATCGGAAAAATTAAAAAGAAAAAAACCGGTCTTTATTTTTTATTAGGGTTGACTGAGCTAATTTTTAGGAGTAGTTTATTAAGTTTTCTTTTCTGATTTTTTGAGTCAAAAATTAGGTTAGTGGGTTGTTTAATTAGTGAGTCAAAGTTAGTGGTGTGTGTAAGAGTGGTGGACGTGTGAGTGGTAAGTGTGGGGTGGTTAATTAGGCTTTTTCTCCAAGAAATTGTAATAACCAATCACCCATATATACACATATAATTCTGACATTTTTGAGACACACAATTAGAGCTTTTATTGAGTCAACAAGTAGTGGGACGTGGCTGTAGTTAATGGGAACATGGGCAGCAATGTAGTGGGCAGTTACAAGTTCCTGACAGAACTTTGAGTGGGTTTAGTGGTGTATTTAGTGGTTTCTTGGGAAACACGACCTATTTGCTTATAAATACGGTTTGAATCACCATTTCTAAGGTGAGCCAAAACTTCAATAATGTGGAGAGCTAAAACGTACCATCTTATACCCACATATTGAGTCGGTTCCACTCAAAGTTCCTATCATATGTTCCAGATTATGTTCCAAGTTCCAGTCAGATTTTATGTTCAATATATTAGAGTTTTATTCTATCAAGAGTCTGTAATTTTAAGAATATAGAAGAGAGTTTGAGTGAAAGCTTGTAATGGGGAATTTGTAAAGGGTTTGAGAGAATTCTTGTAATTGGGGTGAGAATTTGAGAAAAGTGTGAGAACAGAGAAGAGAAGAGAAAGAGAATGAGAAAAAGAACAGAGAATAGAAAGAGAAAGAGAAAGTGAAAAAGAGAGAAAGAGAAAAGGGAAAAGAACACTAGAATATAGAGAATAGAGAAGTAAGTTCCTAGAGGAACTTACGGGTCCAGTAGAATATTATGGATTGTAACTAAGTTGTTACCCTATAGTGAAGTGTTTTAGAGAAATCCCTAGTGGGTCGAGGTTTTATTTCCAGTTGGGCCCTGGAAAGTTTCCTCGCTAAATCTCTCTTGCATCGTTTCTCTTTATTTTCCTTTCATGTTCTTTAATTTCCGCAAAAATTGACTATCATGTTCCATACTACAATTCACTCCCCCTCTTGTAGTAGTTCATCCGAAATAACACAAGAACTTAATTTGATAAAGAAGTAATTCAAGAAATTCATCGAGGTTTATCTAAAGATCAAGATTATGATTAAAAGATCAAGTTTTGAACATGCCCAAGACATTCGAACAAAGGGTGGCTCACGGCTTTCACTTCAATCAACATTCATAATACATTCAACAATTTGTTCAACAACTCTAATTGGCTAGAATCATAGAATATGCATAGATTATAATAAAACATGAAATGAACTCATCAAAACATTATGGAACATTATTACATCACTCGGCACACATGATATTATACAAACATGTAACCCGAAATTCATTCAACAAGATTCTAAACAATTCTAAATAATTCTAAACATGTTCTAAACCTATTCTAAAGATTATATTATTAATCTATCCTATTGATTAAATAAAAGCAATCTAATTACCTAGTGTGGATGGTTTGGTTCGATCTTCAAAGGAAGCTAGACACGGTTCTTGGCTTCTTTTTGCTATTCTTGCTTCAATTCTTGGTTGATGATTCAATAGAGATGTTTAGGTGTTTTTGTGATTTGTTTTTGAGAGAGGGAGAAAAGTTATAGAATGTTCTTGTTGTTGTTGTTGTTTTTGGCCGCGTAGTTTAAGAGAATAAAGGTGATTGTTTTCTTCTCCTAAATTTTAGTAGTGTGTTTAGGATAAAAGGTGTGACTTTTTAGGTGTAGGTCAAATATAGATATGAATTGGTATTATTGGTTAGGAAAATAAAATAAAACAATTAAGTGGAAAGAAAATAAGGGGGGCCGTGAAGTGTGAGGAAAAGAGAGGAAAGATTGAGCTTGGGTTTTGACAATTTAAATAAAGATCTGGGCTATGGTTAATAATTAGGCTCACAAAAGTGTCAGGTTAATAATTAATTAAATAATAATCAATTAAATAGTTAATTAATTAATATATTTAATTAATTAAAAAAATAAAATAACCCAAAATTTTGGGGTATTACACATTTATTATTTTGTTTTAGATTAATATCTTTATATGAAAAAATTGCCTTATAGGACAATTAATGTAACAAGGTTTTAATTAGGTTTAATATTGGCATAAAATTGATCAACGGAAATTAGATTAATGTCTACATTAAATATCAAGTCGTTTGGGTTAACTCTTATGTGCAAGTAAATGTTTTAAAACGAAGATATAGATGTTGCTTGATGCTGGAAGGATGTTGCAAACTTGCATTACGAGTAGATGTCGTTATATGTGACCGGGTGAGGATCATGACCAATTCATGTACCACCTTCGCTCTTGAATCCATATTAGTGTTCATGACTCGACAATAGAGTTATTATCTCCATTCTTGTTGAAATAATACGGGTGTGTGCGCGCTTTCCTAAGAACACCATTAGTTATTCGATCGATTTCTATTGTTGATAAATAATTTCCCACCAACATTTTTTTTAATGCCAATTTCCCACCAACATTTATGATAGTGAGATTTACTAGGCCTGAGAATCCAATGGGGACGATGTTTTTCCTTGATTTACTACAACTCTACAAGATTAATTAGATTTCACGAATCTTATTTCTAAATCACATATATCTAAGTGTGACTGATGACAAAACCTAGAATATGAATGTTACTCATCAAAAAGAAAAAAACACTAACACAAAATATTATCAACGTGGAAATTGGTATCATTTAATTTTAATCTTAACGAAATACTTAACAGGAAATTAAAGTTACTTTGCGGTTATGAACGACTAGCTTTCATATAAAAGCGAGGAAAATGAGACATCATATCTCTATTATATAAGCTAAGGGGGGAACTATGGTGTCCCCATGGAAAAATCTGTATTACCCCGTGGAAATTTCCAAAAAATCAATTTCCATCTTTCCTAATTATTATGGAAAGTTATTTCAATTTTTGAAAATTTTAAAATGAAAATATTACAAAATATAAATTTCGTAAAAATACAATAAAAATACCCAAATTTATATTTTTGAATTCTCTATAAGTTGATATCCATATTGATATAGTTTGTCATATAAAAATTTTACATTTCGATTATTCTAGAAATTTGATAGCTGCTAGAATATAGCATGTAGATACATTTAAAAATTCTGGCACGCAAAGCGTGCATGCAAGGCTAGTTATTATATAAGCTAAGTGATAGTATAAAGATTTAGGCTCTGTTCTTTAGGACTGATCTGGTCTGATCTGATCTGATTTAAGTTTGTCTGATCTGATCTGAATTTTTTTTATTTTTTTTTATTTTTAATTTTATTTTTTTTATTTTTTTTATTTTTATTTTTATTTTTATAATTGTAATACTTATTTTTTTATGAGAAATGTAATACATGATTATATTTACTAAAATAATAATAATTATTATTATGATTGCCCATTTCATTTCACCTCTTCATTCAATCTCACTCCAAAACTTCAAATAATAATATTAATACTAATACTACTACTACTACTAATAATAATAATAGTAGTAGTAGTAGTAATAATCACCGCCGAAAAATTTGACCAAACCGTCACCGAAAAAGTCGACCGAATAATTACCGCCGGAAAAGTCATTCCGAAAACCGTCGCCGAAAAACTCGGCCTGAAAACCGTCGCTGGAAAAGTTGGCCGAATGATCATCGTCGGAAAAGTCAATCCGAAAACCGTCGCCAAAAAACTCGGCCTGAAAATCGTCGCCGGAAAAGTCGGCCGAATAATCACCGCTGGAAAATTCAGTCCGAAAACCGTCCTTGGAAAAGTCATCCCGAAACCGTCGCCGAAAAATTCGGCCGAATAATCACCGCCGAAAAAGTCAGTCCGAAAACCGTTGTCGAAAAAGTCGTCCCGAAAATCATTGGCGAAAAACTCGGCTTGAAAATCATCGGCGGAAAAGTCAGCCGAATAATCACCGCCGGAAAAGTCGGCCGAATAATCACAGTCCGAAAACCGTCATCGGAAAAATCGTCCCGAAAACTGTCGCCGGAAAACTCGTTCGAAAACCGTCGTCGGAAAATGTCGAGCGGAAAAACGATGCTCGAAATTAATAATAATAATAATAATAAAGAGTAATAATGTCTGATCTGATCTGATTTGAGTTTGTCTGATCTGATATGTTCTGATCTGATTACTGCAGCTTTTAAGTCCAAAAGAACAGGGCCTTAAGTTTAATAAACTATCTACATTTTTACAAGTAAATCAGGGCCGTCTTAAACTTAATAAAGGCCCTGTGCTAAAAATAAAAAGTAGGCCCTTTATATTATTAACATATATGGATTTTCTAAAATATTGGTAGGAGAATGAATAAATTTTTTAGTTAAAATATATGAAAATTTAAAATTTTGGGGCCCTTTTAATGATGAGGCCTTGTACGGTAGGTCTCTTTGCACGCCCTATTCACCGGCCCTGCAAGTAATAATAGGCGGGAGGATCAACTATCATGCAACACCCCCAAAAAAAAGAAAGTTGTAAAGGCTACCGCACCCCAACACCTCCTCCCCCAGTGAATGATTTTTTTTATAAGATAATAAGGAATCCTTGCAAATGTGTGCGGTGAGAATCGAACCCAGACCTCGTGCCTGGAATTCTGAAGCCCTAACCACTGGACTATGACTTCATGCTCTCATATTTGAATTCGGTATTTCCCCCAAAAAAGGCAATACTCTATACTATTAGATCTAGGGCTGCTCATTCGGATCGATCCGATCCGAAAGTTCGATTATCCGAAAATTTCGGATCGACCCAATCATGATCCGAATCCGATCCGAAAGTAATCGGATATCCGACCCAAAAGATCCGAAATTTTCGGATCGGATATCGGATTGATCCGACTATCCGCAATTGTTTTTTTTTTAATACTTTTTTTTCTATTTTTTTTCATTATATATTATTAAATATTCAAAATTTAAAATGTGTTTTCCTACCTTATTCCAACTTTCAACATATACATACGTACATATATAATCGAAACTTGCAATTCAACATATATATCCGAAAATCCCAAAGGGAAAAGCCCAAAAAAAAAGCCCAAAATTTTTCGGATCGGATATCCGAAAATCGAAATTTCGTGATCCGTATCCGATCCGAAAATTTTTCGGATAGTTCGGATCGGATATCCGAAATTATTTTTTATAAAAAATATCCGATTTTTTCGGATCGGATCAGTTGGAACGCGGATCGGATCACATTGAACAACCCTAATTAGATGCCCGATGATGAATTTCATTTCAAATACTTTCGCTATCGCCTTTTTAAATGTTATATAGAGAAATTGTGTGATTTTTAAGGTTGTATTTGTATATTAAGGAAAATTTTCAAATAACATTCTGAAATTTGGATCATCTTTTGTGATTGTTCCAAACTTTGAATAATCCACAAATATTTCCAAGTTTGCCCCTTATCTTTCACAAATGTTCTCATTCCACCTGCTACCTGCTGAACTGGTAAAAAAAAGTTGTGATGCCATTATTAATTATCCTAATCATCATTAACATTAGTTATCATTAAAACTAATAATATTTATTAACCTATAAAATAATGCGCGCAAATCGAGACGAACTTGGAACGCAAATCGGGTCATTTTTTGCAAATTTCGACCTCGAATCGGACGCCATTAGGATTAAAATAACCCTTAAAATCATGAATGGACTATTTTTTTACATACATTGATCAACACAAATCGAGGCGAACTGAAAACATGAATTGAGACTAATTGAATCGTGTTGTTTTTTGACACATAAACCGTCTGCCCGTCTCGACACGGCCGGTACCCACCTTACTATTTTTAAAATCTAGAGAACATGAACCCAAAAATGTGACTTGAGCCCGTTATTAAAAAAATAGAAAACGATAACTTTCGGATTGTGGAGAGATTCTACGCCCTCCCCCTTCCCTTCCTTTTCCTCTCTCTCATCGTTTAGTTCCATTGCGGCTAGGGTTTTAGAGCATCGTCACTCGTTATTCTCTCATTTTCTCCACTCTCTCCCCTCTTCTCTTCCTTTTTGCTTCAATTCTCCCTCTTTCCTTTTTCTCTTAAAGTGGATTTGGCGTATTTTGGTTCAAGTCATTGTATCGATCTAAATCTCTAATGGAATCTGATAAAAACTAATCTGTTTTTTGCTGGTTTTGATTTGGTGGCATTTTAATTCTTGCTAAATCCCCAATTTTTTCATCCTGAGAAAATGGCCACTGCGAATCCTTTTGATTTGTTGGGGGACAATGATAACGATGACCCCTCTCAGCTGATTGCGTCTGCTTCTGTTCAGCTGCAGAAAGTGGCTCCTAAGAAAACCCCTACTCCAACATCTCAAGTTCAGCAGCCTAAAGCTGCGAAATTGCCCAGCAAACCCCTCCCTCCTACTCAAGCTGGTAATTTTCTGATTATTTTTTAATCAATTGTTGTTTCTGATGTGTGTATTGGACTGTTCTTATTTGGAGTATAAGATGCTTCGATTTTGGTACTATCCCTTTTTGTTGTATTTGTATTCCAGGTTTATTTTTATGCTGTTAGTGCTTTGTCTTGATTTGATGGTCTTTAACATAACCAAATGATCTGTTTTTAGCTTGCGGTGTTAGGGTTTTGTGTATCATCCTTGAATCCATTTTGGGTTAGATTCTACCTTTTGTTATTCTAGGTTATTTGTATGTTGGATTTTCTTGTTAATCGCGTGAAGCATAAGCAACTATGCCCACCTGAAACTTTTCAGTTTGTTTCAGGTGCAAAAATCATTACCATTATTAAAGTGTCTTTTTTTAAAGCACTACTTGAAATAATGGATTTTATCATCTTGTTCTTTAATTGGTAGCTGATATAATGATCTTGATAGAACGCAGATTCTGATTTTCTTGGTTTTCATAGCTAAACGCAATCTATTGAATTGAGGGAATATTCTCTTTGTTCCAAAAAATCATCATTGTCATTATTATTATTGTTGTTGCCTCGTGTTTTGTGTGGTCTTTGGTTTATTCTCAATACCTTAGCTTTGACTTTCATGCGTTTGCTGTAGTTCGGGAGTCAAAGAATGATACTCAACGTGGAGGAGGCCGCGGAGGAGGCCGTAGTGGTGGGCGCGGGCGTGGTGGGTACAACAGAGATTACTCAGGCAATGATAATGCTTTTAACAGCTCTGTAGTTCCTAGCAGCCAAGGGGATGAGGGGGAAGGAGGAAGGAATTATGAAAGGAGACCCTTTGATGCTGAAAGGAGACCTTTTGATGGTGAAAGGAGACCTTTTGATGGTGAAAGGAGGTCTTTTGGGGGCCCTCGTGGCCCCTATCGTGGCGGTCGCAGAGGTGGTTTTGACAATGAAGAGGGTAGAGATGGAGAACGTCCCCGTAGAGCCTATGAACGCCGAAGTGGGACGGGGCGTGGGTAATTGTTCTTCTCTGCTTGCTTGTTTATTAGTGTTGTTTTTTCCCTTTTTGATTTTTGCTAACTTGTATAATTTTTCGTCTATTTATTTTTAGTAGTGAGGTCAAACGTGAGGGGTCTGGCCGTGGGAACTGGGGTGCTCAATCAGATGAAGTTGCTCCGTGAGATTTCTTTCCATTTGCATCGTCTCTTGTTTCCTATGTTACTGGTTCTACACTTGTTCCTGAGTTTCACAGTTCCCCTGTTCCTTCCGGCTTGATACTCAATATGTCTTTGAATTGCAGGGGTACAGAGGAAGCTGTGGAAGTAAATGAAAAGAATTTGAGTGCTGAGAATCCTCCAGCTGGAGAAGATGCTGTTACTGATAGCAACAAGGAGGTGCAACCAGATGAAACCGAAGAAAAGGAAGAAGACAAGGTAATGTCTTTATAGTGTTGCATCTGTAAATGAAATTGAGTTTGCTATTTTTTTCCAAAAAAATTTTTAGAAGAATCATCATTTTCAAAATCTAGAGGCTTGTTAACTTCAAGCAAGAGGTTAGGATTTACTGATTTAGGAAGCTAACAAAATAGTGCTGGTGGCTCCTTGTTTTTTACCCAAACAATTCATACAGACATTTTTCCAAATTATATTGAGTTTTGCTTTGTCTAACTGAGTGTCTTTATTAAAATCAGTATTTTTTTTAGTATGTATGCATCTCTGGTTCTTCTCTTCCATAACGCTTCGGCGAACAAAGATTAAAAATGGATAATGCTTTGAGGTCTCTCTGCAATCATGGTATTTGAGTGCTTTGTAGATAATTTTTTTGGGGAAATGTCATCAAATCTAATTGTGAGAGACTTTTCTTTTTATTATGATGAAAGGTCTTTGAAATTTAAGAACTCTGCAATGAACTTCTAGATCTCAAAATTTATTGTAAATCACTATTGATCTACGAACACCACCCCCACATTATTGTGATTTACTGGTTTCCACATTTATCTTCATAAATAGAACACGTTACACATTTCAGACTCAGAGTGATCCTTGGAAAAAGCTAAAGAAAGTGACTTCCATTTCTATACTAGTTTGTCTGGTATCAAGAATTTAATACAGGGTTTTCTTAAAATGAGTTTCTTACTGTTGTCAATCCTTCTTGGAATCTGAGGTGACCATGTTCTGTATTCAGAGCCTTCTTTTTTTGTTTTTGCTGTGAAATATTCCAAGTATAGAAGCAATTTAATACAGGGATGGCAAAGGATAATTTCCTTGGCTTGTTTCTCTTGCGTAGTGGTGTTTCATAATTGTCATTTGCTTGTAAACAAAAAGATGAATTATAAGCTAAAGCAAGCAATATAGATAATAAGGGTATTTGATTGTATTCTTGTAAAATATTAAAGAATCCTGCCAAGAAAGTTCCTTTTGTTTCTATATTTCTATCAGAACAAATTGCTGAATACTGATCCACCTGGAAATGCTGAACTAGGAGCCTGGTGGCTTGTAGCAGTAGTTGTTGCTGTCTTAACACTTTCCAGCTTATTTTTTAAAATTCATTGTCTGGATGTTAGGATGTTAAGCATGATTTACATTGATATGCCTGTCTTGTTAATAGGAGATGACGCTTGAAGAATATGAGAAGCTGCTGGAAGAAAAGAGGAAGGCTCTATTAGCACTTAAGACAGAGGAAAGAAAAGTGGAGGTTGACAAAGACCTGAAATCCATGCAACAGCTTTCAAACAAGAAGGACGACGAGTCAGTTTTCATTAAGTTGGTAAGTTCCTTATTGCCAACATAGGTGCATTGGTAATACTTTTTCTAAATCCCGTTGTCACCTTTTACATTTCCCCTCTCCTTTCAGGGTTCTGAGAAGGATAAGAGGAAGGAAGCTATTGAAAAGGAGAAAGTGAAAAAGGTAATGTTTTAGGACATGTGCTACAATTTCTATGTTGTAGGCCTGTAGTCCATCCAATATAGTTGCATGACTTTACTTCCTTAGATGCTTATAATTTATGATCATCGTTTTAGAGTATAGACTTGTACTTCGTAGTAATTACCTTGTAGTCTTGCACACTTTTCACTTCAAGCTTGAAACTTCTCTAAATCATGTCTCCTTGGTTGGAGCCAATGTTGCTGAGCAGCTTGAAGAATGCATGGGTTACTAAAGATCTTTCACAAATTATTTGTTATTTGCTTCAGTTGCTTAACCTTTATTTTGTAAAATGTCTGAATATACCCTTTTTGATAAGCCTATTTTCCCTCTGTTATATATAGCTGGGTCCCACACCCACACACTCACTTTGTTCTCTTTACATCCTTTTGCGCTCCCATTGAAAGTTAAAACCTATGCTAAAAGTACTGATGGTAAGTTGGGTACTAAATTATCTTGATTAGGACCCTGATGCCTTGTGCCGCTCAAGTGGTTATCTTGTTTTAAAAATTACTAATTAAGGGCTGTAGGCTTCTGCGAGGATCGGACTGCACTTTCTTAATGGCTTTATACCTAGGAACAATTATCAGTTTTATCTAGCCGTGTAACATTGTGAGTTGTAATGCCTTGTGATAATTGGAGTCATTGTGAGCCAACTTTCTTCTTTGTCCTTTGTTTTTTAAACCCGATTGTAATTTGTAACTTTATGTTGCTGAAATAGCTCTGACCGTGTTATTGTGATGCAGTCGGTGAGCATTAACGAGTTTTTGAAGCCTGCTGATGGGGAGAGAGTTGGTGGGCGCGGAAGAGGACGTGGTCGTGGGGGCTCAAGAGGTGGTGGTGGATTTGGTGGAGGTAACCGGGCTTACAATGCTCCTGCTCCGGCAATTGCAGATCCCGGGGAGTTCCCAACATTAGGTGGCAAGTGAGAGAGACCACAGCTATCAACTTTGCTCACTGTGGGCCTTTTACTTTCTGCCTTTTGATTTTAAAGTCTTTTTTGAGTCGAAGGAATGGATTCCTGCTGAGTTTCCTGTACCAAATCCACCCTTTTAGGGAAAATTTTTATGCACTTTAAATTTGTATATTTATTTTCCAGTCACCTCTTCTGTTTTCTTTCCTGTATTTTTTATGTTTAATTTTACTGTAGCACTAAACAAAAATGTTCATTTGCTCAATTTTGTTACCGATATAGATTAGTTTTTTTGGTCCATTCATGTCCTATTATTTGCAATTCTTTAAACAACCTTATATTTTGTGAAGGGTTATTTGCAACACAAAGTCTGGGGTAAATGTCACTATTTAAAAATAACTATCTCCTCCGTAACATATTAATGAGAATATTCTATTTTAAAAGCATTTTAAAGTAATGATTTAAAGGGGTAGATGAATAAATTAATTAAAATAGTTTTGATAGTACAAAAAAGATTGGGATCATAAGTTATTAATTTTAAAGTTATTTTTTACCAATTTGTTGCTTTGCACTTTTAAATCGCTTTAAGAGCATTGCCACCAAAGGTAAAAAAAACTCCACACTACTCTTTCTACTACTTTCTCTCTCTTTCCAATTTATTTTTCCTCATGTACAACTTTTTCACCATACCAATGGTAAACAAAAAAAATTCCTCAACACTCTCTCTCTTATTTTCTATACCCCACCATACTACACATCATTTTTTAAAATTTTAACACAACTATACTTTTAATATTTAGTAAATTATGATGTAGTAAATTATGAGTGATAATTTAGTAAATTACGGTTTGGTAATTAGTAATAACAATTACTAGGAGGAAGCACTTGAGAAATTAAAGTCTTTGAGGTAGAATTTGAGATTAATAATAGATTTTTATGATTTTTGAGATTTTTAAAGTGTGCCAAAATAATCAAAATGAATGTCTATTTATAGAAAAAAAAATTAAGAATTAATTTTCGGGGTCCAAATAACAGTTACAAAAATAGAGCCATTGTGATCAAGTAGCTGAATTCTTATTGATTGGTGTGCTGACTGGGACGCGTGTCACACCCTGATTAGGCTGACTGACGCGCCCAATCAGCAGTATTTTTTTTTTTCCCGGCTGTGCAATTTGTCGTGTGGGGCAGCATGCTTTGGGCTGTTTTTTTTCCCTCAAATCTTGAGGAGAATTGAAGTTGATCATGAGGAAGGAAAAAAAAGCCCATTGGTGTTGTGATTTTTTTTCCTCATTTTTTTCCCATGAGTCAAAAATAACCCATTGGTGTGACTGTGTGAGTGCTCTAAAGTGTCTGCAAAATGAATTTTTGTCATTAATACATTATGAAGGGATTATTTCATTTCTTTTTTTCATCCATCTCAAAAATATTTCCATACCCTCTACTTTAATTACTCACTAACTTTACCCTCAATTATTTTTTTTATTCATCTGATGCAACTATATATAGGACAAAAAAGAAAAAAACTAACTCCATTTGAAATCTTAATCTAAAAGTGAATAGAACTGTATTTTTTTTTTTTGGGTAAAGGGGAGAGAAATATGAATGACATTGAATATACCACTTGAAGGAAAACAAAGCAGTAAAACAGAATACTACTTGGTAAAATAGGTCCATGCTAAAATTTTCAATATGATTCATCATTTTATACAGAGCTACTTGTAGAAAAGAATGAGAACCTTCAAGTTAACAAATCTGAAATCACTAAAAACACAGGACCTAGATGAGGATTGATGAATGTTAAGTTCCAAACAATATTGCAGCAAAATCAGCTTCTTTAAATGCCAGTGTGGCACTAAATAATTTCCCTCCCTAGGATGAGCAGCACCCGCTTTTTTGTTCAACTGGCTGACCACGGATCTGAACTGTTGGAGGTCTGGCACTGTTCATCGGTTGGTTGGCCATCCTATCATCAAAATAAGCATGAAAATTAAATCATGTTTTAAAGAGGGGGGGGGGGGGAATCAAGGGATACTGCTAACAGATGTGTATCTATCTATTCAAGGTGTTAAATGTTAATCAGCAACTTGAAATAACATGTAGCAACATTCCAGAAAAGAATGGAGAGGGAAATGTAAGCAGTAAAATTTATAAAATGTTAACAGCAATACTATATTACGACAAAAGATATGGAAAGCCACCACAAGGCACTAGATAAGGTAACTAAAAATGGGAATAATAAATTATAATAGATATTAACTACGTCGATTAGCATATGATTTTGGCATGCACTTCCATTACTTGTTTATTAATATGATATTGGTAACACACAAAGACATGCCCTTCAGCCCTTGACTAATGGAACCCATTACCATAATTTCGGACCCTACTTAAGCCCTTGTGGAAACAAAATCTTTTCCGTCTAATTTGTTTCCATCTCATATTTCTTAATTATACCAAACAACAATTGTATATTTGTATCATCTAATATTACCTTTTCATTTCTATTTCCAAATTAGACCAAACAACCCCTTAAAAAGTTATATTACTCTATTAGGAAAGAGGGATAGATGTCATACCCCTAGAGGTGGGAATTGGTCAAGTCGAATCAAGTTCATGTCAATCCGTTTACATAAACGGGTTGAATCTAAGTCAACCCATTTAATAAAAATGTCATGTCGTGTCAACCTATGTAATTAAACCGGTCAAACCTCTCGACCCAAACCCGTTAATAATGGCTCGATTTTGTGTTGGGTAACTTGGGTTAGCGAGTCGTGTCAACTTTTCCCACCTCTAGATACCCCCCCAAAACATGGTATGAATGTAATGATAATGGATGAAGATAATTTACTAATTCAGATTAGATAAATCTGTAACTTCTAAAAGACAAGAATATCAGTCTGTCCTCAGCAAGTCTGTAACTAGTTTCCTGTAGTCTATCTGTTTCTATGTCTGTTGTCTAAAGTTCATATGAACCTTAATGACATCTGCAAAATCCCTTTTAGAGAAGCCAACAAAAACATCCAACTCAGGATTTAATTTATTATAGCACAATGTTTAGCCAACATGCTGACCAATGGTTAGATTTATGTTGCATGTTGTCTCTTTGCTACCCTTATGAGTTATGACCCGTTTGGTATTTGTTAATAAAATCATGGTAAACGAGAATTAATTTTCTAGTATAAGCTGGAAAACAACATTATCATCTCCATGGAAACATGACCTCATTCTCAAAACTTGTATTTTCTTTAGCATAATTATCACTTGACTTGAAAGGGTGGTATTGTGAATGAAAATAATTTTCCTTCCAAGTTTATATACTAATTCATCCTAATTAGCTTCCTAGTGCGGGCCATAAGTGCAAGTGTTATGTTATGTCAAGAATATTTAGATACCTGTTTTTGATTGAGCCAGTCATAGCCATGAAAGCCTGTTCTACGTTAGTAGCATCCTTTGCACTGGTCTCCATAAAAGGAATGCCAATTTCATCAGCAAAAGCCTGAGTAACAGCATGATAAATTACAAAGAGTTAGTTCACCATCTACAAGTTGATCAATTAATCCTATTACAACACATTTGTGGCTTAATAACCTTGGCAGTTTCATATGGCACAGCTCTATTGGCAGCAAGATCACACTTATTTCCAACCAGAAGTTTGTTGACATTGTCACTAGCATAGCGATCGATTTCATTGAGCCACTGCTTCACATTGTTAAAACTTTCCATATCTGTTACATCATAGACCACCTACAACCCCACACAGAAACTAAAATAAGAAAAAGGCAAGCTAATCTAAACATAAACAGAAGTATAGGCAAGAGCAAAAGCCACAATCCACTCACAATGATGCCATGTGCTCCGCGGTAGTAGCTGCTAGTGATCGTCCTAAAGCGTTCTTGTCCAGCAGTGTCCCACTGGATGTCAGTGAAAGCATTTTTGTAAGATAATTTTCATGGGAGATAGCTACATAAGTAGATACATGTCAAAAGTAAAACAGATGCATAAGAGCTGGCCTTCATTTTTATGATCTAAACATATGCTTGTGTGTATATGACCTAGTTTAAGTCCCCCAAACCCTTGCTTTCTTTTTTGGAAGATAAGGCAAGGGAAAAAAGCTTACAATTTGCAGTTTAACAGTCTTTCCATCTTGCTCCACAGTGCGGATTTTCTAAAGCAACAATTACAACCAAATTAGAATCAGGTGGTGAGATAAAGAGCTAATCGCTACATGCTTATTCAAGAAACACTCACAAAGTCAACTCCAATAGTGCTTATGTAACTCTCCAAGTATGAGTCATCCTGCACAAATAATTGAACATGGTTGGATGTAAAAACATGCAATTTGTAAGCTCTATAATTAAAAAATATAGTATATGAAAGCTGGCTCAACAACAAGTGCATCACAAGTAAACAAAGGTGAAAATTGCAAGGCAAAATATAATTGACTGTAACATGTCAATGCAGCACCATTATACTTCAGAACTTCACCAAAAAAAGGTCAAAGCTAGCAAAATAACCGTTAAAAGACTGAGCATCCAACTACCCAAGCGAGTCTTAACTCTTAACCAAAGGAGCTCAATGTAGTATAATGTTAATATTATACTAGGATTTTTTTTCAGGAAAGAGTAAGAGATTAATACGAAGCATGATATAAAATAATTAATCCTATTAAAAAGAGATTGGTAGAGTTAAAAAAAAATCTTTTTTTCGGTGGTGGTAAGAATGTAAGATGTTTTTCAACTTAGTTATCCTTGTGTTATGAAAGTGGTGTTATTTTTGGAGGGGTAAATTATGTTTTTTTTTTGTATTATACTTTTGTTAACTGAAGTGAATGTGGAGGCTCCGTTGAAGTTCTAGAAAGTCGTGGCAGAAGAATAAAGAGTTATATAAGTCAATAACAGCCTTAGAACAATACGGAGGATTGTTGAGAACCCAGATAATTGTACTACATCCAAATAAAACAATTATTTAACGAAAATCATTCAAGGTCCAAAGGACAGAAGAGAAAAAAAAAAAAAAAAAACAAAAAAAAACAAAGGAACATTTCAACACGACAGCAGATGCACATGCAACAAAAATGTTTTTTTCTTAAAAAGATTAAAGATAAATCCAAGAAAAATTGCATACAATGATACAAGCTATAAGGAGAGGGGAAAAAAGAATCAGATGCTCATATTATCATTCAAAAGCATCTTTTGAAGAAAATAATTGCCCAAAAAACCACAGCTAATCCAATTAATTAATTGCTCCATATCAAAATCACTTTGCAAAACTACAGCCAATAAGCACAAGACCCAAAGTAATCAGCTTAAACACACATGGACTTCAATAATAAGCAATTCAGTATAAAGCTTACCGCAAATCTCAATAGGAGGCATGATTTTCCAACACCTGAATCTCCGATAAGCAAAAGCTTGAAGAGGTAATCACTGCAAAATTGCAAAGGAAATCATCCGGTCAAGTTTTAAAAAAGTCGAATGGTCTCTAAAAAAGACAGCAAGAATTAATAACCGACTAACAACACAAGAGTAATATAAATCAAATTTTCTAGTATGTAATGGAATCCCAAATTCAACTGAGACAGTTACAAAACATCAAGTTGGAACCAAGCAAGGATGAAGCTTCTAACTAAATTGTTGTGACAATTCCATTCATGATGAAACATGCCGCAAGAAAGAGAGGGGGGGGGGGGATTTGAACTCCACAAATGGCTTTTCCCCTTTTTTCATATTTTTGAGAACCAAATTTCAATAAGTTGAATTCGAGACAATTCCTATTTATTTGGATAGAAGAAGAGGGGAAGAAAGGAAGGGGAACAATCCACTTTAATTGGATGAAGATTTGGGAAAAGAGAGAGGAAGAGTCTCATTTTCCTTATCTTTAATAATTACTACCCTTCACAAAATTGAATAGGTTTGTATGGAAAATGGAACTCCATCATTCCTCTCTCCTTCCTCCTCTTCCCCTCCCCTTCTTTCCTTCCTGCCTTGCTAGCCAAACAAACCGTTAGGCTTACAGGCACAACAAAGTATCGACATGCAAAATTCAAAATTTAATTATCCTCATTCAACTAACAATTTACTTTTATTATTCACTCCTAATGCATTCAAGCCAGATACAATCATACAAGGAGTTTTTTCATCCCAGTATCTCTGTGAATCTCTTACTAAACCCAGCGTCTATCATACAAATTCCTATTCCACAGAATGCCCCCACGAAATACAGTGCTTACAAGGAAGCCTTTATTTCTGAAATTTTATGTATTAATTAATATCCATGTAAGAAGCATGCTTTACAAAGTGAATTATCCATACTTCAGACCTCCTACTTCACAATTTCAAACTTTTAACCATAAATAACGTTTTCCATCGCCTAAAACAAGCGGTCAAAAAATCAAAGCAAAGCTTCAATTAGAAAATGTTACACGAATTCCGAAACGCAAACAATATCCAAATCAAGCAGCTAACATCACAGATCAAGTGACAAGATCAATTAAAAAACAAAATCTCAATCAATAATCACACAAGAAGCTCAGAAATTACAGAATTACGAATCAAAACAACCAAAAAACCCTAAAATTCAGATCAAATCAAAGAATTGACACCAAAAAAAAAAAAAAACTTACTACTCGGGATTCATGATTAAATCTCAAAAGTGATGGAAGATCGAGAAGAAGAAATCAGCGAAGAAACTTGAGAAATAGAAGGATGATTTTTCCGACGTAAAAATGACGGAAAAATCGGGGATCTCCGATGTAAAAGAAGGTCAGCAGAAAGATGAGAGAGAAAGACAGGTGAATGATGCGGGGAGTAAATATAGAGAAAACCAAAAGGGAAGAAGCGACGAAAGAGACGTCAGATAAATTATACGACTACGTATTTAGTTTGGGAGTTTTTATAAACGAGAAAAGTAGTTGGATCGTTTATACACCAACGTTTACTTGCTTGCTAATTAAGGTGACTTTTAGTGTTGCAAACAAACTTGCAATTTGCCACATCAAATTCTCTTGGTTGTCAAAATTATGTGTTTTGTGGCAAGTGAGTGTATTGCTAAATGTCGTCCTACTTTTACTTAATATCGTCCGATTTTGTAAGTGAAATGGCGGAACTTTTTTGGACTAAAAATAAATTCACAACAAACCGATGACTTGAACAATATAGCACTAGACATCACGTCACCGGAACCACCACAACCACTAAGACCACCACCACCATGATTGTGGTCCAAAAAAATAAATAACAGGGGTACGTCCAGCTCAGACGCTCCAACCATGGCTGAAGCATCCAAAACAAATGTCCCGACCATGGTTGGGCGTCTAATCTGGACATCACCCTATTAAAATATTTTTTTACCACCATCAAGATTGGGGGGGCTCGTGGTGGTTGAGGTTGTGATCGTGGCTCGGTGGCGTGGTGTCGATTGTCCATGCATGCAAATTTGTTTTAGTGTAATTTTAAGTCGAGGGCAATATCGTTTTTCATTCAAAGTTGAGGGCGATATCTAGTAATTTGGGGATGACGAATACAACTACTCTGAAAAAAAAATTAGGGTAGGGTAATATGACATTAGTCTTTTAAACTAAAATGAACTAAATTATGGTGTGTTCTATTCAATTTATTGGAACCGAACTTATTAAAAAAAAATTAAAGGTGTATTTAGACCTTTTTTTGGTTTACTGTATTTAGACCTTATTAGAGTTGAACTTATATGAACTTATTATAACTGAAACTTTTTTTCAAGGTGAAGAGAACGCACCCTGTAAACTCTAGATTCGGTAAGAGATGAATTGAACCGAATTTGTCTAAATTGAAATTAAATAAACTAAAATTTTATAAATTAAGTAAAAAAGAACAAGGCATAAGGCCATAAGGGTGATGCCATATGAGTGTACAACTAGTTTTTAGGCCCGGCGTTGCACGGGCAGTGATATCCAATGTCATATTTATATAAAGTAAATCATTTGCACGTATAACTTCTTGTTAATAGTGTTTGTAAGAGACGTGTGTAATTATTAGGCCTAATTCTTTAGGCTTAATTCCAAATATTATAAGTTCAGTTTAGGTCCATTAAGAGTGCGTTCTCTTCGTCTTATTTTTTCTGATCTAATATCATTTGATAAGATCTTATAAAAATCTTATTGAATTTTATAAATATTTATTTTTATCTTCTACAAATAATTATCGCAAATACTAATAAAATTAAACCATAAATAATTGATAATAATAAAACCGAGCAATGTTTATTTTATATGATGATGATTATTATTTTTATTATTATTTGTGGATTTACTCCATAGTTACTATTCTAACTAACCAAGATATAATAATGATAGTACTAATAATAGTAATAGTAATAATTAATTTGTTTTATATGATTTAGGTAATTATGATGATGAATTGATGATGATGATGATGATAATAATAATAATAATAATAATAATAATAATAATAATAATAATAATAAAAGTAGTAGTAGTAGTAGTAATAATAATAATAATAATAATAATTATTATTATTATTATTATGAAGTAGTAGATATATTTTGAACTTCATTTTATTTTTCTTAATTATTTATGGATTTATATCATTATTATTACTCCGTAGTTACTATTCTAGTTAGCCACGAGTAAATTTTTTTACATAATCCAATTTTTTACATAATCAAATATTTTTCACTGATCCTAATTTGTTTAAAGTTCTCCTTTTATTTTTAACGTAATATCGTATTTTTTAAGTAATAAATTTTTTTCCTAATCTTTATTCAAAAAAATCAATTATCTGCAATCTGATTGGCAGAGCATATAACTCGCCTAAGTGGCAAGACGTATGCTTCCCAAAAATTCCTATATATATATATATTTATTTATTAGATTAACAACACAACTGCATAATAAATAATTAATATGAATGTGATTGGAACTTATGAGATCTGACCTGATATAAGTTGAAGAGAACGCACCCTAATTTTTCAATTCCGTTCAACTTATAGTTATTGTTATTTTCTGGCATGGTTTTTCTGCCCGACATTATTTTTATGTCCGATTTCAAGCAATATTTCCGATGGCGGTTTTTCGGTCGATTTTTTCGACGACGGTATGAATTATAATATCACCATGCAAGTCACCTTTGATGACATTGAGAATTGAAACACAATGCTATTCAATTGTAGTTGTATATGGAAATTGGAAAGCGTAAATAAATTTCATAATTAAGTCAAAATTGAATCAATATGCCTTTTGTTTAAGAAATACGAATAAAGGTCTGGCTCAGAAGGTCCATAATAAGGGAGACATAACCAAAGCATATGCATCTCCTTTAACCAATTTATTACAACCAAAACATTAACATAATAATGGATAAACACAAAACAAAAAGAACCCAACTTGCTGTATTAGGATCCTCTTCATTTCCTGTTTTAGATGATGATACCTAATTTACAATAAATATAAAAATTCTAAAAATCCCCCATAGTTTTTCCCTTAATGTATTACAACCATCATTGATTAAGGAAATGAACTCTTCATTTCTTAGGAGGAAATAGAGAGGATCCTAACTCAACTTACTTGTCGGGAAAAAAAATACACCATAACAAAAGACAGTAGCCCATGTTAAACACAAAACCAAAATCCACTAAAGAAGAACACAACCAACAGCTCCATATAACAGAGCTAAGATAAAAGTTGGGTACTATACATTGGGCAAAATTGAATTTTGAGTATCCAACTTTCATTTGTTGCAATTTGGATATTAAAACTAAACAAACATTATGTCAGATACTAAGGGGGTGTTTCGAAGTTAGAGGTTTGAGGGAAAAAGAGAGGTTTGAGAAGTAAGAGAAGTTTGACCAACTCAAAAAGCTATTTTTGGGCGTCTGATAGTTAGAGGTTTGGAAGAGAGTTTTGGGGTGAAAAAGCTCTTTCCTCAAAAAGCTCATATGAGGAGCGTTTTGGAAAAGAATATAGCTTTTTGGTTCTTTTTACTTTGAAACGTCTAACAACTAACCGTTATTTACCAAACACTTTTACACAAATAACTAATATAAATCAGTTAGTCAAATCAAATACCACAAACAACTAGTCAAAAAAGCTAATTCAATTAGCTAATCTCTAACAGCTAACTCCCAAATAGGGCCAATTTTTTTTTTTGAGAGAAAAAAGAGGTTTAATGATTATTTAAAAAGTTATACATATCCATAGC
Source organism: Salicornia ramosissima (assembly GCA_951394345.1). NCBI lineage: Eukaryota > Viridiplantae > Streptophyta > Magnoliopsida > Caryophyllales > Amaranthaceae > Salicornia > Salicornia ramosissima. The sequence continues at coordinate 45,658,836 of OX596234.1, read as the reverse complement.
AGCAAGATTATTCACCTCTTCCGGCCAATTTTCTAACCAAATTCTTTCCTCCTCACAGAAAGGATTCAAATTTGCTAGAAAATGGGCCACCTTATTACCACTTCTAGGAAGATAAGACCAACTACAATGATTAAAATACAAAGTAAGATTAAGAATATCAGCTACAATCATTCCAACACTAGAATTATTCACAAGCTGATCCTTTAACTGTTGGATGAGATTCAAACAATCGGACTCAACTTGAATACTTCGGTATCCCACATCCCATGCTGACTACAACCCAAAAAGAACCCCTTCAGCCTCATGAAGCTCTACAGAAATAGGGCCAAAATTTTGGTTAATTATTGTTGCCAACCAACAACATACGGGGTAAAAATAAATAAATAATAAAATTATTGTTTAAAATTTTTTTACTATTCAATTTTACCCCTTTATTTCTTCCTTGACACATGAGTGTCTTGTATTTCAACCTTTTCTTTCCTTTACCAAAGTATTGACCCAAGTAAATCAATTTGTAGAGAAAAATAAAACACAATAGATTAATGCATGCATGGGTTTAGAACAAAATAAAGTAATAGAATGAAACTAATATTTCATAGCTCTGATGTAGTATGATTATTACAGGTGTTGTTACATTGATATCTTAAACTCCCATATAGGCATATACCAGAGCAGAACACAATACCTAAGAAGGTAAACACTTAAGCAGAACAACACATGAACTCAACCCAAAGCAGATTATCACTTGAGCAGGGCCAAAACAGAATACAACCTATTGCATACACCAGATTAGAACAGCACTTGGGGACAGATCAACATCCGTGGACAAATCAGCACAAGCAACAAGACCATGTCAGAGGAAACACTACAATATGGCCTGAATTATTAAAACCTTAGTCGATACAGTTATACAAAGTAGTTTAGTAAACTATAAAAGTTACAGAAAGGAAATTAAGATATTTTGCACCTAAATTGAGAAAAAATTAATCTAACACAATTAGCAACTAATGCAATTTAATAATTAGTATTTGGGTTGGAAAAAACCTAGTGAAACAGATGCTTTATATTGGTGATTTTATCTTACTTTATTTAATTAATTAATTGAAATTCCACGTCAGAGTTAATCAAGTAATTAATTAAGTATTCGTAAGGTTAGAGTGAGAATTTACGAGTTTCTACCCTTTTGAGGATGCTTGAGTAATGGGTCCGAGAGCGACCATAATACTGACCCTTTTGTAATCAACAACTTGGCTCAACCAACCATAAACAATTAATTACCAAAAGAAAATCAAATAGCTAGTAGATATATTATGAAGGACAAGTGGATGGCATGTAAACGTGGGTAGGATTTTGGGTAAAAAAACTCCCATCCTTAGCCGTGTAATTAAAAGCACCTTCACTCTTCAATACCACATACCACTTATACATACACTTTCAAAAAGAAAATAAGGAGGAAAAGAGAGGAAAGAAGTCAGAGACTCCATTTTCCTCCTCCACGAGCTCCCTTCCTCCATTGAAGAGGTAAGTCTTGCTCCATTCTTTGCCCCTATCCCACATGCATCACCATAACCGAATTCCCCTCCTCATTTCAGTTATAGAGGTCTCAGTATCGAAGAACCAAGCTAAGGAAGCCGTTCGCTCAAGCATCCCGGGAGGTAAGTGAAGTTAGAGTTTAAATTGGATTTGTCGAATTGTAGCCTCGGGGCTATAGTCGATGGTAACTTAGAATTCGGTGGTCTTTTCTTTTCGTTATAGGTAACCCAATTGTGAGTTGAGCAAAAAGGGACCAAGGAAGAAGGAAGGTACAAGGTCTAAATCTTTTGGCTTTGTTTTTTTATTGTTGGTAATTATAGGTTGATTCTAGCATTGCTTAGAGTTGAGAAATGATTTTTATGGAATTTAATTAGTTATTGGAATTATTTGGTATATGGAGATTATTTCTCATTGTGGTTGTTTTTTTTATGGGTTTAAGTTAGTTAATGGAATTATTTGGCTTTTGGAGATTATTTCTCGTTATGGTTGGGATTTATGGAATTCAATTAGAGCCTATTGCTAGTATTTGAAGGCATGATGAATTTGGGGATTTATGTGCTTAAATTGGGTAAACAAGTGCCTGATTGTTTGTGTGTAATGGATTATTATGTTGTTGCAAAGAAATGGGTAAACCCGAAATTAGGACACCGAAAAGGGGCGGAACGGAACCCGGAACAGAGGGCTGCCCTGTTGTCGCCTCTGCTCGGGACTGACAGCCACACCCAGCTATGCTAGCTGGCCTGTTGTGCTGCAGCCGCTGGCTGGCTGCTGTGCTGCTGTGCTGCTGCTCCTCGCTGTCGGGTGGTAGCTGGACAGTGGTGGTCCTGCCTGGTGGTGGCTGCTGGCAGAGGCCGCTGTCGGGTGGGTGTTGCGAGGTGAGGTACGAGACATATGTGCTAATATGTATTCATATTGATATATTTATATACATAAATAAAAAGTTTATATATATATATATATTTATATATATATTTATAAATATACGTGTATATATATCTATACATACATATATACATTTATGTTTAAGCACACATACACAACGTAAAGACCGTTTGACGGTTAATGAGGAATTGGAATTTAGTTGTATTCATGATTCAAACATAAATGATTTAATCTAGGACTTTAGGTAAAACAAGTGCATAGTTGTCCCTCAGGATAGATTGAGTTGAACAATAATAACAATTCTATTATTTCACCTTCCATGGAACTAAAATTACATTTGGGTCTTATGTGAACGTCTAATGCTTGTGAATGGCAATGGCCGGTGTGGCCGGGCCGATGTGGCCGAGCCGATGTGGCCGGGCCGATGTGGCCTCAGAATTTATGTTTTGGACTAGGCCGGTATGGCTAGTGAATGTCAAGAATCAACACCAGTGTGGCAAGGCTGTTGAGGCCGGGAATCGGAAGTTACACATGCTTTTACTAGTGAATGGGAACCTCAAGAAACTCGTTAAATAACTTAATTAATATAACATGGAAATAGAACTCAAGCGTGAACTGTAAGTCGGTAAAGTGAATGAACCGATAATAAACATTTATTTACACATACTTGTAGGTTAGTTGTATACTCTATGAATGTGCTCACCATGTTTGATTTGGCTCTGCTCTGTCGGGAGCAGGGTCCACCTTGCAGGTAGGCTCACCCCAGGGAAGGTAGACTCCTAGCGCCCAAGTTTGGCAAGGACGCTTTGTTTTCGGCTTACTAATGTTTATATTCTAGCAGATGTAATTATTTGGGTTATGTATAAGTAGTGAACTTGGACTGTAGTTTGGGAACTTAAACTTATTGTATTAAGTAGATTAGAACAAGATCAGGATGTAATATTAAGACACAGGTGGCACTAGTTAAGGTTATGGTGTACGTGTTGCATGTTTCACAGGTTAAGCTTAATAACAGGATGTGCCACGAGGGCGTCCTGTTACAGGTGGTATCAGAGCCAAGGTTAGATTTACTTGGGATATAGCTAAGCCTTAGGAAGTTGGAGAGTTTAGGAATTGAAATGATAACATGGTTATGTTGAAGTTAGACTTAGGGCCATGAGTTTGGTTTATTATTCGATGTTGAGAACTTGGTATCATTTCTTTTGCAGCACTGTCTTCAAGGAGGGTAAGTAGTGAAGGTTCAACGACCTCTAGTCCGCCAGCGGGACCATCTAGACCCGCCGTGAGAGAACCGGATATGCTAAAAAGCCGCAGTATGACCTGGGATTAAGCCTTGGCCCACGCAAATTTTGTGATGGGCTACATGGAGAGTTGGAATCGGGAAAGGAGGTGGCGCCCCGACAATCACTACACTAGGGAAGAAATTAAGGCCTTTACCCTCATTAAAACCCTACCTGATTGTGAACCATGGGACGAGTTCAAACGTAGATATTGGGAAGTAATAGTACGAAACTTGGCTTTTTCTTGGATTTCACATGAACGAACTACAATGGAGAATGTGGCTAAGGAAGCCATAAGGTGGGGGGAGACCACGAGGGAAGTCTTAGAGGAAATCCGCAACACTGAACTAGCAAGGTGGGTTGGACCGCTACCGACTGAGCACACATTCTGGATAGGTTTGGATCAACGTCTACACGAACGAGAGGAGAGAGGAGCGGGACAACGACCCCGGAGCCAGTACCGAGCACAGTTTGATCGTCGAAACTACGAAGCGCGCCAAGCCATGAGCCTGGACTCAGCTACCAGCTCAGCCACACACGAGGACTGCCGATCATGCGGGTCAGATTACGAACCAGATACTCCACAGGATAGCAGTGAGGACAGCGGCTACTATTCAGATTCCATGGACTTAGATTATTAAATGATTGAATTACATTTAAATTGTGTATCTTAAAATTTCTATTATTAAGTGTTGTAACGTACTTTGAAATATTTAAAACCATATGGATTGATGGATAAGGCACTCCCTGTGTAATGTGGGAATTCCTATGATTTAATTAAGTATGATTAATTGCATTCACGATTGATAATTGCTTGATATGTTAATTCCTACTGTATGTAGGAAATCCCTTATGCTTGAATTGTTATTGGGCATTGTTGTCATACAATGGAAATAGTTGTTGAATACTGACGTATCGTGCTTTACATTATAGAAAAGACGCAATGGCTAGCGAAGCTCCAACTGAATCGGAAAGAATCAAACAGCTGGAAGAGATGAATGCCAGGCTCCTTGCAATTCTGGAAAATCAAAACAAAAGTAATGAAAACTCTGAAGGAAAGATGCTTGAACGCATGGCCGCACATAAACCAAAGAACTATTATGGAGAGCCTGACCCTACCAAGTTTGAAGAATGGGTAACCTACATGGAAAAACTACTGGATGTCATTGCCTGTCCGGCGCACATGAGGATTCGGCTAGCAACGTTTTACTTTGCTGGTGCTGCTGATGCATGGTGGCGCACAGTAAAGGAGACTATAGACATGACGAAGGTTACATGGGAGCAATTTGTGAGTAAGATGCGAGAGAAGTTCTTCCCACCCGCACTACAAAGAAAGAAAGAACAAGAGTTCCTAAACCTTAGGCAAGGGAAGGACACGGTGATTGAGTATACAACTAAGTTTCTCGAGCTAGCTTGGTTTGCGAAGACATTTGTTAGCAATGAAGGGCTAAAGCAAGCAAGATACTTCGATGGGTTAAACTTCAAATACCAAAAACGAGTGGGGACATGCGCAACCTTTGAGGAGGTGTATGACCATGCTTTGGAGCAAGAAAGGATTGATCAGAGAGAGGATGGGGTATTGGGGAAGCGTTCCGGTAACCCCCGAGATGACGGAAAAGGAAAGAAGGCAAGGATAGAGAATACTGGAGGGTATACAGGGAACTATCAGCCTAAGGGCCGCAAGGACAACAACAACAGATTTTGCTCCATCTGTAGGAAGAATCACCATGGAAGGAATTGCAAAGGGGAATTTATCTGTTTCTTGTGTAAACAAACTGGTCACAGAGTTCGGGATTGTCCACTGAATACTAAAGACGGGAATCAGACGAGGAATGCGAGAGGAAGTTCCAGTGCACCGCAACCGATATGCTCGGAGCAACCACTGAGGATCAAGGGACCAGAGCCTGGGGTCAAGAATCAATCGTTCACTTCAGGAATGAAGGGAAAGGGACTTATGCATGCCGTCAAAACTGAGGTTAAGGAAGCTCAATCAGAGGAGGATCCAGGTAAACTAATCACTGGAATATTCACCATTAATAATGTTCCGATTCATGTTTTATTTGACTCTGGTGCAACTCATTCATTTATTTCTAGAAGAGTGGTTAGTAAGCTAAAATTAAAACCCAAAAAGAATAATATAAATCTTGAGATAGGTCTACCGAATGGGATCACCATTCCTTGTCAAGAGCTTGTAGATGATTGTAAAATAAATATTGAAGGGCGAGAACTACCGGTTAGATTGATTCCGTTTGAATTAGAAACATTTGACGTCATCATAGGAATGGACTGGCTCACGAGGAACAAAGCAGTGTTGGAATGTTACGAGCAAAGATTAAAACTGCAATTGAATATCGGTGGAGCTAGGGATGGAAATTCATTCACCGGAAGAACAAAGAGGAGGACTCAGGAAATAATCACGGTGAACGCTAGGCTCAATGAGGAACCCGTGGGGAAGCTTCACCAGTTGGGTATTAAGACGCAAATGTCGGAGGACATTAACCGGATATCAGTGGTCAAGGAGTTTATTGATGTTTTTCCTGAAGAATTGCCGGGCTTGCCGCCTCAAAGATTAGTCAACTTTCACATCGACTTGATCCCAGGGGCCACCCCAATATCTAGAGCACCATATCGAATGGCTCCAAGAGAGATGTCTGAACTAAAAACACAACTAGAGGAGTTGTTACAGAAAGGGTACATTAGACCCAGTGTGTCGCCTTGGGGAGCACCAGTTTTATTTGTGAAGAAGAAAGATGGAACTCTACGGCTGTGTATTGATTATCGAGAACTAAACAAGGTTACCGTGAGAAATCGTTACCCCTTGCCCAGAATCGATGATCTCTTCGACCAGTTGAGGGGAGCAGGAGTCTTTAGCAAAATCGACCTGAGGTCAGGGTACTACCAGATGAGAATAGCCGATGAAGACATATCAAAAACAGCATTTCGAACCCGTTATGGGCACTTTGAATTCGTTGTGATGCCTTTTGGGTTGACCAATGCACCTGCGGCCTTTATGGACTTGATGCAACGTTGCTTTCACCAGTGCTTGGATAATTTTGTAGTAGTCTTCATCGATGACATCCTGGTATATTCTAGGACCAAGGAGGAGCATGCGAGACATCTAAGGGCAGTGTTACAGTTGCTTAGGGAGAATAAACTCTATGCAAAGTGTAGCAAGTGTAATTTTTGGCTTGAAGAAGTGGCGTTTTTAGGACACACTATTACCCAGTCAGGGATTTCGGTGGATCCTGAAAAGGTGGGAGCAGTGAAAGACTGGCCAAGACCAAAGAGTGTTACACAGGTTCGGAGTTTTCTCGGATTGGCAGGATACTACCGGAGGTTTGTGAGAGACTTCTCACGGATTTCCCTGTCGCTCACCGGATTGACTCGGAAGAATGCACCATTTAAGTTGACGAAGAAATGCGAGAATGCCTTCCAAACTCTTAAGGAAAAGCTCACAAGTACTCCAATATTAGCTTTGCCTGAAGGAACAGTCGGGTTTGAGGTATACAGTGATGCATCCCAGGAAGGCTTAGGCTGTGTGCTAATGCAACATGGCCAAGTAATAGCGTATGCCTCATGTCAATTGCGACCACATGAAGGCAACTACCCCGTGCATGACTTAGAGCTGACTGCTGTAGTTTTCGCCTTAAAGTTATGGAGGCATTATTTGTATGGCGTAACGTGTAAGATTTATACAGATCACAAAAGCCTGAAGTACATTTTCACCCAAAGGGAGTTAAATATGAGACAAAGACGATGGATGGAACTATTAAAAGATTATGATATCGAGATTCTTTACCAACCGGGGAAGGCCAACAGGGTAGCAGATGCACTGAGTCGACGCCCACAACAGGAGGTAAATGCTCTACTAACGGTACCCCACGAATTATATGAAGACATGAGACGACTGGAATTGGAAGTTAAAGCTAGAGGTGAAGTAGTGGGAATGTTAAGCGCAATGTCCGCACAGCCAACCCTGTATGATGAGATTAAAATCAAGCAGGGACAAGATGAGTTTTTGTCCAGGGTGAAACTCGAGCTCGAGCTGGGAGTGAACAAGGACTTTCAACACCACGAAGACGGGAGCATTAGAATGAGGGGGAGATGGTGTGTTCCGGGCGACAAAGAGCTCAGGAACAAGATACTTCAAGAAGCACATGATAGTCCATACACCATACATCCAGGCCGCGATAAAATGATCCAAGACCTAAAAGGAAAGTTCTGGTGGCCAAGTTTGAGAAGGGATGTGGCAAAGTTCGTGGCGAGATGTTTAAATTGTCAAAAGGTGAAGTTTGAACGAAGAAAGAAGGCCGGCCAACTCCAACCGCTACCTGTGCCGGGATGGAAATGGGACTCAGTATCGATGGATTTTGTTGTTGCGCTACCTAGAACAAGAAGGGGAAGTGACTCGATTTGGGTGATTGTTGATAGGCTCACCAAGACAGCAAGGCTGATACCGATGAAGAAAACTTAGAGCATGAAAGAAATGGCTAACGCATATGTTAAGGAGATATTGCGACTACATGGAGTACCTAACACCATAATATCTGATAGAGATACTAGATTTTTATCCCACTTTTGGGAAGAGTTGCAGGGAGCATTCGGAACCAAATTCAAGTTCAGTACGGCGTTCCACCCAGCGACGGACGGCCAAACTGAATGTACAATACAAACTATAGAAGACATGCTCAGAGCATGTGCTTTGGATTTCCAGGAGTCCTGGGAGGAGAGGTTGCCATTGGTAGAGTTTGCCTACAACAATAGTTTCCAATCAACAATAGGGATGGCGCCTTATGAGGCTTTGTATGGCAGGAAGTGTAGAACACCTATTTGTTGGGAGGATCTTCGTAATGATACACTAATCGACCGGAAATGATACGCGAGACGATGGAACAGATAAGAACCATACAATTTCGAATGAGGGCCGCACAAAATCGCCAAAAGAAGTATGCGGATCTCCACCAGCGGAAACTGGAATTTGAGGTTGGGGACAAGGTGTTCCTCAAGATATCACCAGCGCGAGGGGTGAAGAGATTTGGTATAAAAGGGAAGTTGAGCCCTAAGTTTGTTGGACCCTTTGAAATTCTACGCCGTGCAGGGGAGGTGGCATATGAGCTCGCGCTACCCCCAAACTTGGAAAAAGTGCACCCGGTGTTCCATGTCTCACAATTGCGCAAATATGTTCATGATCCTTCTCATGTAATCAGATATGAGCCACTACAGCTAGACGAGTCACTTAGTTATGAAGAGAAACCAATTCAAATCCTTGACCGTCGAGATAAAGTGCTGCGAAGTCAGACCATTCCATTGATGAAAGTGTTATGGGCTAACCACAACACCGAGGAGGCTACATGGGAAGTTGAAGAAACAATGAAGCTACGCTATCCACACTTATTTCAGGTAACGGATAAAAATATATACTTTTCTTTTACCATTTAAATTAAGAGTTTCGTGGACGAAACCCCCTTAAGGGGGGAGGGTGAAACAGATGCTTTATATCGGTGATTTTATCTTACTTTATTTAATTAATTAATTGAAATTCCACGTCAGAGTTAATCAAGTAATTAATTAAGTATTCGTAAGGTTAGAGTGAGAATTTACGAGTTTCTACCCTTTTGAGGATGCTTGAGTAATGGGTCCGAGAGCGACCATAATACTGACCCTTTTGTAATCAACAACTTGGCTCAACCAACCATAAACAATTAATTACCAAAAGAAAATCAAATAGCTAGTAGATATATTATGAAGGACAAGTGGATGGCATGTAAACGTGGGTAGGATTTTGGGTAAAAAAACTCCCATTCTTAGCCGTGTAATTAAAAGCACCTTCACTCTTCAATACCACATACGACTTATACATACACTTTCAAAAAGAAAATAAGGAGGAAAAGAGAGGAAAGAAGTCAGAGACTCCATTTTCCTCCTCCACGAGCTCCCTTCCTCCATTGAAGAGGTAAGTCTTGCTCCATTCTTTGCCCCTATCCCACATGCATCACCATAACCGAATTCCCCTCCTCATTTCAGTTATAGAGGTCTCAGTATCGAAGAACCAAGCTAAGGAAGCCGTTCGCTCAAGCATCCCGGGAGGTAAGTGAAGTTAGAGTTTAAATTGGATTTGTCGAATTGTAGCCTCGGGGCTATAGTCGATGGTAACTTAGAATTCGGTGGTCTTTTCTTTTCGTTATAGGTAACCCAATTGTGAGTTGAGCAAAAAGGGACCAAGGAAGAAGGAAGGTACAAGGTCTAAATCTTTTGGCTTTGTTTTTGTATTGTTGGTAATTATAGGTTGATTCTAGCATTGTTTAGAGTTGAGAAATGATTTTTATGGAATTTAATTAGTTATTGGAATTATTTGGTATATGGAGATTATTTCTCATTATGGTTGTTTTTTTTTATGGGTTTAAGTTAGTTAATGGAATTATTTGGCTTTTGGAGATTATTTCTCGTTATGGTTGGGATTTATGGAATTCAATTAGAGCCTATTGCTAGTATTTGAAGGCATGATGAATTTGGGGATTTATGTGCTTAAATTGGGTACAAGTGCCTGATTGTTTGTGTGTAATGGATTATTATGTTGTTGCAAAGAAATGGGTAAACCCGAAATTAGGACACCGAAAAGGGGCGGAACGGAACCCGGAACAGAGGGCTGCCCTGTTGTCGCCTCTGCCCGGGACTGACAGCCACGCCCAGCCATGCTGGCTGGCCTGTTGTGCTGCAGCCGCTGGCTGGCTGTTGTGCTGCTGCCGCTGCTGGCTGCTGTGCTGCTGCCAGGCCGGGCTGCTGCTCCTCGCTGCCGGGTGGTAGCTGGACAGTGGTGGTCCTGCCTGGTGGTGGCTGCTGGCAGGGGCCGCTGTCGGGTGGGTGTCGCGAGGTGAGGTACGAGACATATGTGCTAATATGTATTCATATTGATATATTTATATACATACATATATACATTTATGTTTAAGCACACATACACAACGTAAAGAACGTTTGACGGTTAATGAGGAATTGAAATTTAGTTGTATTCATGATTCAAACATAAATGATTTAATCTAGGACTTTAGGTAAAACAAGTGCATAGTTGTCCCTCGGGATAGATTGAGTTGAACAATAATAATAATTCTATTATTTCACCTTCCATGGAACTAAAATTACATTTGGGTCTTATGTGAACGTCTAATGCTTGTGAATGGCAATGGCCGGTGTGGCCGGGCCGATGTGGCCGAGCCGATGTGGCCGGGCCGATGTGGCCTCAGAATTTATGTTTTGGACTAGGCCGGTATGGCTAGTGAATGTCAAGAATCAACACCAGTGTGGCAAGGCTGTTGAGGCCAGGAATCGGAAGTTACACATGCTTTTACTAGTGAATGGGAACCTCAAGAAACTCGTTAAATGACTTAATTAATATAACATGGAAATAGAACTCAAGCGTGAACTGTAAGTCGGTAAAGTGAATGAACCGATAATAAACATTTATTTACTCATACTTGTAGGTTAGTTGTATACTCTATGAATGTGCTCACCATGTTTGATTTGGCTCTGCTCTGTCGGGAGCAGGGTCCACCTTGCAGGTAGGCTCACCCCAGGGAAGGTAGACTCCTAGCGCCCAAGTTTGGCAAGGACGCTTTGTTTTCGGCTTACTAATGTTTATATTCTAGCAGATGTAATTATTTGGGTTATGTATAAGTAGTGAACTTGGACTGTAGTTTGGGAACTTAAACTTATTGTATTAAGTAGATTAGAACAAGATCAGGATGTAATATTAAGACACAGGTGGCACTAGTTAAGGTTATGGTGTACGTGTTGCATGTTTCACAGGTTAAGCTTAATAACAAGATGTGCCACGAGGGCGTCCTGTTACACCTGGGTTCAATGGCTTCTTAAAGTTCAGATGTATAAGTGCTGAAAGTTCTATCTATACTTGATTTAAAACAATATCAAGACGAGTGTCCTGCAAAATAAAATATAAAGGGAGAGTAAATTAATCGTCTCACGAACATGAGAGTAAACTAATCAAAAGCGATTAATCTAACAAACAATAAAACTATCAATCAACCCAAACATCAATTCAATTTGGTAATCACAATCGTAATCATAATCACATCACAATATCACTAAATTCGGTCACAGTGGAAAACATAACTAAACATAATGTCATTAGATTTTGTTAGTGAAGAGCAGAAGAGCAAAGAAATTAGGAGTTTAAAATGACTAAACAAATTAAAAGGTGGATAGTGAAGAATCAATTAAAGTCAATATAGTTAAATAATGAACTTGGTCAATCTCAAGACATCTAACCAACTAAAACTCCAAACATAATTGATAATCCTTTTTAGGTGAAAAAACTTGACTTCATCCTGTTTAACAAGATCATGCAAAGAAAAAACCAAAAATTAACACACTTTTTATACTCACAAATTCACAATCATGCAAAAAAATGATGATGCACGTTTTTTTTTCAGAAAAAGGGAAAAATAATTACCTGAACCAAAAATTAACACACTTTGTATTCTCCTTCAGGAACTGCAACATATCATAAGTACAATGCATCTAAAATGAAATCTAAAACATCTTACCAAAAAAAAATTCATAAGAAATCTAAAACAACAGATATATAAATCTTCTACATTCTGAAATAGATTCTAAAATCAACAATCTTGAAAAACAAACAAATAGAAAAGCATTGGTTGTGATATGTAAAAAATGATATTTAATCATAAGAAAATAAATTGACAATAGTTAACAATACACTCACTTTTTTCACATAGATGGGGAACTGGATTTATAAACTTGCCGACATCCCTCACAAGTGGAGATATTCAGAGGTGCCACCGATTCTGAAGAGGTAGCTCCTGCTCCCATGGTTGCTTCTTCAAGTCCATTGGTATTACTAATTTAGTGTTGAGGGAGGCATGCATATTTGTGAAATTAGGAATTTAGATGACTGAACAAATTAAATTAAAAAGGAGAATGGTAAAGGGATCATTAAAGGATGAAAGTGAAAAGGTGGAAGGTGAAAGGATGGTGAAGGGATCATTAAGTGAGAACTTGATGAAGTGTGAAAGATTGAGACTTGAGAGGGAACACGTGTCATTTGAAGAAAAGATGTAAGATTAGGAGAAACTCATTTGAGAAGTTGACATGTGTATAATTTAGGGTGAGTTTTTATATACTAGGATTAAATTATCTTTTAGACGAGTTGTTTGTCAATAGGTTGGCTTTTGATTGGTTTAATTGATTTATTTGACTGATGAAAAGTGTTGATTGTATGTATATTGGTTGTTTAGTCGAGATTTTTTAGGCTAGCAACCCAAAAAGTTTCTCCATGTATCTTTTCATTTGGTTAAAAAGATAACTAAAAGGTTAATAACCAAACATACTGATCGATTATAAAATTATAAAAAAACACACACATATGATTACCAAAGGCTCAAAAAAACCCTATTTGGCAATTAGATATTATAGTTGTATTTTTTTCCAGGTCAATTATAATTTTATCTAGGTTAGTCTTTGTTTTTTCAGGTCACTATTTTTCATGTCAGATGAACTCGTCTGACACTAACATTTTTTTTTTTGTTTGGTTTTAATTTAAAAACTATTTGTCTTTATACATTCACTTGTTTAACTATTTTAAAATTAGACTTGCGCTGTTTAACTTTGTTAAAATATCGTAATCATTTGAACATGATGACAATAACACTTTGGTTTTCTTTGTTACGAAAATATTTTATCCAGTAAATTAAAAGTTTTTAAAATCTGTTTTAATAAATTTTTATTCATTATATCTACATTATTATTTATTACTTGTTAAAAAAATAATATATAAATATTTTTTTTAATTCAAAAGTGTACATAAATTCTAACATGGTAAAGTGACACTGGTTGTAATATTGGAAATTTGAGGTTTCGGGATTACTTGTAAAACCATATTTTTTTTATATTTTTATTTTATTAAATGTGCATTAATTTTTCTATATAAAACCTACCTATGATAACGACACATGGCACATTCCTTACAAAGAGTTGCCTTTTAATTATATTTATTTATTTATTATTTATATATTTATATGGGGTGCTAAGTGTAATGACCCAGATTTTTATTGGTATTTTTGCTGATAATTATGTGTGATTATGTGTATTTCTGTGTTAGTTCAAATTTATTTTTGAACTATTTATTTTATTTTATGTGAATAATTTCGATTTAATTCGAAATATTTATTTTCAGTTTTTATTATTTATGTTAATTATTATTTAATTGATTAGAATTTTATTATTTAATTTTCTAATTAATTATTTAATATTTTGGGTTAAATCTATTTAAGCATGATTCATCATGCGGTTTTTGTAAATTAGCCCAGCGGATCACGAGAGCCCAATTTAGGCCCAATTCCCTCTCCTTGGCCGGTTTTCTATGAGGCATGGCAAGGTTGCCACTTGCCTTGTGTTCACACCTTAACTAACTCTATAAATAGGAGAGTTAGTAAGGCTTTGGCTCATTTTTGTCATCCTTGCTTTTAAACACAATTTGCCATCAAGTTCAAAACACTAATTCCCTCTCATTTGCCTAATCTCACGCCATTTTGATCAATTGATACCCATCAATTGTTCATCATTTTTCCTAGCCCAAAACTTAAAGATTCAAAGTTCATTGATCTTTAGGTGTTCAAACACAATCCTAAACACATTTATTTCAATCAAGATTTATTGTTCGGGTTGGTTTTGGGATCGTGTTCGTGTGGTGGCAGCCGTGAGGTGAAGCTTTGCCAGCCGTGTGTGTGCGTGGAGGTGCCGTGCGAGTGCAGTGGTTGTGCGTAGAGGTGCCGTGCAAGTGCAGTAGCCGTGCGTGGTACAGTGGGCAGCAGGGGGTGTCGTGCTCATGGCTGGGTGCAGTTCGTGGGTTCGTGCAGCCTAGCCGTGCTGTGTGGGCTGGTTCGTGGAGGTGCACCGTGGTGAAGCCGTGCAGCCGTGGTGTTGAAGCCGTGTTGCTTGTTCGTGTGTCTCGTTCCGGGCTGCGATTTTTGTGTTGTTTTAGTGTGTAATCTTCAATAAGGTAACATGCTTTCTCAACCTTTTTGGTATACTATGTTTATAGTATTGATTAAATGCATGTTTGGGTGATTTGATGATGAATATCCATGATTTTATGTATTATTTCTAATCTGATTTTGATATGGTTTTCATGATGTTTTGATGATAGTTTTCATGATTTCATGATTGATTATATGTTGTTATATGATCATGATTAATGTGTTGAAGTTTGATGAATTTTGGATGAGTAAAAGTAGCATTTTTCGTGTCAAGTATTGATGAATATGCGTGTGGATTGAATGAGTTTGGATGAGTTCTTGATTGAGTTCTTGAATCTTGAATGAGTTCTTGATTGAAGATCTTGAATCTTGAATGAGTTCTTTATGAGTTCTTTATGATTTCTTTGAGTTCTTTATGAGTTCTTTATGAGTCTTTACGAGTTCTTGATTGAATCTTGAAAGTTAAAGAAAAAGGTTTAAAGAATAAAGAAAGTTAAAGATTGTGTCTAATATGATTAAAGAATGGTTAATGATTGATGTATAATGGTTGGTTAGACTCAAGATTAAGGCTAGAGGCAGTTCTTGAGAATAACTTCGATATTTTAACTAGTTAATTTCAAGAATCAAGGCTAGAGGCAATTCTTGAACTTAATTTAGTTATGTTGGGTATTAAAAATGAATAAAATGATTAAGATGATTAAAAAATTGATTTAATAAGTTTAGCTTGATTTCATTTTTAGACGCCTGATACTTTGAGTAAGATTCATTGTATTCGGGTTAAGACGTTGCCCCTATTCCATCCGCGGTATTGGGATAGTTGGAGTCATACTATGTGATCTTAGTGAATTTCCAGTAAGATTGGTTTTACGGGATATGGATTTCCAGTAAGATTGGTTTCATGGGGTTTGGGAGTAAGATTCTCAAATCCGAGCATAGTAGAAAGTTCGAATGCGTAAGATGCGTTCGTACGAGCACAGTCCGGTCTAGAAATTGAATGATTGCGCCAAAGATAGAGTTAGGTTGGATGTCAAGTTGAGTCGAGTTGAGATTACGAGTTTGAGGATGTTCTCGTGTCTTGTTGGGATTTAATTGTGATTAGTGATGTTTGATTTATGCTATGTACATGTGTGTTCCCATTAGGGTGAGTCAGTTATGTTACTCGCCACTGATGGTGGACTGTTGTTGTACTTTTCAGGTACTTCAGATGACGATGCTCTTGCTTAGCTTTGGGTTGGGCGAGCGACGTTGTTATTACTGTTATCTGTCATAGTTACTGTTTTCTGTTGTTTTAGATGGTAATGGAGTATTGTATGGACTCTTTTACGTTGTTTATAACTCTGACGTGTAGTTGGAGTTTACTTGTATTTTTAGTATTTTTAGTTTGACTTTTGGGATTAGTATGTACAAACTTGTGGGTATTTGTACGTTTGTGGTTTATTAATAATATTTCGAGGAATTAGTTTTTAATTTCTTAGGTTTCGAGTTGTAGTTTCTAACTATCTGACTCGTCGGTTTCTTCCGCGCCGATTTAAGCGAGTCGGGTCGTTACACTAAGTGCACAAATCTTTTGACTAAATGCACAAAGGTTTTAATTTAATTAAAACTTTAATTCCTACTTTGCCCTTGAAATAAAAAAATATAACCTTTTTTCTAAAAAAATAAAAAATACTATATAACCTCTTTCTTTGATATTCAAGATAATTTGCAAACGTCCCATAATATAATTCATTCAAAATTAATACAAATTAATAATTGGCTAAACGTACAAATTGATTGTAATAATACTGAAAAAATTGCTATATACGACAAAATTAATAACAAATTCAATCATATAGTATCACTCTAACAAAGATTAATTGGGGGGGAAAACTTACCTTTAATGATACCAACAGAGAATCGTCGAATTTCGAATAAAAATGATGAGAGATGGATCATCGAACTTGCAAATGAAATTGATGAGATTTTGATTGTTGAATTTGCAAATGAAATTGAAGAGATTTGGTTAAAGTTTCATTTGACGAATTTGCAAATGAAATTGAAGAGATTTGGTTAATTAAACATTAAAGTCAACTTTGATTAAAAAAACATTAAAGTCAACTAATTTAAAGCTGGTTTGATTCACTGGAAATAATTTCGTATATAAATTATTCTAAATTTAGTTATAAATTCATTCTCATTACCACTATTTATAACCGTCTACCAAATGAGCCGTTAACGTCAACCAGGTCTTATTTTAGGGTTCTTACAATATTAGGGGCGGTTTGGTTGTCAAAGGAGAAAGAGAGAATGAGGGGAATGAAAAGGAACTGTTAGATTTAATGAGTTGTTTGTTTAAAAAAAGTATGAACAATTGAACATACCATCACCATACCACACCACCACCACCCCAACCCATGCCCATGCCCACCACCACGAAAACCACCCACCTCCCTCCCCACTTCTAGCGCCGCCACCGCCACCCCACCCTCTCACCCCAGCCCAACCATACCCACCCCACACCGTGAAACCCAAAACCCCAAAAACAAAAAATCAAAACCCTAAAACTACCTCGACCACCCATGAAACCATGGTAAATAATGGTACAAATTCGTCATTGCAACCGTTAATTCCCATATTTAAGGGTGAAAATTATCATTTATGGAGTTTGAAGATGAAGACAATGTTTAAGTCTAAAGAGCTTTAGGACATTGTGGAGCAAGGGTATGAAGAGCCGAATGAAGCTCCATCTACACCCGATCAAAAGCTGCGAGAAAGTCGAAAGAAGGATGTGAAGGCCCGGTTTCTTATCCAATTTGCATTATGCGATGAAGTGTTCCCGCGAATTTCCGCTGCGTCAATCGCCAAACAAGCGTGGGATATTCTTAAACAAGAATTTTTTGGTGACAAAAAGGTAATTGCAGTGAAATTACAAACTTTACATAGTAGTTTTGAGAGTATGTCTATGCAAGGTAATGTGTCTATTCAAATTTTTTTTATCTTGGGTGTCGGGAATTGTAAGTCAGATGAAAATTTATGGTGATTTCATCACTAATGAGACCATTGTAAGTAAAGTGTTGAGATGTCTTAGCAAAGAAAAAATTATAAGCATATTGTCACTGCAATATTGGAATCAAAGGACTTGTCAAATTATACTTTTGATGAGTTCATTAATGGCTCATGAAGAAAGAATTGATAAGAGTACGTGATGATGAAGGAGAAGAAAATGCATTTCAAGTCGCAGATCAAATGTCATATGACCAATAATATTTTGATGGAGGTCGTGGTCGAGGTAGTAGTAGTCGTGGTGGTGGTAGTGATGGTCGTGGTCGAAGTTACGGTTATGGTCGTGGTGGTGCTGGACGCGGTCGTGGTCTTGAAGATAGTGAAGGTCATGATATGAGTAACATTCAATGTTACTATTGCAAGAGGTATGGGCATAAAGAGGATAGATGTTGGGACAAACAAATGAATGAGAAAGAGAAAGAGCAAGCCAATCTTGTGATGAAAGATGATGAAGAAGAAGATTTGCTCTTCTAAAGTCGTTGTTAAACTTGTGTTGTATGGTACGTAGCTCATGTCGAGAATGTCGTGTTCAAGTCGTGGGTTAAAGTCGTGGGTTAAAGTCGTGTTCAAATCGAAGTTCATGGTCGAAGTCCATGGTCGTGATACGACAATGATAGAAAAAAGATGATAGAAAAGTAAAAGACATGTAACATAAATAATGATAAGAAATTGAAACATTTATGGGAAATAGGAATACCAAGTAATAGAGAAATAATAAAGCAATTAATTGTTTTTTCTTTTTCTAATAAAGCAAAATCAAATAAAGAAGAATGATAGGAAGATAGAGACGTGGATGTTAGAGTTTTTGTTTTAAATATAGAAGTATAAATATAGATAAAAGAGAGTTGATTCCATTCCCTTGATTTTTGGGAACAAACGAGGAACATTCGGTGCATTCTCCGATTCTTCGCAGGGACGGGGCAAATGTGAATTTCGTGAAAAAAACCTGGGAAATTAAAATTAGTTTAGCAAACACAAGTTACAGAGAAAGAAGTAAAAACGCTAGCGGAGCCCTTCCGCCATTACCGGAGAGAATTCACCGCTACAATTTGCAAGCTTTCTTCAACTGTTCATCTGGTTTCTATAATCGTCTCTATCATCTTCTATGGCTCACAAATCTACCAATTTCCTTGAAAACTACGGTGAATTATTGCTTTCTAAAGCTTTTATACTCAAGGTTTTTATTTATCTATTTGTGGGGATCTTATAATTTTGTATGTTTGTTTGAAGGGTATGATCTGATATTGGGTTTAGTTGCTGCATTTTATGTTTTTGCCATTCCTTATACTAAAGTTGAGGAGAGTTTTAATATGCAGGTATTTCTATACTTACCCAAATTTTTCCTAAACTCAGAAAGTTTTTAGTTAATCAATTTGTTTAATTCTTCTTTGCTGCTTGCTCTTTTAGGCAATGCATGATATACTTTATCATAGGCATCGCTTGAGTGAGGTACTGTTCTCTTTGTAAGAATACTATATTTTGGTGATAGGATAGCCTGTGAATCAATCTACCACTGACTATGGGATTTTGTTTTTTTCTTAATGGTTCACTCAAAACAGTACGATCATTTGGAGTTTTCCGGTGTTGTGCCTCGCACTTTTATTGGTAAGATTTTTATTGGTAATTGCCATTGATGGTCATTTTTTGGTGCAAATTTGTGTATGTTTTATATCCTTAAGTGATGTGCTTTGGCAATTATGATCAAACCTTGCTTGCTTCCTGGAAATGGAAATCGTATGATTTGGAACTCAATGCTATTCAAGACCGCCAAATCATGGGGAAGAGGAAGTTTTCCCCAGTCTGTCATTTTGTGTGATGCTTGTATAGTTACTTTCTGGTTTAACTCATGTGATCTTGACCTCTTCTCTAGCCCAAGGGCCGTTTGACCCATGAGGTGAAAAGCTTGTTGTCTTCCACCTGCCCTCGTATTTTAAACAGAGCAATTTCCCATCAATATCTTTCTAAGATGTCTCCCTAAAAATTTTCTTTTAAAATCAACAATAACTATGGTCAGTGAGTTGTGATTTGTGAAGATTAGGATCTCAAATTCTTAATTGATTAGTAGTTTGGTTAGAAGGTATAGAGTTAAAGATGTTAGGAAATGAAAATCTACTTGCTTAAAGCATGCAAACTTTTTAGTGATTATCATGTACATTTGGGAAGCTCATTAAAAGCTTTGTTGGAAATGCGCATGGGAAAATTTGATGGTCCTCAGGTTTGTTTCCATGCCCGTTTTATGATAATTGTCCAATGCAATTTCTATAGGCTTTACTTGACATTGTTATCTTTTTGTCTGCTGGTAGGTGCTTGGCTTGTGTCGATCTCTGCATCTCCTGTTGTATCAGTCATTAATTTATTACACCTGCCTAAGATCTACAGTCTCTTTATAGGTATGATTTGTCGTTCATCACTAGAATCAGTGTTGGATGATGTTATTTATAATCTTTTTACACTTCATAGTTCTTCGCTTATCTTTTCCCTCAAATTTCTAGTACTTCAAATGTGTTACCAGGTTTATGAGACACATAATTGTAAATCCTACCTAATTTTTGCAGATGGCTAGATCTAGTTGTGCCTGTCTTGGCATAACTTTTAGAACGTTTTATATTCTCTTTCAAAATCTGTCATTTGTTATTTCTATAAAGCCTTGTCCATTGCTTTAATTTTGCATTTTTTCGTTTGTGTGTAGTTCGTACGATATTAGGCTGCTTTATACTGTCCACCTTACGATTTTTTCGGCTCCAGGTATTTTACTTGTATTTATGGCTGTCTATACTCTTTTTTTTGTGGCAAAACTAATATGATGGTCCTTTTGTCTATTATGTCTTTTGATTTCTTTCATGTTACACTCAAATCTAAATTATGATATTTTTGTTGATTAGACTAATAGCTTTGTAGCTGCAGTAATAAGATAGGTTAGTGGGAGAGAACTTTTAGTTTAGTTATAGAAGTAATGGTTATCATCTTGTGGTTTCTTGCACATTAGGTTATGATTCTTGGTTAAACACTGTCTATATTTTATCCCCCTTTTCCTTTCAGGCCTTTTCCTTTCAGGACCTTTGTTATTTCACTTGAAGAAGAATCGACTAACTTGGTTAATTGTTTTCAAATCGCTTGTTAGTAAGTTCTCTTCCCTTTTCAGCCTTACAATGATCAGAAAATTGGTGAAGTTGGGTTTTGTCTAAGATGAGAGCCAAAAGCATTTAAATTTGTTTCTGAAAATGTTTTCGTTTCTCATGGTAATTTACTTTACACCTTATAACTTTGTAAGTAGCTGAAGATATATGAATTTTTTGTTTGGTCATATATAGTAGAGGTTATATTCTGCCTATAAATTACATTAGTTTTACTTTGTTATTACAGATCCAAAGCAAGTTTGGTCACCAAGTAGAAACATTCTTTGTGATATTAACAGTTCTCCAGTTTCACTTGCTATTCTACTGCACACGTCCTCTTCCAAACATACTGGCATTTGGTTTAGGTAAATTTTTTTTTTCATCTATCTCCCTCTACATTCCTTCTATTCTCTCGATTTTCTATTGTGATGTTCTTCCTCATTGGTTGATTTCAATTAATATTATTTTAGTCTTATTAGCCTTGCAAACTTATTCAGCTGAATATTACTCCCTCCGTCCACAAATAAGTGTTCAATTTTGACCAAAATTGTGAGAGCTTTTTGGTCAAAGTGGAGCACTTATTTGTGGACAAAGGGAGTAGTTTTTTTTCTTTTTCCAATGGAAGAACAAATGGTCGAATATACAAGTCATCCTGATGTTTTCATGTTTTGCAAGGAATTATGTTAACTTGACTTAACTTTTGTTTGGGTTCAAAAGGCAGTTTTTCTTCTTTGATTTCTGCAATTTGGGAGAAGTCAGGGTTACCTAATTTTCACACGCCATATTTTAATGAATCTTGTTGTAATTTATGGTTACCTTGGGAAGCTAGCATGCTATTCTGCTGGTAGTAATTCCATTTTCCGCAGCTCTAGTTTCAAGATACAACAACTTGGAATATTGTGGTCTAGCCTCAAGGTAGAAGCTAGCAAATCCCTCATAATGGCTTAGAAATCCAGAGCTCTCCTGTAGAACTATAAGAGCAAGATTTGATTATTATTTTAAGCATCAATTGACAAAGAAGAAAGGTAAAGCCTTAGGGCTCCTTTTAAACCTCCTGTTTGTGTTCAGGTCTGGAAGTATTTGAGACTAGTTTGATCTTCTCCTATTTTAGTTATGGATTTCCATGGTTGGAGTATGGTGCATATGTATTGTAACACTAAGTTTGCATGCATCACAGCAGAAGTTAATTCCAACGATAAAATATTACCCCCTATGTTTCATATTCTTTTTCCCATTCTCCTTTTTGGATTATGATTTAAAACTAGTGTAAAGATTAAACTAGAAGTTACAAAGGATGATTTTGGATGAGAATTCGTGAGAAAATACGAATCTTGTACAAATTTTTATCGAAATTTTGTGAGGAAAGTTCGATTCTTGATGGATCTTGGATAAAGAATGTGTTTTGACTATCTTTCAATCACTCCCGAACTAGACATGATAGGTTCTTGGATCCATGGTGTAAAACAAGGCCGCGACGTCTTGGTTGGGTCGTTTTTTAAAGGCTTTACGTTAGTTTTAAAAAGTGCCCGTTAAGCGTGCTTCACTCCTAGGCTCTGGGAAATAGGCATTAAACAAGCGAGATATTACCTAAGTCGCGTGTCTCGTGTGCCTCAATGTGACTTTAGTGAGATGCGTCTTTGTGCTGAAAGGAAAATAACTTAGATTTGAGGTATTAATAAAAGAATGATCGAAATTTCTTCAAATTAATGTACCCTTTTACATTTATCATTATTAAAACTCTTATGTATCTTTTAATAAATTAATATTAAATACATCCAAGAAAAAAATGCCTCGCCTAGGCTCTGCGGACTATTTACGCCTAGGTGCATCTTGTGCCTTTTAAAACAATGGGGTTTACCGTGTTAATCTCAGCCCTAGATGACCGGAAACTGAAAGGATACTTGCTTGGGCATTTTTGAATAGAGTTATGATTGTGTGAATTTTGAATATTTCCTTAGTTTTCCATAGTTGTTGACTTGTAGGAGTTTTTTTTGGTAATATTTTAATTATTTTATTAAAAAATGTAGGAAATTGCACAATGTAGGGATTTTCTTAAACTTGAGTTTTACCACCTTAATTGTTATTTTTTTGGTTAATTTAAAGTTCTGTTTAACAGTAATTAAAAAGGGGGCCTTAGATTCAATGGACAAAGCAAAGTTTAGGATTTTTACAAACTTTTATTGATTAATTTGGCATACGTACACTTGCAATTTAGTTCAATGCGTAAAAAAGCTCAAGGCAAGGAATAGGGATTCCCTGCAACTTAGGCACGTCATAGTGTGCCTCATTAACATCGCCTCGCCTTGATCCATAAACCGCATAGCCGTAATGTCCTTGTGCTTAGCCGCATCCCAGGCATGCCTTTGTTTTTTACACTAAAATGTATCACAATTCCTAAATGGTTATTGCATATGGTAGCGGCTTTTTTATTCTGCCTGCAGTCTCTTTCTTCAATCAAATAATTTCAAATTTCATGTAAGATGGCTAATAAAAAAATTATGTTTGCATTATTGCATTGCACGTAATTGTTATGTTTATCTATTCTTAATTCTTTTTGTCCTCATGACTAGGAGTAAAAGGACCGAAAACATGTACTATTACTCTATCGCATTAGGTGGTGGATTTTGATGGATATCTTAATGCCATGTAGGTATACAAGGATCTTAGGTTTTTAATGGCTCTTTTTGGTGAATTTTGCATTCTTCTTTGCATCATATAACATTTATCTTCTAACTTTTACGTCTATGGTTAACATATGGACCAATTATTTTTCCACTCAACTTTTTATTTATTAGGTTATCAGCTGAAAGCTTCAGTGCTCCACCTCCTGAACTGATGTGTCATTTGTGCTGCAGTCAATATGGCTTATGGGTATTGGTTAAAGGGGAGCTGTTATACAGCATCACAATATCTGGTGCGTCTTTCTTTCTGTGTAGATTTGATGCTTAGATGTGTACATTGCACTGGTTACTGTTAATTGATGTTGAACCTGAATGAATTGTTTCACTTTTTGTTGGTATGAGTTACTTTTTTTGGCATTAGGGATGCATGTGGTTGAATAAATATTTTTGAAGTGCTTGTTTTCTGTTGGAAAGGAAAGAGAGGTCAGAGGATGTTTGAATCTAGGTAACTGCCATGAATCTAGGTAACCTTGTAAATTAGTGATGCTAGCTCTTATGAGGGGAGGGGATCTTGACATGCTGTTGTCTCCAAGAATTTGGTGGTTCTTTGTTTTCCCATCCCTTTGTTTCTCTCTTGCCTCACATGATGTGTATGCATAGAATCCTTTACTGTTTACTATATGGTAATTGAAATATTTTATGAAATATGTTATCAAATCTGTCATGTTGGAGATAAGATATTCATATTTAGTCTATAATCTCTTGTTTCCTCACCAGTTTCTGCAGCTGTAATGAACTCATATTTAGTGCAGGGGTATTTTAGGTATTTTATAATGATTTAGATACTAGGAGTTAGTAGAAGTTTCTAGAGTTTCTTAGGTTAAAGTTATCTATAAATATAGCTTTGTAAGGAAAGAGTATTTATCTAGAGTTTTTGACAATTTTTCCTTGAAGTGAGAATTCACTATGTATTGTGTAAATTAGGCTAGGAGTCCTCGGCTACTGGAAAGCTGCTTGTAAATCGTTTTATTGCAATCGGGTTATTCCCCATCTTTACTCAAGAAATTCTTTTTTTTTTTATAGGAAAAATTCATACGAATAATCCAAACTATTGGAGGTCTTTTAATATTAATCCCAACTATCAACTATTACAATATAATCCAAACTTTGGGGGTTGTTTTATGATATTAGTCGATTGACTTGGTTAACCTATTGTAACCGGTCACCAATTCAAAAAGTAATCGTTATATTCCCCTTCCCCTATTTATTGTACTTGACTATATCTCCCTCCATTTCTACGAAATAAGAGCCAGTCATAAGTTAGTATGGACTAATATCATAAAAACAATCCCCATAGTTTGGAATTTTCGATTATATTGTAATAATCTATAGTTGGGATTAATATTAGAAAACCTCCAATAGTTGGGATTATTCGTATGATTTTTTTTTTTAACTGCTTATGTGCATCTTCCGGTTTACAACTTTCTCACATTTACTAGAAAATTTGTCCAGTAAATCAATCTATTACAGCAGTCTTGCACTATAAGCTACATTGACACTACCTTTGTCCCATATTGAATGACTTATGTTTTGATGTGTCCAGTTGATCATTTTTGTAATATCTAATACTTCCTCCGTTCCAAAAAAAAACGCAACAGTTTCCATTTTTGGATGTTTCAAAATAAATGCAACAAATTTTTATTTTCCCTATATAATAAACTTTTGCTACTTAAAAGACATAAATACCCTTACTAATTCTTTATTTGTCCCTACCTTTTCTCTCTCCAATTCTTTAATTGTCCCCACCCTCTCTCACAACTCTTTTAATTGTCCCCACTTTTCTCTTCATTTATTTTAATCAACTACCCCTCACTTTTTCTAATTACTCACAACAAAAAAATGCCTAGGATTCCGTGCCATGACAACTGTTGCGTTTTTTTGGAACGGAGGTAGTACTAGATTAGATGCTTGTGCAATGCACGGTTGACAATTTTTTTTTTATCAATTTTATAAAATAATAAGTAATTTTCATCATCATAATAATAATTTTAAAACAAAACATTTTAAAAAATAAAACAAAATAATGGCCACAACTATGATTATACACATAAAAACAACATTGAAAATTTAAAAGAAAACTTTTGGAAAATTAAAAGATAGTAGGAGTACTAAGTCAAACATAACATCAGCAATTGCATAAAATAATAACATGTGTACTGAATGATGTAAGTATACTTTATTTTAGTATATAGTTATAGAGTTATAGATGATAGATAGATTAGGCTTATAAAGATTTTTTAACAAAACATTAATTAAATTAATTAAAATATAACATTGAAAAGATAAGAATAATTAATGTAGTTTTTGGAGGGAAAAAAATTAAAGGAGAGCATGACACATTCCTTTTTATGGAGTATGGATGATGTTAGGTTCACTCTGTTTTATTATAGATTATAGATATGTGAAAAGTTTGTTATACAGTTAGTTTATGATGGAAGGAGAACTGCCTACCTGTCTATTTTAGGGGTCGATGTGTTCGGAAGCAGGGTTTGAGTACATTCACTTTAGATCTGGGTGCAGAAAGCAATATTCTTATGTTGGCTGTGAAACTTCCCCTTCTTTTTGTTTTTGACTGGCAACCTGAGTCGTTAGATAAATTGTTTTTTGATGTATAATATTTCCTTTATTTCAGTTTATTCTGTTTTATATATGCTGCAGGTTTCTTTCCATTAGACCTTTAAAAACCTTTTTAAAGAAAGAGTTACAGAGCAATGTTGTGTACATATGGATTTCCCTACATACTTTGCAGTTTGCACAATGGAAGCCATTGGAAAATTTTGGATAATGTGCTCCCCCACCCCTATTGTTCTCTATATGAGGTTCTGATTTGCTTTTATAAAGTGCTCTGCTACCTTGATGGCAGGTTGGTGCAACTTTTATCTTCAGGTGTGATGTGCTACTGTTAGCCTGTCCCATTGGCCTTCAGCTCTTGTTGGTATGTCGAGATCTTCCCCCCTCCCCCCCTCTTTTTGACAGAACTGAAGAATAGTTAGTATAGTTCATTTACTTTCTGTTTACATATGTATGTGTATGCAAAGTATTTTTTTTACTCCCTCCATTCCAAAATATTTGCTCCATTTACCTTTTCTCATTTGCAGAATCACAACTTTAAATATTAATATCTTTAGTTGTACATTAGAAGAAATTATATATTTGGAAATTACACATTGCGAGTTGAAACGAATCAAATGAGATCTCTCATGACTATATTTTTTTTCTTACATATAGAAAAGTCAAAATGGAGCAATTAAAATGGGACGGAGGGAGCAGTTACCTTTGGGAGTGCTCAGGCCACTTAAATGATTGAATATATATTTTCTGTAATTTTCTGAGTTTATAAATCAATCATCATGTTCTCTTTTAATCTACGGCTCCATTTGTTTCGACGGAAAACTATTTTCATGTTTAGGAGTGGAACAGAAAACAAAATATTAGGAAAATAGAAAATAGAAGCAAAAAAGAGTGGAAATGGATGTAGAGAACAAAACAAAAGTAATAAATAAGGTGAAAAACTTGGCGTACCTTGATTAGAGAAGGAAAATAGTTTTCCTTCTCAAAAGAGAAAATTTTCACCTTTGAGAAAATCATTTTCCTCCCCATACCAAATAAAACAAAGAAAATGAATAGAGGGAGGAAGGAAAATGTTTTCCTCTAAAACAAACGGAGCCTACATCTTCCTCCTATAATCTGTCCACATGTGTCAATTAGTATCAATTTGTCGATCAATTATTGCTTGTCTATGAAAAAGGATAACCTTTTGTAATCCAATTTGATTATGCAATTAATATTTCTACGTCATTTATGTTGCATGTTAGTGTTGTTGTAATTTATGGTTGTCAGAAACAGGCTCTTTGCTAGTTTGGCAGTTAGGATAAACTCACAACTTATCACGAGCCTCATTAAATATGTATTGAAAAAGATGAATCTGATTCCCTCACCTTATTGGCTCACCATGCCTTAACTAGAGCTTTTTTTTATTGATCATCGCAGTGTTGGTAGGATTGTGAAATTGAATTTTATGTTTCTGCCCTGGAAGAGAGAATGTTTGCATTCTGGTGGAACTATTTGATAAATTAGCTTTATAGCAGAGCATTTATGAAACAAGTGAATAGAAAAATTACTTTAAATTTTAAAATATACCACGAAGAATTTCTTTAACTATATATGCAGCTATTTTGTTTAATTATTCTTGACTATCAGAAAATATGAAGTTCTGAAGAAATGGGGCGGATGATTATTCTTGACTCCATTGTGTTACGGTAGTAACTTACTTGAATTTGGGATGTCTTGTGCTTAGTCTCACTTTTAATATCTTGAGTAAAAACTCGATCCTAAGGTTCAAAAGTTGATTGTGAATTTGTGATCAACATGTTTATTGCAAATTTGCAAGTATTTATTCTGCTTATCTTTTTTGGGTTTTTTGATCTTGGCTTCCTGTAAACATGATTTTAATTTTTTTTTTGTGTCTATAGAACACAAATGTACAATAATATTTAGGAAAAATAGATTAATCCAACCTTTTCACTTGTTGACTATTAATCCAACTTTTGCGTAATTTTCTAAAAATTCCACCTTTCACTAACCTATGAAAAAAATGATCCAGTTTACCTGTGACCTGTTGATCAGGTAATTACAAAAGTCAAAGGTATTTTTTAATCACCTTTTCACTATTTCCCTCTCATTATCATAATAGCACCAAAAGATCACTGAAAATGGAGTTGGAGTGAGTTCTGTCATCTGCATTAAAGCTTCTTCGTAGATAAAACCGTGTTTGTCCTTCCTAACAGTTTCTTAAATTTGATTGTATTTTGTTTGCAAAATTTGACAAATCCTTTCTTAATTAGATATATAGTTCTGCAAGTGAAGATGTAAAAAGGCTGGATTATGTCTCCTAATTGCATTTGGGGGAAAGCGTGGAACTTGGGAGGGAAAAACCTGGACTTTTTGGAAAACCTAACTGATTATGGTGCTATGTCTGAGAGTATGAGGAAGAACTATGTTGTTAGTTCTTGTGGGAAGCATCCCTGGGAGGATGGTGGGGCACTAGGAGTAAGGTCCATGGTAGGCAAAGTTAACTTAGAAAATCTTGAAAAGATATTAAGTTCATTGAATGATGATAAGATTACAGAATTGGTGTGTTTGGGATGGGCGTGGTTGTGGCAAGACTATTCTCACTATTCATGTTTACAGTTGGCGTTTACATAGTGAGCTTCCGTGTGACCTTGTGTGGGTGACTTTGGGGGTGGGTTTCGATATTCACAAATTGCAATCGTCCATGTCAAGTGCGGTTGGCCTTGACCTTTATTATGTGAGAGATGAAACTAGAAGAGCTACCAGCTTACAGAATTTTTTGACCGATAGAGGATGCTAGGTGTTTTCGTTTGATAAGGTTGGGTTCCTGTCGAAATTCTGGAAATTAGGGAGTGTTTTGAGTTGAGGGAATTAACCGTAGAAGAAGACGGTGTGAGAGGAGAGAAATCACAGGTTGAAGAAGAAGAAATTGCCGCAAATTGGAGAGAGGCTTGGAGGAGAGAGAATGAGTGTGAAACTATGAGAGGAGAGAGAGAGTGATTTAACCTACTAATAAATGCACTTACTGGTTTTTGTAGGTAAATATTAAATTAGGTTTTTGTCACAGGTTGGTAAAAGGTGGGATTTTTAGATAATTCTGCAAATGTTGGATTAATGTTGTCAACAAGTGAAAAGATTGGATTATTCAAATTCAAGTTTCCTATTTTTAATTATTTTTTTTCTTTCTATGGAATTTAAAATTTTAGACTGTAAAATGTAGGTGGACAATAGATGTTTATAAATGGTTATGAAGATTATTTTTTGTTTGAAAGGAATAGTGGAATGAAAATTTTCATTTTCATCCTTCCCCTTGTTTATTTTATTTTAATAATATAATCTCTGATCTTCGACACTCATATTTTTTTGGAAACTTGTCTTACATGCTTTCTTCTAATCAGCAGTACATTACTGTGTCTTCAACTCTTCATTATTCGTAAAGTCTGACTAGGTCATGTGGCAATAATATTCTTTGTCTAATGCTTAATGGTGGAGCTAAACAATTTGTGTTTGTGTGGGGGTGGATGGGTTGGTTGGTTGGTCGGTTGGTCGGTTGAGGAGGATAGGGCTGAAATATCAATGCAGGAATAAAAATGTAATAGTATGTGAAGGGAAGTGTGGGAAACAGTAAAAAGTATTGCAATATTTTTGGAGTTTTTGGAACCCAATGCACATCTTATTATTAGCTCTTCCAAGATTTAGGTACTGCTGATTAATATTCAACTTTTGACCCTGAAATCCCGAAATTGCAACTCCTAAATTAAGGAGTCTTAGACTTTGTTTGCTCCATTTTCAGTCCATGCTATGGTAATCCCACTTTTGAATACTCAAATTACTTTTGACATCATGCATGATTTGCGGATTTTGTTTCTCATTGCTGTCTCCTCATCTTATTGTTCTTGATGCCCATAATTAATGGAAGTGAACTATTAGTAACATGATGTTTGTCTAATTCTCAACCACATTTGATTTTAGAATGCCCAACAATTGATTAGAGAGATTATTTACGGGAAGTGCTATTGGGTTGCTGCTACTTTTAGTATTTTTAGTATCTCGTATGATTGTCTTCACATTTCCAGGGGCCTATGTCTCTTCTATTTTGAAATACATTATATTTTTGTGGCATATACATTATTCAAGTGTTAGATCCTAGTTTATGCAGAATTAATTCTCAAGGAACGTCGAGTGACTTATATTCCCTTGCCATTGTTGTAGTAGCTTGGTTGTTTTAATCCATGATTTTCAAGTTTCCAGAAGCATTTGATGCAACATAATGTTGCCTATTGTAATTTGCAAATTGGAGTTGGCAGTTGCCAATTATTTAAATACTATTCTGAACTCTTTTTTGCAATGGTAGTCCAGGTCAGTTTCCTTGTGGAAAGCAATTACATGCTGTGTTGCAGCGGCCATACTTTCCATAGGTTAGTATATCTCAACTGCAGTAAATTTCTGATGTAAGCCCCCCACCACCACCCACCCGCACACAAAACACAAAACACACACCACCAAAAAAAAAAAGAAAGAACGAAAACACATACCAACAAAAAATAAAAAGAAGAAAAAAAGCTGAACTTATCACCTTCTGTTACCCCTCTCGCATGTCTTAAACAGGTGATAAACCTTTCCTGTTGTTTAAAAGGCAATGTGACTGTGTTACTTGAACAGAACAATCTGTCTTCTTGAGAAGAATGAAAGAAAGGCCATTGTACATCTGAGATGGGTCAATTGGTCTTGTGTTGGTAATTTCATGTATTATTGATGCTATTTTGATGTTGTCCAGCACATTTTCAGGTCTTTCAGTAGTGGTTGATTCAATAATGTGGGGACGAGTATTATGGCCAGAATTTGAAGTTTTCTGGTTCAATTCCGTGTTAAATCGGAGCTCTGAATGGGGTGTATCCTTTCAACAGTGAAATTTCCTTGTCACATCTTTTTTGTCCTCTATTTTTTGTTGGGGATGTCTTTGATTCATATTGTTTTAGGAATTAGTTAGCCACTGGATGTCTATTATCTCAGTTTCTCCTTAATACAGTTGCCTTAGGTTTCTCCATTTCATTGGTATTTCACTTCAGCGCTTCCCAGATCACTGCTGGTTGCATATCCTCTTGCTATGGTGTGCGAAATTCTTGCACTATATCATTTATATGCATCACCTCCTATATGTTGAATTTTACTGTTTTTCTTATTTACATGATGTTCTCATTACTATCTTTTGACTGTTCCATTGGCATTGAGAAGCAATCCTTGTGTTTGGCCGGTCTTTATATTGTCAACTCAAGTCCGTTGAACTATATCTAGTTATTTGGAATCTGATTATTATCGATGTGTTTTTCTAGAAAATTAAGTTTCCCCCTCCCGTTCTACGTTCCTTCCTCAGGCCCATCTATGGTCCTACCATAATCTTTATTTTATGAGGCCTTTTACAGCTTGGTCTCCTTTGTCTTGGATGAAACAGCTTGGGCCCTTGCTTGATAGGAGGATTTTGCCCTATCTACTCCCAATCTTAGCTTTTGTGATGCTGTATTCAAAGTTGCCTCACAAGGTTTGTTTCACATGAATGTATGTATATGCTTTGTTATAGCTTGTACTAATACTTTGGAATATGCTTCAGGAATTGCGTTTTATCATTGGTTCACTTCCAGTTTTTAACCTGGCGGCTGCAATATCAGCGAGCAGAATGTATGGATTGCAATTCATTATGGATCATCTAACATCTAATATTGATTGTGGCATTGAGAACAATCTAGATCTACCTAGCATTTTTGTTTGTATCTTGGACTTCTGAAGGTCATGTCATTGAATTATAATGTGTAACAATTCAAAAATAAGAAGTGTGTCTACTATTTGAAGACTAATATGCATTTATGTGATTTGATTGAGCTCAGCAAACATGCCTTTTTGATTCATTCATTTCATTCATTCCCTTTTTTGATGATAACAGTTCTGCCTCTCTATTTTGGCACCGCCTTTCCTATTTAAATGACATGCCCAAAAAACCTAGGAGATGACAAATCCCCCATCCTACACGTGCTGTCATCCCAGCTCATTACAAGGAAAAATAAATAGGACACATGATTGGCACATGATCCCAAAAAACAGAATGTCCCTACTGACAAATACAAATGGCACAAAATACAAAGCAAGAATAAATGGGCTAATAAAAAGCACTTGGGCTTGGGCTGGTCCTTTCATCTCCTATACGATTAGTGATAGAGTTTCAAAATGCCAATTTCTTTTTGGTGGGTTGTCACTGTGTTAATTCCTGACAGATTCAATTCAGTTGAACTTAGCTCAGCTGCTGATGAGTCTAGGATTTTGTTTAATTCAATTCAGTTTAGATTTATTAGTCCAAAAGAACAATGCCTTAGTCATGAAGAGTATATTCTTGAAATAAACCAAAGTTTGTTTTTCTTTGCTGTAAATTATTCTTGAACTAGGATTATGGCACATATCTCTTCACAATCATGCTCCATCCATAATTTGCAATGGACTTTGGTATTGATTACATGCCTATTTTTCTATTCTTGCTAGTGTGTTGGCATTCACTTCTTACTTGAGCTGTAATATGCATCTTTTTTTTTTATTCTTTTACTGAAAATCTCTACATATGTTGTTTTTGTACATCTGTTAATCCGTTATTTTTCAAATTGTTACAGATATAATAATAGGAAAAAGAGTTTTTGGAGGTTGATTTATTTTGGAATGCTTGGGCTATTTTTAATCAGGTTAGCTTCTACACTTATTTTAGCAATCTACAAGGGAATTTGTTGAGTTTTATTTTTCATTCTAACTTTAACTATCTAATCTGTAGTTTAGGGTGCACTATAATTTTTTTCATGGCATCATATCACAATTACCCCAGTGGCTATGCTTTAAGGAAGCTCCATAAAATGGGTTAGTGCTCTGTCTTTTACCCCATCCACTGTCTTCTTGTCATTATTGTAATTGTGTTAGAACATATTTTGACATAAATGTAAATAAAGACGAGGCTTGATCTTTATTGTTAATCTGATTGTGATTGTGATTGTGTTTGTTACACTCTACATAGAGGATTGTGTTGTGTTGATCTTCTTTTTAGCTGTTTACAGATGGAGAGAAAGGAGGGAGGGAGAAGAAGTTTTCATCAAGCTTCACTCCATATCTCTCATCTTGTTAGAGGCAAAATATCATTTTGAACCCACTTTTATCGAGCTTTTGACAAATCTTCCAATGGCTAGATAAATTTCAATGCAAAAATTATTTTGGTTGCTTGTCAAGTTATATATTCTATATGTTGCCTATTGTTCTTACATTTTATTATAGACACACAAATTAAAGAAAAGAGGAGAGATAGGATAAATGGGTCCATTTTATATTTTTAATAAGAAACTACGTTTTTTGGGAGTATGTGAAAGTTGCTGGACCTTACGACCCGTTTGGTAGCCGGTTCTAAATGGTGGTAATTTGAATGAATTTATAACTAAATTTTGAAGGAAATCAAAATTCATTTCCATGATGGTGCTAGTTTAACTCTAATTTATCTAATTTTCTTCACAAATATCCATTTCCGTCAAATACCACCCTCCCCCATGGTAATGGATGGTAATGGAAAATAAGAAGAAATTTCAAGTTTGGAAATGAAAAATATGTATTCCATGGGAATTGTGAAGGTTTTTCTTAACAAATTACACTTAAAATTCATTACCATTACCACAATTTATTACCAACAACCAAACGAGCCGTTAGTGATAGAGTCAAATTCTAGATTACTGACAGTCGAGGTCGACAAGGAAATAAAGCACTTTTATTTGGAAGAGGGCTGAGGGTTGCTGATGATGAAGAGCGTCCATGGTAGACTGACTATAGTAGCATGTTAGTTTTTATGCTTGATTCTTTAGTGGCATTCATGGCCTGTTCGTAAGCCCGAATTATGGAAGGGTTGGCGGTAGGCTTGTGGAGCCCAACAGTAAAATTTGGTCACATACCATAGACATGAATCAAAATATGAATTTCGCATGGACTTCCCATACTCAGCAATTCACTGACCTCATAGACCTGTGTGTAGTGAAAAGTTTGTTAGGTCGTCACCCGGAAGTTGCGTGTCATCTCGACGCTTAGAAGTGGTGTCAAATGTGCAAGGGTTCCAGGCACTTCCATTATAAGGATAGGTGCAGGTAAAGAAGTTAGTCCATGGTAAATTTAGGGGTGTTCATTAACGGTTAACCGAACCATTAAGGTTTAATGGTTCGGTTAACCGTTAAAACAGTTATTTGAAATCCGTAACTGTAATCAAACCGTTACGGTTAACCATTTCTTAGCGGTTCAGTTTCGGGTTAACTGCAAAACCGTTAAGGTTTAATACTTTATATGATTGCTTTTCTAATATATTAG
The DNA here is from genome assembly GCA_951394345.1 of Salicornia ramosissima. Classification (NCBI taxonomy): domain Eukaryota; kingdom Viridiplantae; phylum Streptophyta; class Magnoliopsida; order Caryophyllales; family Amaranthaceae; genus Salicornia; species Salicornia ramosissima. The sequence continues at coordinate 45,624,352 of OX596234.1, read as the reverse complement.
TTTTTATGCTTTTCTAATATATTGTTCCATTTCCATATATTGTTTGAGTTAAGACAACATTAATTAATACAATCCATACAAAGCAATACTTCATTAATTCATTACACCATAATAGTTAATTCTTTCTAAATGATTTTTCATGCCACTAGTACCATTTGATGATGTATGAGCAAGATGATTGTGACAATATTTGCAGTTTACCTTTGTTTCAATGATTCTCTCACAATGACCCAAACCCATGATGTCTTTTTTCTCAAAGCATTTTCTTTGTTACGAGACTTGCGACCAGAGGGTTGTTTTTCAGAATTCTCCCTCTTATTAGAATTTGTGACCATGTCTTGATTGTCTTCTAATTCTTCTTCACTCATTGAATCACTGTCCAACTCATCTGAGCCCTCACTTTCTTCAATTACTTCCACCAAATTATCATTGACAACACTATCCATTGCCTATATAATCTGAAAATTTTAAACATATATCAAAAAATAATCTGGAAATTTTAAATATATATAAAAAAAACAACAAAATGTGAACTAAAACTATTATTTTTAAAAAAAAAAAAAAAATCAGAAAACGTAATTTGGACTAAATTATGAAATCAGAATATCTGATAAACATAATCAGAAAGCAACAAAATTTGAACTAAATTATGAAATCAGAAAACATAAATAAACGAGCAGCATATAATAAAAAATACGATTGACTCAATAGTCAACAACATCAGAAAAAAAAGAGTAGAAATACAAAAAAAATCGAAAATTATAGAAAATCAGAAGAAGAAAAAAATGACTAAAATAAACTAAACCATTTAAAATTAACAACATTAGAATAAAAGACAGTAAAAATGCAGAAAATCGAAAATTAACTCACCAACTAATTAACTAAAGTACTAAACCAATTACCATTAACATTTAACAACAACATCAGATTTATGAATTTAAAGAGTAAATCATAAACAGGAGAAAAAAGAGGTAAAAGAAAAAGAAAAAGAAAAAAGAGTAATTAAGGTAGAAAAGAGTAGAAAACTTACTCGCTAGCTTCGCCCGGACTGCAGGACATGGGTGGATGCTCAGAGACGGTGGCTCGACGACGACGGTTGTTGCTGCGGTGCTGTGCGGAATTGGCCGTTTGGGTGAGTGGGTGACTTAGGGTTTGTTTGGGTGACTTAGGGTTTTGTTGGGGATTGAAATGAAAAATTGAAAAGGCAGAAGTCGTACACTCATACCTCCTCATACAGTCATACGCATGATAACTTCGGGCCTAATTGTTTTTTTTAACAAAAAAAACAAAAAAGGTTACCGTTAACAAAAATTTCTAACCGTGACCATAACTGTTTACCGCTATCTTTTACCAGTTCGGTAACCGTAACCGTAACCGTTGAAAATAAACAATTTGGTAAATTAACCGTTAAAAAGTGACGGTTGCGCGGTTTTAACCCCCTAATGTTAATGGTCATCATAAGAGTAGTAGTGCTTGTTTTGGGAGTTGGGACTTGAAATATCAGCTCTTTGTATGGAAGATCACTAGATCAGTGGAATTAGTATAGGTTATGAAGAGGAGAAAACTCAACATATTGTGCCTCTAAGAGATCAAATGAATAAGTTAAGGAAGTGGTAAAGAGCTAAGAAGAATGCTATAGAAGGTTAGGAAAATGTCGGAGTGATGAAAATTATGAGAAATAAAAGGAGGCACAAACGAGAATCCAAACGGATGTACGTGACGCTAGAGAAAAGGTATATTAAAAACTCTGATAGATTGGATATTAAAGAAGGAGAAAAAGACATCTATAGAATTACACATATGAGGGACAAAAGGACTCGGATATTGGGACAATTTAGTGTGAAAGATGTTAATCGAATGGACTTGGTTGAAAATAAAGAAATAAAGATAGATGGAGATTGTACATCGATAACCTATTCACTTAAGGCAGGGAGCAAGATACCAGGGATATACATGTTACTCAGTGATATGTTCGATCATGATTTTACGAGGAGGAAGTCGAAAGAGCATTGAAAAAGATGGGATCCAAGAAAGCAGTTGCACTGGATGGAGTTCCTATTGATGTGTGGATATTCTTTGGTGAAAGAGGAATTGAGTGGTTGATAACTCTCTCTAACAAAATTTGAACAGGTAATAAAATGCCTACTGAGTGAAGGAAGTACTATAATCCCAATTTATATAAAAAAAGTGTACAAGATTGTGCCAATTATAAGGGGATCAAATTAATGAGTCATACTAAGGGCTCGTTTACATTAGCTTAGTAGAGATGAACTGAACTGAATATAATTTGAAGTAAACAAGCCCTAAGAAGCTATGAGTGTGAGTGATTGAATTAAGGTTAAGAAGTGTGTAAAAAAAAAGTGAACCAATTTTGATTTATGCAAGGAAGATCGGCGATGAAGACAATTTATCTTACGAGACAAGTCATGGAGAAATATAGAGATAAGAAGATTGATTTGCATATGGTTTTCATTGATTTGGAGAAGGTATATGACAAGGTGCTTAGGGAAGTACTTTAGCAGTCTTAACAGAAAAAGCATCTCAAAGAAATATATTGACATTATTAAAGCTATGTATGTAGGTGCTAGCATGAGCGTGAATACTAGTGTTGGAAAAACAGGAGAGTTTCCTTTCGTAATTGGGGTACACCATGGTTCAACACTTAGCCCTTTGGAATGTAAATTCAGTGGGATAGGAACTAGTGGGATAAACTCAATCAAATTGGATGGAATGAGAGTTCAAGCGTATGACTCATTCTGGTATCTAGGATCTATTATGAAAAAAGATGGTGACTTGGATGAGGATGTTGCACAGAATCATATCATGTCGGTTAAGGTGGATAGGAGCTACAGGTTTTCTTTGTGATTGGGGTATGCTACAAAAACTCAAGGGAAAATTTCCGGGCTTTGAAATATTGCCACATTAATACGTTGGATGTGTAGGCATACAAAGAAGGATAAATAAGATTTGAGGTATTAGGAAGAAGATAATGGTACCGACTATGGAGCATAAGATAAGGAAAGCCAGCTAAGGTGGTTTGGTCATGTGAGACGGATACTGATTAATGCACCAGTAAAGAGGTAGAGAAAGACTAAAGCAAATTTGGATAAGGGTTGTTACTTGGGATATAAAGCTTTTGGGTTTAGAGGAGGAGCTACCATTAGATAGTGAAAAATGGGGGAAGAAAATCTGGGCTATTGATTTTTGCGATTCCTTATAATGATTCATATCTAGCCGACCCCAAATTATTTTGGGACAAAGGCTTTGTTGTTGTTGTATACTTGTATACTTGATTCTTTAGCATTAATGTCTTTTCTTAGTAGTCAATCTAGAATAAATTACTGATGAATGAACGAAATTGTTTGGAAAATTGAAACATATAACAATAATGTTTGATGTCAGAAGCATTTTAGCTTTCTATGCTTGATTCACGAGCATTAAATTCTTTTCTTAGTAGTCAATCTAGTACAAATTGCTGGTGTGAACCAAATTGTTTGAAAATTGAACTATAAAACAAGGTTTGATATGAGAAGGCTTGAATTTGGCTGATCTGATGACTGGAACAGCAATCCTGGTTTCTTTTAGTAGGGATGAATACTTTTGCAAGTACTTATGCCTTGTGAGGGCACTGTTCTGAATTTCTGGGTACCTAATCAGAAATCCATTGACCATGATTTTTGGTATTTACCAAATATTTTGTGCTTTGCTTCTATGAACTCAACTAACTCCCATGGCTCCCTCTAATACACGAGACATGCTGAGGCGCTGAGCTTGTTGTTGTTTTTGCAGGTCATTTAAACAGTACTGATGAAATCTGGACTCACATAGACACATATTCAGCAATGAATGGAATTACCCGCTTTTGTGAATGTGGTCTCCCATGGAGGTAAACTTTAATGAGCAATTTCATTCCTTATCAGGATTGCAATTTCATTCTTCCTCTTCTTTTCTGTCAGTGTGGCTTGGAACCCCGGATGTAAGATATTCGAGTTTGGATCCGGTAACCATTGATTAAGAAATCAATGGCTTATATATTTTGTATCAAAAATCCCTTTATCTTTTCCCAAAAATCTCCACAATTCTTGAGCCATTGATTTAAAAATATATGACTAGGATTGAACTTTACTTGGTAGAGTTGTACTTGTTATAAAACTCCACCGGATCCAAACTCAAGATATTCTGTTTATATAGCAATCAAACATGTCCTCCTTTTCTCTATATGGTGCAGGTACTCCAAAGATGAAGATATTGCTTTAGAAGACTATAAACATAGAAACTTCACCTACCTTCTGAAGTGAGTGATTGATTCAGCACATTATAATAACATAATGTTTACTATTAGATTTAATTTGACTTGTTTCAATTTTAAAGTTACCACCCTGGTTATTTTTGGGAAATTCCCAATGGTATGCCTATGGTTTTGAGATTCCCAATGTCATGCCTTTCTTTTTTTTTTATTTATTTTAAATTTAGTGGTATATCTGAGTTTAGGATCAAGTTCTCAAAATTAGCATTATTAACTATGACTGTTATGAATTAACCACCATAACTACCCCAAACCACCACCCACCACCACCAAACCCCTTTCAGCCCCCAAAACTCTTTATTCACTCATTCTTAAATCCAAAATCCCCCTTAATTTCTTATGCACCAACACCAACCCCTTCCATGACCACACACTGCCATTAACCCTTTCCTTGGCCTTAGTTATGGTGGTTGTGCTGGTGTGTGGTGGTTAAATTTTAATATCTTTAGTTAATAATGCTACATTTGAGAACTTAACCTTAAACTCAGGTATAGTAGTGAAATTAAAAAAAAAACTTTAGGTGCACCATTGAGAATCCCCAAAATCACATGTACACCACTTGGAATTTCCCTTATGGTATAATCAATAATGATCAATAAGAAAAGGAGTAAATTTCCAATTCTTTCGATGATCTTGATGCAAGGTTTTTCTATGGCAGTGAGCGTTCCCACATTGATGGATATGAGTGCTTGTTAGCTGTTGATGGATTTTCAAGGGTTAATCTTCGAAGCAGTATTCCACCTTTCATATTGGTACGAATTTTCTAGTGATCCAGTCTGATGAATTGTTCTTATGTAGTACTCTGTGTGATTGTGGTGTTTCTATGGTAGGTGAAAGAACCCAAGGTGTATGTCCACGGAGCACTGAACAAAATGAAAATACTTGGCAAAAGATTTCCAGGATGTCAGATTTCATGAAGTTCATGCTGTAGTGATGCACATGAAGTTGTTGTGAAAAGCACAGTTGTTACTTGTTAGGGCTTCTGGTTATCTATAGATCATATAACTAGTGGAAGTGTAAACCAGAAACCATGTACATTAATGTTTTTTTTTTTTCAAGGGAAATGGAATGAATATTGGAAACTATGTAAACTAATTGAGTAACTGTTATTATTATTATTTTTCGAAAAACTACAAACAATATCACATTTCCTCAATTCTTATTGTTCTTAAATTTTGGTTTTGCTATCTTCATCCAACCACCTTGAGCCATAAACAATAGCCTGATTGAGAAAATACTAAACAAGATCAAGACCTAGTGTTCTTGTTTCCCATAACATTCTATACAATCAATGAGCCTTCTACTCTTCGAGGAAGAAAAAGGCTACACGACGCACACATGGGGGGTAAAATTCAATAAGGAGTGATACAAACTTGCCTATGATCTATATATTCAAAATTGAGAAATTTCTTTACTTTTTTTTTGGTTAATTCCTAGTTTCATACTATGCCATCCTAAAAAACATAGCATATTTGCATAATTGTAAATAAATTGGATTGTTTGACGCATAATACAAAACTATTCTCTTACAAAAAAAAAATACACAACTATTTATGATTTCGGCATTTTTTATCTGAAAATATTTACAACTATGCTATTGTGCTATGTTTTTAAATATAGGACTTGCATATTTGGGCATTGCTTTTTTAGTAATTGTTTCACAATGATTATAACATTACTTTCTCCGGTAACGTATTATTTTCATCTCTTTTGTAATGGCACGAGTTCCTTTTTTTCAACTTTTTCCCTCTCTTTTTCTTAGTTTTGGTGCCACCATCTTATGTTGCAATTGTTTTAGAGCGAGAAAATTATTAATAAAGATTATACTAATCACCCACTTCCTTTCAATGTGATGATGACTCTGTACATGAAACTCAATGAATATGATGAAGTTGAAGCTAATCACTGAAATGAAGCAAAAAACATACAGCTTGATTTATACTCTTATAACATTTGGTTATCTACTTATCTGCCCGAGGTGTTCAGGGTTCTCCTGAAGGGATGGAGGAAGTTTTTGAAGAATTTTTTACCCCAATAATGTTGAGACCCAAACTAATTACCAGTTTGCGTTGGAATCCAAACTATGTACGTGAATACCATCCACGTAAGCTTGGACGTAGGTTTGCGTTTTTTTAGCAGCAGTAAACCGCTATTGGCAATAGTGATTTTGCTTAGTAAATCGAAATTGCCAATAGCGATTTACCAAGGCAAAATCGCTAGTGGCAGTAGCGACGCCAGTAGTGATTTATCAGGTAAAATCTCTATCACCCTTTTGTCTTGATGAATCACAAAAAAAAACACAATTTGGCATAAGCAGCATAAATCGCTACTGACAATATCGACTTACTACTGCAAAAAAAAAAATGCGAACCTACGTCCAAGCCTACGTCGACGGTATTTACGTAAATAGTTTGGATTCCAACGCAAACCTGTAAATAATTAGAGCCTTAGCATTATTTGGGTAAAAAATTCGTTTTTGAAGGAATGAGCTCGGAACCAACAATTATTCCCAGTTGGACTACTTTCAGCTAGAGGCGTTCAGATCCGGGTACCCGGATTTTCGGGTTGGGTTGTCGGATAGTAGATTGTGCGGCCCATGACCCGACCCGGACAACTCGGATACCCAAGTCTCGGGTACCCGAGTTATCCGGGTCGGGTCACAGAGTACCCGAATAACTAAATAAACAGATTAAATATACATTAACATAAACTAAACAACAACTAAATAACATTGACATATATTTATATAAATAAAATAACAATAACATAACATAAACAAAAATAGTGCTACTAAATAAACTAAATAACAATAACTACATAAAGTAAATAAATGAAGCAGAAGCATTCTAAATCAACTAGTACTAAATTACAGTAAGAGTAACTTAGCTAAATCTTTGACATCTTGTAACATAAACTAAAAAAAAAATCATTACAAGTACTAAAAAAAATAATTACAGTAAGATTTATAAAAATTCTATTAAATTCTGTAATTGTTTTCAGTTCTGGGCTTTTGTTTGATAGCAAAATTTGTCACTTCAGAATTGAGTGTTTCATATCATTACTATTTTTATTTTTGTGACTAGATGACCTATTGTTTCTTCGCTTTATTTTTGCAACTATTTATTCAAATTCTTTTTGACAGAATTTTATACTATGTTTGCTTTATGAGATTAAGAGCCGCAAGCCTATGCATTATTTGTTTAAGGTATGTTTTCAAGGTCAAACCTTATTCTAACCGAAGGATCTAAGCTTATAAAGCATCTTCCCTTAAGTTGTATACATGTTTTAGCCACAAACAAAATATTGATGCAATCTTGTTGTAAGTGCTTAGCTTGGTGGTGACTGATCTAGAGTGAATAATCTCCATTGTATCTCATTAGTTATTTCGTGGTAATCCAGTGGTCCATAGTGGGGCGAATTTAAACTAATAAGAAAACGTAATTTCCGTGCCTTAGAGATTCATATCTGGTTCCCACTAACATATTTCCTAACAGAGACTTCTTTGGATTCAATTCACTCTTTACTTAGCACCCGATTATGTTTAGTTTTCGGCCATACATGCTTACAACTGTGCTAAAACTCACACTTTATTGATAGAACTTTTTGATGCTATATGTCGATTAAGGTCAATCTTAGCATTGTAATTTATTTTTAAAAAATATATATATGTGGGAATTTTTTGTAATTGAGGTATAATTTGTTTGGATAATTGGATTCAGAAAGGATAATATATTTAACGCGAAATTTCTAATCTTCCTTCCTCCAACTCATATGAGCCACCTCTCTTTATGTACAAATTAATCAATCACCTACCCACAAAGTGTTTGTGGCCTGGGGGGATTTGTATGACATTCATATATTGCAGGTAACATTGGTATTTGATGCTATTTTATTGGCTGAGGGTAACATTTGTGTAAGTGGTTTGACACTCAAACAATTATATATATGCGGTTGAAGCATAAAAAGTTATGGCATGGGAGCTTGTCAAAAAAAAAAAAAAATGGTCAATAGTGGTTTTACCAAGTGGTCCGAAGTTTTTTTTTTTTTTACCAAGTCGTATTGCTGTGTATGAGAATTTAATTTCTATAAATTGTAAATTAAATTACTATGCATGGGAAGTGAATTCCTATGACAGCCAAACAAGCACTAAGAATATCATGATGATGCCCCCTTCAGGCCTTTAATATTTATTGGAAATATGGAGTTGTATTGTGTCATCGCATCGAACAGATTGTTATAAACTTTTATCTTTTGTAAATTTCATATTTAAGTTGTACTTTCTCTCTTTTTTTTTTTTTGTAGTGTTTATGATGTCATATGTAGAGGGGTATTGTTATTATAACAAGGAATTTTAAGTGTAATATTTTAGAGTTTTTGTATGTAGTGCCCTTTGGTATAGGGTTTTTTACGCTGTACCCCCGAGGAACAATAACGTTGTACACAGTATCCTTGCTGTTAATGCAACGTTAAGTGGAGACGTTAAGTGTATGAAGAAGGTTTTTTGGTGGGAAATTTCCCTCCAATTCTCTAGGGTTTACCACCGTTTTTGCATTATCTTCACTATTCTTTAGGGTGGGAAATAGAGTGCATTTATAAAGAAAATACAAAAAAGGTGATAAACCCTAGAGAATTGGAGAGAAATTTCCAACAAAAATACCTTCAAGTATTGGCAAAGAATTGGAGAGAAATTTCCAATTTAGTAGAAATATATGAGGGGAAATACATGTGACTGCTAGATTTTCACACAAAAACTATGGTTTGGCATCATAAATATGCTCCAAATGACACAATTATACCTTCAAGAATGAACTTGGCCGGCCATTGTAACTTTGTACATGCTGAGGAGATCTAAAGACCCTTTGAATGATTATTTTTATACAATCCTTGGTATATCTGATTATTATTATTATTACTATTAGGAAAAATTAAAAATAACCTCCAAACCTTTTCACATTTTTTGTAATTACTCCCTTTTAAATTATTTTTTTTAAATTTAACCTCAAACTTTTCCCTCCGTTATCCAAATCACAAAAATCTGTTATAATATAATGGTGGGACTCATTTTTTACTAATTAAACCCTCTCCTTTCTCCCTAATCATTATTTCATCATCATCTTATTCATTTCATCATCCCAAACTACTACCACCACCATTTCTCTCTCCTTTGACCACAACAACCACCACCACTTCATCACCCTCCTCTTCCAATTCAACTTCTTTCTCGCTCCTCTGACTCTCCCAAAACTTACTAAATTTGATTGAAAACTTACTAAATTTGATTGAAGGAGGTTGGAACGAGGGTAAAGTTGATGGAGGTGATGGTGTTGGTGGTGACAGGGGGTGGTCAAAGGAGAGAGAAAGAAAATGGAGGTGGAGGTGGTGATGGCAAGGGGGTGGTCATAGAAGAGAGAAAGAAAATGGAGGTCATGGTTTTGGTGGTAGCAAGGGGTGATCAAAGGAGAGAGAAAGAAAATGAAGGTGGTGGTGGTGGTGGCAAGGGGTGGCAAGAGGAGAGAGAAAAAAGATGGAGATTTTGTTAATTATGTTCGTATATTAATAAGCCATATTATTGTGTTAATTATGTTTTGGAGTTGTTAATTAACAAATCAAAGGTAATATTCCGTTAAACTTAACAGAATATTCTAATTTGGGGGTGATTTGGATAACGGAGGGGAAAGTTTGGGGTTAAATTTAAAAAAAAATATTTAAAGGGAGTAATTACTAAAAACGTAAAAAGGTTTGGAGGTTATTTCTAATTTTTCCTTATTATTATTATTATTAGGGAAATTCCCAATGGTAGGTCTCTGGTTTTGGATATTCCCAATGGTATGTCTTAGTTTTTTTTAATCTCATTGGTAGGGCTGAGTTTTGATTCACTTCTTAATTATAGGTTAATCACCTTAATGTAAACATTAAAATTAAAATTAAACCTTAATTAACAAATTAAATTTTGAAAAAAGGACAATTTGAAAAAAATAGAATAAATGTTAATTTTATTCAATTTTTTTTCAATTTTTTTTTATTTTAATTTGTTAATAAGGGTCGTTTAATGAAAATTTGAAAAAAAACATAGAAAATTGTTTTTTTTTATTCTACTTCTTTCTTCATAGTTTCCTTTTTTTTTAATTTTAATTTGTTAATTAAGGTTTAATTTTAATTTTAATATTTAAATCAAGGCAATTAACCTATAATTAGGAAATAAATTACAAATCAGCCCTACCAATGGGATTAAAAAAAACTAAGACCTACTATTGGGAATACCCAAAACCAGAGACCTACTATTGGGAATTTCCCTTATTATTATTATTTTCATTAATTAGATTAGATCTATTATTTTACTTGTTGCTTCATTTTTTAGTTGGTGTTTGTTGAGGTAAGATTCGAAGCTGCTTGTTGGTGGTATAATTTAAAGTAATATGATTATTGCTTGCTAGTTGGTGGTACTTTTTAACTTATTTTGGGGTTAAAAGTTATGGTTTCTGGATTAACATAATGAGGGTTTGTTGTGTAAGATAGTATGCTAGCAGTCATAGCTATCAGTTTGCACTGGATAATAAATTATGAGTGGGATTATGTACTGGGCTTTCTTATTGGAAAATATAGTCCAATTGTTACAGCAATTACATATAGTAAGATTCTTAATTTAGCTTGTCTGCTTAAGTACTTATAATTAATTTGCGCAGTCTTAATTATAATTAATTTGCAAATTGTAATCGCAAGAAACATACAATTTGTTACAACAACATTAAAAGTACTTATACAGGGAATTATTTTTAATTTTTAGGTGGAGAATAATTTTCAAATTACTCCGTATATAAAAACCAACAAGTTGATTTTTTAGGTGGGTATGTTTTTGGCCATTGACCTGAATACAATAATTACCCTTTGGTCTTTATGATCTAATTAATTATTGAAAAAGACATTTTAATATACCAAAATATCTATGTGCTTCTAGTATTTACATTTAAAAGTCTCTATAAATCTTGTAAATTATGGGAATATCTAATGTTTATTCCATTTTATTTCTAATTATTTTCCTTTTATTAGTTATTTTAGGTTAGTTAGTTTCTTTTCTTTTTCTTGACTTTCTTTTCTTCTTTTTCTTTACTGTTCGTGTTCTCTGCTCTATATATTGAGCATTTCTTTGCTTTTGCCGGTGGACAATTCTAAAGTAAATAAAATTCATCTCATTGATTTCTTCTATCTCTGATTTCGTTTTTCATGGTATCAGAGCATTTCTCAATTTGAGAATTGGTTGTTGTTTTTCTCCCTAATTTTTCGTCTAAACCTAACTTACCCAATGTCGATTAATTCGAGTGAGATTTCTGGAATTGCGAGTGATGCGTTTGCAGACCCGTTATGTGTGACTAATTCAGACAACCCAAATTGTTCTCTTGTAGCAAAGGTCTTTAATGGCAAGAACTTTAATAGATGGAGGAAGGGGATAAGAAGGGCACTTGCAGCAAAGAATAAATTGGGGTTCATTACTGGAAAATTAAAGGAACCAGAAGAGTCCAACAAAGATCATGCTCGATGGCAAAGAGCAGATTTCATGGTTGGGAGTTGGATCTTAAGTTCAATGCAAGCTGATTTAGCAGAAGATTTTGAATCGGATGATCAGACATCGTTCGAACTGTGGGTTGACATAAATGAGAGGTTTGGGCAAAGCAATGGTCCTTTGATATACCAACTCAAGAAAGAATTGTCTGCTCTTAAGCAAGAGAATATGTCAATTTTGAGTTATTATAGCAAGAATAAAAATATGTGGGATGAATTACAAAGCTTGAGGAAGATGCCAATATGTAGTTGTGGAGCCTTAGCAAGGTGCACTTGTGGTTATGTCAAGAAACTTGAAGAAGTTGAATCTGAGGACAAATTGATGCAATTCTTGCTTGGATTAAATCAAGGATATGACAATACTGTGACCAATATACTTTCAATGGAGCCTTTACCAAACATCAACAAGGCTGATTCAATTACCTTGCAAATTGAGGCACAAAAGGAAGTGACAGGAGATAGTGTAATGTCTGCAAACACCACAGCATTAGCAGTCCCAAAATTTACCAAGAATACAGTCAATAAAGGGGCAGGAAGAGGTTATGCAGAAGGACAATATAAGAAGGATTGGAAAAGAGAGAAATATGATAGGAAGTGTGATCATTGTGGTGGAAAAGGTCATACAAAGGATTCTTGTTTCAAGATTGTTGGTTATCCAGATTGGTATGTTGAAATGAAGAAAAATGGACCAACCAAGGGCCCTAGGATTGCAGCACATGTTAACACTCACATTGATGAAAGTCCATTTGATGTGCAAATGGATGATGGTGAAGAAACAAAGACTGCTGGGAACAAGATAAACTCTGCAATTGTAAGCTCAATCAAGGAAGAAGTCTTGAAAGCTATCAAGGAGGAAGAAATCAATGATGGAGGATATGGAGCCTTGGTAAATTGTGCAGGTATAAATCTAAATTCCTTTATAAGCAAGAATTTAGAAAGTACAAAGAATATTTGAATAATTGATAGTGGAGCCTCAGATCACATAACTTTCAATGCTAATTTGTTGATTAATAAAAGAAATTTAGTTAAACCAATTAAGGTTGGACTACCAGATGGGACTTTTAAGCTTTTTTACACCATAGGAAATGCTATTTTGAATGATCATTTAATTCTTGAAAATGTCTTGCTTGTTGAAGAATTTAAGTATAACTTGATTTCTATTGGAAAACTTATCAAACAAATGAGAATACAAGTGATTTTTGATGATGAAAAATGTTGGTTTCAGGACCAATCTAATGGGAAGTTGCTTGGTGATGGACAAAAGCAAGGAAACTTGTTCTGTTTTGCTAGCCAGAACAGTAGTATAGATGAATTAGTGAATAATAAAGTAGCTTGTTTTGGTGATTCTATTTTGCCATCAAAAACTTCTACTAGTATAGACAAAAATTATAGAGATGTAATAGATTTGGACATAATACATGCTAGGCTTGGTCATATTTCTTTATCAAAAATGGTAAATATTAATGATTGTAAGTGTGATGGTTTGAAGGAATATAATTGCCATATTTGTTCTATTTCTAAGTTTCATAAATTGCCTTTCTATAATAGTGCAAATAGAGCTATTAATTGCTTTGATCTAATTCATGTAGACTTGTGGGGACCTTATAAGGTGCATTCCTTAGGAGGTGCAAGATATTTTTTGACCATTTTGGATGACCATAGTAGAATTACATGGACTTATTTGATACATAATAAAGAACAAGTTTTAGCATGTATTACTGAGTTTTTTGCTATGGTGGAAACTCAATTCTGTACCAAGGTTAAGGGGGTTAGATCAGATAATGGGACTGAAATAATCAATAGGTTATGTTTGAATTTCTTTGGAGAAAAAGGAATATATCATCAAAGAAGTGTTCCTGGGGTACCTCAACAAAATAGTAGGGTGGAAAGAAAACATAAACACCTACTAGAGGTATCTAGGTGTTTGAGATTCCAAGCCAATTTGCCTAAAAGTTTTTGGGGGGAATGCTTGCTTACAGCTACTTATTTGATCAATAGGATGCCAACTAAGATCTTGCAATGGAAATCTCCATATGAAATTTTGTTTAATAAATTGCCTACTTATGAAAATCTAAGAGTTTTTGGATGTTTAGCATATGCTCATAATAATGATAGAACAAGGGATAAATTTGACAAGAGAGCAAGAAAATGCATGTTTATAGGATATCCTTATGGTCAAAAGGCATATAAGTTGTTTGATTTAGAGACCAAAAGAATATTTGTTTCAAGGGACATTGTCTTCTATGAAACTTGTTTTCCATTTGATAAAAATGATGAGAAAATACAAAATATCTCTAAACAACATGATTTGATGAAATATGGATCAGAAAATTTTCAAAATAAAACAAAAACTTACTTAGATCATCCTATAGAATCTGAAAATAATACTGGTGCTGAACATTTACTTAGAAGTCCTATGTTATCTGAACACCTCAATGATCATGCTGCTGATGTTACCCCAAACTCCATTTCAGAACAAAATTCTGATCAGAATATTGCAACTAAGGACAGAACAGAACAGCCCTCTGATCAGAACTTGGCTGCTGAAAATAGGTCAGAACAGAATCTGTCTCCAAGCAGAGCAGAATCTGTTGATTCAAATACTCACATATTAGACCAGGATAATTTTGTTCCTAATACTAGGCACATACAAAGGCCATCCAAATATAATGATTTTATTGTCTCATATACACCTCATAGAAATATTCATGATGATAATTCAAGTGAATCCCAATCTTTTGCTATTAATGTTAATCATGAACCAAATAATTATAATCAAGCCAAAAATTCAATACAATGGATAAATGCTATGAATGATGAACTGAGGGCTTTAGAATCTAATGGAACTTGGATATTGACTGATTTACCTACAGGAAAAAAGGCTATTAATTGCAAATGGGTGTATAAGACCAAACTTAAACCAGATGGGTCTATAGAAAGACACAAAGCTAGATTAGTTGCCATTGGTTATCAACAAAAGGAAGGGATAGATTTTGACCAAACTTTTTCTCCTGTAGCTAAATTAGCCACAGTTAGGGTTGTTATTTCACTTGCTATTTCAAAAAATTTCAAATTCTAAAAACAACCCAAACAAATAATTTTCATTTGAATTGTAACATTTCAATTTCAGAAATTGAATTCACCAATTTGAAATGAATTTCACATATCCAAATACTACCTAAAATTAATCTCTATTCTCTTTAATCAATACTATATGTCTTACTTTTTATACAACTTTTAAGGAAAAAATTAGAAATGACCTCCAAATCTTTGCACGTTTTTCACAATTACCCCATTTAAATTGTTTTTTTTAAATTTAACCCCTAAACTTTTCCCTCCATTATCTAAATCACCCACAAATCACCAAAATCTATTATAATCTAACGGTGGGACCCATTTTTTACTAATAAAACCCTCCATTTCTCCCTAATCATTCATTCATCATTATCTTCTTTATTTCATTATCTTAAACCACTACCACCACTATTTCTCTCTCCTTTGACCACAACAACCACCACCACTTCATCACCATCATATTCCAATTCAACTTCTTTTTCGCTTCTCTGACCTTCCCAAATCTTACTAAAATTGATTGTTGAACGATTGAAGGAGCTTGGAACGAGGGTAATTGTAATGCCCCAGATTTTGGGCTATTTTCTCGGTTATTTTATTTGTTATTATTTTATTTTATCTCTGTGTATAGTCTAAATTTATTTGGACTATTTATTGATTGATTATGATTATTTTATTATGTGATTTGTTTTATTTTATTTTATTTTAATTAATTAGAATTTTATTATAATTTTCTAGTTAATTAACTGGATTTTGGGCCAAGTGCGAATTTAATCATGATTAGTCATGAATTAGTGCAAATGGCCCAATTGAACTTTGAGCCTAAGCCCAACCGGCCCCTCTCTCTCTTTGGTGGCTTATTTTGCCACTTGTTCCATGTTCACACCTTAACCACTTCTATAAATAGAAGAGGTTGTAAGGCTTTAGAACTCATTTGCTCATTTGCTCATTTGTCATCCCTTGCCATCAAGTTTAAAAGCAAAGCACTCTCCATCATTCACCCCATTCCACACGCCATTTTGGCTAAGTAATTACCCATCATTTGATCATCATCTTTTCTAAACCCAAACTTAAAGATTCAACCTCTATTGTTCTTTAAGTATCAAAACACAAACTAAACCTCAATTGTTTTATTCAAGATCACTAGTACGGGTTGGTTTTTGGGCTTGGTCGTGTTTGGGACGTGTTAAAGAGAGGTGCCTCGTGTGGGGTGGTTCGTGGTGAAGATCGTGGTGGTGCAGCTGTGGGTGCCGTGCGTGAAGACCGTGCAGTGGCAGCCGTGACTGCGGGTCCATGGCGGTTCGAGGTGGTGCCATGTTGTGTCGTGTGGATTGTCGTGTTGCTTGGCCGTGCGTGTCTCATTCCGGGCAGCAAGTTTTGGTACTTTTGTTTGATTAATCTTGGTTAAGGTAACATACTTTCTCAATCTAATTGGTATACTATGTTTCATAGTATAGATTAAATGATTAGATTAGACTATTTGGATGTTTTGTAACCATGTTTATGGGTGTGTTATAATCTGAATTTTGGATGAGGTTTTATGATGATTTCTACTTGAATATGTATATTTTCTTGATTGATTATGATAGTATTAAGTTTAACGTATTCATGTTCGAGTTTCGTAAAGTTTGATGATTGGAAATTGATGAATATTGTTGATTGAACTTGTTGAGTTCATGCGTGTATTTTGGATGATTATGGATGAATTCTTGGGTTTTGAATGAGTTCTTGGTTGAAGTTCTTGAATCTTGATTGAGTTCTTGATTGAAGATCTTGAATCTTGGATGAGTTCTTTGAGTTTTTTGATGAGTTCTTTATGAATATGATTGAGTTCTTTAAGTTCTTGATGAGTTCTTTATGAGTTCTTGGTTGAGTCTTTAAAGTTAAAGAAAGTGAGTCTTGAGTTAAAGAAGTTAAAGAAAAGGTCAAAGGTTGTTAAAGAAAAAGGTAAAGAAAGAGAAGAAAAGTTAAAGAATGTTTAAATATTGGTTAAAAAAGTGTTTTCGATGATGGTTAGACTCAAGAAAAGGCGAAAAGGCAATCTTGAGGATAACTTCGTTGTTTACATGTTATTTCTTAAGTCAAGGCGTAAGATGCAACTTAAGAATTAACTAAGAATGTAAATTAAAGATTTAAAGATTAGCTTGATTTTACTATTGGACGCCTAACCTTAGAGTAAGATTCTAAGGCTTGGGTTAAGACGTTGCCCCTATCCTAACCGCGGTATTGGGATAGTGATTACCACTATGTCGTCTTCGGATATGGATTTCTAGTAAGATTGGTTTCATGGGGTTGGGAGTAAGATTCTCAATCCTGGCATAGTTGGAAAGTTCGTTCGCGTAAGAGGCGTTCGTACGTGCGTAGTCCGGTCTGATATGTAAATGATTGCGCCAAAGATTAAGTAAGAATAAGACGAAGATTAAGAGTTATTATTTGGGTCTAAGTCAAGTATTTGGGTTAGTCGAGTAATGTTATGATTATGGTTCGACATTATTTGGTATGATATGTTGTTTTACATGAATATATGATTGAGTGTATTATTTAATTGTTTGATTTATGTTATGATCATGTGTATCCCCGTTAGGGTGGGACAGTTATGTTACTCGCCACTGACGGTGGACCGTTGTTCATTTTTCAGGTGAATCTGATGAGGATCTTGCTTGGCTTTGGGTTGGGCGAGCGCCGCAATAGTTCGTTTATTTAGTTGTTTTTCACTAGTGGTGTTTTGTAATTTCCAACTCTAACGCTATTTGGAGTTGATACTGTTTTTATTTAATAGAATATTTTGGGATTAGTTGGTACAATCTTGTGGGTGTTGTACCTTTGGGACTTAGAAATAATCAATTTGTGGTTGTTGTTTTAATTTTGAAGTTATTTGTTTGTTAGTACTGACTATTCGACTCGTCGGTTTCTTCCGCGCCGGTTTAAGCGAGTCGGGTCGTCACAGTAAAGCTGTTGGAGGTGATGGTGTTGGTGGTGGTAGTGGCTGGTCAAAGGAGAGAGAAAGAAAATGGAGGTGGCGGTGGTGGTGGCAAGGGGGTGGTTAGAGGAGAGAGAAAGAAAATGGAGATCATGGTGTTGGTGGTGGCAGGGGGTGATCAAAGGTGAGAGAAAGAAAATGAAGGTGGCGGTGGTGGTGGTGGTGGCAAGGGGTGGCAAGAGGAGAGAGAAAGAAGATGGAGATTTTGTTAATTATGTTAGTGTATTAATAAACCATGTTAGTCTATTAATAAATCATATTACTATGTTAAATTGTTAATTATGTTTTGGAGTTATTAATTAACAAATCAAAGGTAATATTCCGTTAAATTTAAAGGAATATTCTAATTTGGGGGTGATTTGGATAACGGAGGGGAAAGTTTGGGGGTTAAATTAAAAATAATAATTAAAAATGGATAATTGCTAAAAATGTGAAAAGGTTTAGGGGTTATTTCTAATTTTTTTTTCTAATTTTTAATAAAAAACGAAGGGAGTAGATTAGGTAAAAAAAAAACCAAATGAAACATACTATCTCTTTATTGCAATATTCACAACTTTTGCCATTTTAGACTATAACAAAATACTTGCAATATTGTTTTTTACTATGTTTACTTAAAAATCACCATGTGGACCCAAATAATTATTCATTAATCACTCTATCTCACTTTAAATTTATTTTTTGTGTAGGAATCTATATCACATGTATTGCGACACAAAGGTATTAACTCGTACTTACTTATTAAGTTTAAGTTGATAGCATGATGACAAAAAATGATTTTGACACTCAAAAATTGATTTTGACACCCGTCCCCCTCTTACATAGACAGTAAAGATATGGTTACTATTCATATGAGAAGAGAAATGGTGTTAAAATGAATTTTTGCCTTTTTGGGTGACAAAATCACCACCCATAATGACGCACACTTTATCTTGTTCCATATATTAAGCTGATTTCCGCACGTTTGTTTTTGATATACGCACTCCACCCATTTTTTTTCCAATCTTTACTCCTTTTTGATTTCCTTGTCACGTGAGTGAGAGAAGCCCAATTGTTTTTTTTCCTCCAAAAATCCAAAGCACATAGTTTTCAATTCACACAACTTTTAGTTTTCCAATTCTCATCTTTTCTTTTTATAGCAAAGCAGAGACTCTCACATCACCATTAACAATGGGTTTTCCTTCTCCCCCAAAGTACAATCCTTCCATAATATTAAATCTCTTTTTTTTTTTTAGCATTTTCAAATACATGCAACTAGTTTCTTTCTTTCATTTGTAGGGATGGATATTGAAAATGAGTTTGGGGGACTTAGTGAGAGTGAATTTTTAGAATTAATTGGGTTGGATTATTTGGAGATGATAATGGAGGATAACAATCATGAGCATCTAAATTCTACTGAACCTCAAATTCATGGTAAAATTCTCATCTTTTTTTTCCATAAAGTTTGTATACTCTGCATTTTTCTTTATTGCACTGATTTGAGGTTTAATTTAGGGCTTGGCCTTGTGTATTTTAAGAAATTGGTATGAATGTATTTAATAGTACATCAACTTTTAACTATCCATTTGGTTTGAGTTTTTTACACCATTTTGTTTTAACAATAGACAACACAAAAGAGTATTGGTCTTGAAAGTACTTAATGATTTATTGTATGCTGAGATTAGGGAGAAAAAACTAAATTATATGTATGGAATGCAATGTAGAGTCCAAATGTAGCTCACAACAACAATCATGATATTAGGTAACAATGAGCACTAATTAATTACATTTTTTTTATAATTATTTTGGTTGAACTACTTTTTTTAAAATTATCTTGCTTTCAACGACATTGATTATGTTTTATTTGTCAGTGTTGATTTTATATTTTTTTCACATGACCATGGAGGGTGCTAAGCAACATATACATACTAATAGATGCAGATTTGTTGCTAACAAGCATTTGGGTTTGTGAATTTAACATTAGGTTATGTTCTGTTGCTTGTTTATGTACATATTCATGTCAAATAGATGTTCAAGAACAACAACATAATGAAACAACACATAATATAGCTAATCTTTCATCACAAATATTCTTAGACAGAGAAGTGTTGTTGAAGACTGTTCGAGAAATTGCATTCTCAAATGGGTTTATTGTAGTAATTCAAAGGTCCAAACAGAACAAGTATGTTGTTATTGGTTGTGATCGAGGTGGGTCATACAGAATAAATCAAAGTACTATTCCTAAAAGTGGAAAGAAAAAATCAGGAACTCGTTTGATTAATTGTCCATTTCAAATTCGGGGGAAAATCACCCAAGACAATAGTTGGAGGATTGAGATAAAAGATTTGTCACATAACCATGAATTGTCAAATGACATTTTAGGACATCCTTATGCTCGTCGTTTCTCCGAGGAGGAAGTTAAGCAAATTCGAGAGATGGTTGCCGCTGGCATTGTGTAACGACCCGACTTTTTGGACATGTCGATTGACGAAGGGAAATCGACAAACGGATCATTACTTAAACAATTAAACTATAAATGAAATTAATAGTTCAAAACTAAACATCTTTTATTAAATAAATAAACTAAAACTCCAAAGGTCTACATAGGTCGAACTTAAATTACATGAGTTAAATAAAGTCCATCCCAACAGGCTGGGATAATCTAAATTGCATAGAAATCTTATTAAATAACTTAAGAAAACAAAGGCTAAACTACAGGTCTCTGCTGCACAAAGCCCAACCCAGCGGAAGCCCGATTTAAGCAGCTGCATCGTCACCTGAAACTGGGGGGGGGTCCACCGTCAGTGGCGAGTAACTAGGCTGTCCCGTTTAAGTAAGGGACCGCTAAACACATAATAGCATAGGATAACACACGGAAAACATGCCAGCAAATAATATTCCAAACACATGTACATACAAGGTACGTATAAAAATACGCACGGAAATACGTATAAAAATACGTATACAATACGTATAAAAATACCTGCAAAATACGGTTAGAGATACGTATAAAATACGTATAAAAGTACGTGCGTATACAATACGTATAATAATACCTGCAAAATACGGTTAGAGATACGTACTAAATACGTGCACCAAACTAGCTTACATACGAAATACACATATACTTTCATGATCAGACATACACAGCGGAAGACTTATACCAAACATATTATATTACAACCAATACTTAACTTATACTTTAATCCATCTTATTCTTCAATTATCATAATATACCTTATATTATCTTAATTCCATAATCGTATCATATCGTTCATCTTAGCTTTATAATCATATTATATCGTTCATCTTAACTTTATAATCATATCATATCATCTTTATCTTTTAACGGACCGGTCACTATAACTCGTTGTGGATCCCGTGTGCACCACAACTTTCCTAAAACATGCCGGGGTGAACTCGTGTATTCAACCCGTAGTGGATCCCGTGTGCACCACTAAGCCTAAGCTATGGCCATAACCCCTAAATAGCAGCTCGTGTACTACTACTTAGACGACTACATATTCTAGAACCAAGAACTGCGCGGGGGAACTCGTGTGTTCGTCCCATGGACCAGTGGCATCGACTTAACCCAATCCGACGACTCGTGTATCATCGAATGGGCGTCCTTATCTTATCTTATATATCATATCTTAAATCTTATCTTATATCTTCTTGAGTCGGGAAATACTAGGTGGCCGTAATCGGAAATGAAATGTTCGAAATCCCAGGAAAGAGAGGTGCGGCACGTATATTGGCCACCTTAAATACCAAGTCTTTCCTAGCCAGAGATCGAAACAATTCAAATTCCTTTTACTCTGTTTCCTTTCTTTCCCTTTTTAATATCTTATCATATCTTATTATAACTTGTCCCTACTGATTCCTTAATAATAATAATAATAATAATAATAATAATACTAATAATAATAATATTAGTAATAATAATAGTAATAATACCTATCCCTTCATATTACAACTTATTCCTGATAAATCCTTTAATTCCTTTTATTATAATAATTCCTAAAGTTACCTTCTAATATTATTATAGGTCAAAAATTAACTAAAGTTGATCTATAATAAACTAAGCCATTCGACATTTTTGTAAAATAACAATAATTAAATTAAATTCATTAAACAATCATATAACAATAATTATCATCAAAAATTACTTAAAACATGATAAAAATCCTACCTTTCATATTTTAATTCACTCGAAAATTCCAGGTCAACAATACCGAAAATTAACACAATTAATTAAATACAATTATCAATGGTTAGCAATTACACTTAATAATATTAATTAAAGATCATACTTCAAACATTAAAATTATCAAGATTAGATTCAAGAATTCAATGATAACATGTTTTAATAATTTAATCACACTATTTTACACAGTCTGATTTTAAAGAATTAAATTAGGAACGTCCATTTAAAGATTCCTAATAAACTGGAAATTTTTATGGGAGTTAAACATGAGTTCAAGGTTTAATGTGCATAAATTTCTTCCAAAAATAAAGTTGTTTACTATTTTTAAGTGATTTTATAACTAACAAATCAGATTAGTCTGAAATCAGTTTCATATTTTTCTGCCATAGCAAACGAACTTTAAAAATTACGAAAATTTAACAACAGATGTAAAACATTATTACTGACTTCCACCTAAAATTTCGTAGCCATCTGAATTGATTAAGTATCTTAATAAATTCGTAAACCAAATCTGGACAGTTTTACCGGTTTGAAAGATTAAATTGTTTCAAGCAAGAGAAGGACGAATTTCGCCATGAAATAAATCTTGATTAAAGATCAAACAGTAAAGAAGCTCCTAAAATTATTCCAAGACACTCGACATTTTAGAACAACAAGAAAAAAATTAATTCTTTTTAACTCAAGACTTTAATATAACAATTAAATAATCAAGATTAACAATAATAATTCAAGAAACAACATGAAAATAATCAAATCATCATCATCATCACTCGACTTTCATGAAAATAATCAAGATCATAATTCCATAATTTAACATGCAATCATTCATCATAAACATACAATTAAACAATTTAATTCATGATTAAAATTAATTTAACAATTCAAGATTAAAAACATCAAGAAAATTTCATAAAATATCATCATATGGTTCGAAATTCCTAGGTGAACATGATACTAATTCCTAGCAATTTTCATGATCTTAATCCTAATTAACTATGTGAATAACTTGTACCAAAATTAAACAAAAAAGCGTAGTTACCTCAAATCGCTAAAAATTTCAAGGAAAATTCACCACTTTGGTGAATAAAATGCTCGGCCAAGAGGAGAGGAAAAGAAGAGAAGTTTCTTTTTAGGGTTTATGAACTTTAGAATAAGGTAAAGAATACAATTGATATTCTTATTTAAATAGAATAAATAAAAAAAAAACAACAAAAAAAACAACAATAGCTATAAGGGGGAGGGGGTTGCCGTGAGGTGTGAGAGAAAATAGGGTAGTTGTGGACTTAGTGATTAGGGCTAAATAGCTTAGGTTGACTAGGTTTTAGCAAATTAAAAATAATTAATTATTTAATTAATTTAAATAATAGAATTATCCCAATTAATTAAATAAATAAAAAGAAAAAAATTATAATTATGGGCCATACTTGAGAGGGGCCGGACAAGAGGAAAAATAATTGGGTCATCGGCCCAAATTCGAGATAAGCCAGAAGATTTAATTTGGCCCAAAAATCATATCAAAAGGCTATTCAAGTCCGGTTACCAAGAAGGGACTAAAATTACTTCTAACCCCTACTTAGCCGATCCACTATTAATTCAACATAAATTCTGAGTCGGTCCACAACCATGAATAGCCATAAGGTGAAGTTCTAGGTACCTAGTGGGTTGAGGTCAAGAGAAAATATACGATAGTCAGATTAGAGGAAAAATACTTTGACAACGTTATAAAATATTAATAGCATAAATTCCCAAAAAATAACTTTTAAAGAATTTTCCATTTGTAAAACAGAGAATTTATTAATAGTTTTCGAAATAAATTCTTAAGACGACTGGAAAGACGATTTACTTTCCGGAAATTCCAACCCCAAAAATACGGGGTGTTACACATTGCTCCATGACAAATTCTTACAAAAATCCGAAAAGGTAATTTAAATCTAAATGTAATATCTCGAACACTATATAATGTCAAAGCTAAAATCATTAAGGAAAGTTTAGCCGGTCGTTCGATGATTGAAGCTTTAATGGAAGAACTTGGTAAAGGTGGTTTTAGTTATGATGTTGAGACTGATCATGAAGGCCATGTGACACATTTGTTATTTTCTCATCCGAAATCAATTGCCCTAACAAAAAATTATTCAACTACTTTTGTGATGGATTGCACTTATAAGACTAACAAATATAAGATGCCTCTACTTGATATCATTGGAGTCACAAATTTTAATACATCATTTTATTGTTGTTTTGCCTTTTTATCTAGAGAAGAGGAAAAAGATATGTGTGGGCATTGGAAAAATTTCAAAAGGTTTTAGGTGCAAACACACAACCATCAGTAGTTGTTTCCGACCGAGAATTGGCTTTAATGAATGCTATAAAAATAATTTTTCCAAATGCTTGTAATTTGTTGTGTGTTTGGCACATTGAGAAAAATATTTTGGCAAAGTGCAAGCGTATTTTCAGTGAAGGAGAAGATTGGGATGGATTCTTGGCTAGTTGGACAAATTTGATTAATTCTCCAACTGAAGTACAATTTATTGAAGGTTGGTCAGAATTTGAAGTCAAGTATGGAAATTATAAAGAGGTTGTTGGTTACATTGAAAAAACATGGTTGCCATGGAAGGAGTTGTTTGTTAGTGCGTGGTCGAACAAGTATATTTATTTTGGACATCGTGTTTCTTCAAGGGCTGAAAGTGCGCATGCTACTTTGAAAAAATACCTTCAGGTTTCAAATGGTGACCTTCGTACAGTAAAGGAGAAAATTTGTCATGCAATTGACAATCAATTTAATGAGATCAAAACACAATTATCAAGTGAGAAGATTCGTGTGGCTCATGACTTATGCATACCTTTCTTTAGTAAGCTCAAATGTCATGTCTCTAAATTTGCATTAAGGAAGCTTCTTGAACAATATGAATTAATTCCTTCTAGTTCTTTGTCTCCTATTTGCACTGGTCCCTTTTCAAGTACTATGGGTCTTCCTTGTGCTCACATGATGAAAAATATGAGAAATGAAGAACTAAATCTTGAATGCATTCATCCTCAATGGAGACTTGAACAAGATATCACTTATGAGTAATCATGAAAGGTTAGAGCTTGATGGCGATCAAATTGATGTGCTTGTGGGAGAGTTACGCAATCAATATAAGCAATTGCCTCTTGCTCAAAAGGAAGGTGTTCGACAACAAATTTCTCAATTTGTCTATTCACAAGGTCCTTTAATTCTTGAACCCATGATTCGACAATCTAAAAAACTTGGGTTGAGCTCAAGTAAAAAGAAGCAAACAACCTCCACAAAGAGGGACCTTTCGGCATTTGAGGTGGCTCAAAAAGTTAGAAAATGTAGCAAATGTGGTGACACATGTCATGATCGTAGAAAGTGTCCGGATAATGCTTCTCAAATGGACTCGACATTTGTGTTTCCACCAATTTCGACTGAATTATTGAACGGTCCATCTTCCTTCCTGTCCGTGGATTTGAATGCCTTACCCAGTCTTCAATATAACTTCTTCTAAGGTAATTCATTATCATAAAAAGTACATAAATTACATTTGTGAATATCTTAATTATATTTTAACTTATTGATTGCTTATTCATATATCTCATGTATGTCATTATAATTGTGCCTGCAGGTATGACTAACTCTGTGGAACAAAGATTTTTTGTTTTTGGTAGAAACTTTTTTTGAAGGATGCTATTGGTAGAAACTAAACAAAGAGTTGTAGCCATATTTTGTCTTTTGAGAAAATGGGAGTAAATGACTTATAAAAGTAGAGATACTTCATACAAAGTATATTTTTGTAGAAGGTGAAGTGTAGTGTTTGTAATGGAGTATTCAGCTCAAGCAGTCTTTTACCTTTGAAAACAAAAGCTTTTGGTGTTATCCATAACATGTCGAATTGATTAGAGAAAATATTGGGTTGTAACGAGTCGGGAATTTATGAAATTGAAATGGTATTAGTCATTTTTTTATTCGAGTCGGGAAAAAATATATATATTTTCGAAAAATATTGGATAAAGTAAAAGTGTTGCAGGCAATGTGAAATTATTTATAAAAAAAAACGTTACAAGTAATTGGAACCTGGGGTAGTATGATAATTTACTACTCTCTTCGTCCCAAATTAAATTAGAGTTGGTATTGTGTCAGACGCGTCTGACACAATACCAACTGTCGGACGAGAACGCAAACCTTAGGGCCAAGACGCACGAGAAAATAAGCCCAATTAAAACACGCGACAAAATAAGCCCAATTAAAACAACATAAGGCCCAAATACAAATAACAGAAATAAACAGCAAAAAAAAAATAAAAAAACACGACGCAGTTACTCGATTTTAATCTCCATTTTCCGACATTAAAATCATCAACTACTACTCGATAAACATCAAAAAAGAATGCAGATGCCAGATTTTGAAGGCTCAACTTCAACAAGTTTTCACGATCAACATACATTACACATAGAAGATCAAACAAACGGTAAGTTTTGGCAAAAAAATTTCTATAATTAATCAGAAAAAAAAAATTACATTTTAATTATGTACTTTTCCAGATAATTCAACAGAATGCAATAGCAAAGAAGATTCAAGATCAAAATCATCATTCACAAATCCTAATAAAGGTATGTCATAGATTGTAAAACTAGACAGTCATTTTCAAACCTGTAAATATAACATAAAATTTGTACAATAACATCCTGGAAAACATATTACAAGGCCTGGTCGTATGGTATTAAACATGGGAATTTTTTTTGCAATTTTTTACAATTTTTTAAAAAACATGGAAATATATTTTAACACCTGAACAAAATAACCTGGACATAATTTATATAACATGGACATATTTTAAATAACCTGGACAAGTACTTTAAAACCTGAACATGAATTTTTTAAAAATGGACACATATATTAACACATGGACATATTTTGTAAAACCTGGACATATTTTGTAAAACCTGGACATATTTTAACACCTGAACATGAATTATTGTAACCTGGACATATATTATGAAAGGTGGACAAAATATGTTTTATAAAATAAAAACTGGACATATAGCACAAAACCTGGACACTTAGGAAAAAACCTGAACATATTTTCAAAAACCTGGACAAGAATTAGAAGACCTGAACATGAATTATATTAAACCTGGACCTGGACATACATTATGAAACCTGGAGACTTACTTATAAAGCTGGAAAAATGTTTAAATATCTGCAGAAATAATGCTAAACCTAGATTCCACAAAATATGTCCAGGTTTTCCAGTTATTGTCCATCTTCTACAAAATATGTCCAGGTTTTCCATTTAGTAGTATACAAAATAAAACTATACAAAATAATGCTACAAAACAAGTTTCAAGGTTTAAAACTTTGAAAATAATTTCTGGAACCTGGACATATGTTTCAAAACCTGGACATATTTTAAAACTTTTAAAAAATTTTATACAACTAATATTAACATGTAAACCTGAACACATGACATCTAACATGTAATGCTAAAAACATGAAATGAAGAAGATGAGGGATACTTGGAATACTTTGATGATGCAAACATAAAGGACAGCCTTGTTGGAAGATCAGTGAACGACATGAAAGATGGATACAACTTGTACCAAGCACATGCAAGGGCACTTGGTTTCAGCATTAGGAGACAGACAATGCGAAGAAGAGTGCAGGATAAAACAGTGTACGAGTTTTATTTGGTATGCTCAAAGGAAGGGGCATCCAAATCATCAAAGGGCAAGGGCAAGAAGGAGGAAGAAGATAACGATGCCGAAAAACTTGAAATACCAGACCTGGAAAAGGACACGCCAAGCAAAAAGAGAAAGACGAGAACAATAAATGAGACAAGAACAGGTTGCAAGGCGATGGTCACGTTCAAACAACAAAAACCAAGTGATGATTTTGTGGTTGTGACACATGAACTCCAGCACAACCATGACATGGTAATTGAAAAGGAGCGACATCATCTAAAATCACAGAGGCAAATAACAGAGGAAAAGGCACAGTTGATTGAGAGCATGGTCGACTGCGGAATAAGCCCAGGGAAGCCTACAACTTCTTATGCAATGAGGCTGGGTCTGAGGAAGTGGTAGGCCACACAAAAAGAGACCACCTAAACTATGTAACGCAATACAGGACTAGGATGGTGGATGGAAAGGACATGCAGAGTGTCCTTGATATGTTGCAACAACGGGCTGATGAAGATCCCTCGTTCTTCTACAGACTCAAATTTGGAGAGAGCAACAATATTGTAAGCTACTTTTGGAGGGACTCAATGATGCTCGAGGACTACAAAGCATATGGAGATGTTGTGATATTCGACACAACATACCGAACAAACAAATATGGTCTGATATGTGCCCCTTTTGTTGGCATAAACTGCCATTGGAAGACCACAATGTTTGCATGTGCATTCATTACCAATGAGAAGGAAGAGAGCTTCGAATGGCTGCTAGAAACCTTCAAGCGCTCAATGTGCCAAATGGAGCCAAAGACGATATTCACAGACCAGGACAAGGCGATGGGAAATGCAATTGAAAAGGTAAAAAAAAAAATAGTACACTTCATGAATAAATACATGCATGCATACATACATGCATACATACATACATACATACATACATACATATATATATATATATTAAAACCTGCCCAATATAGTACTAGACCTGAAGATAAGTTATTAAAATATCGACATTTAATACTAAACCTGGACATATAATACTTAAACCTGAAACTATATTACATAACCTGAAATTATATTACAAAACCTGGATATAAATTGCAAAACTTGGACTTATATTATTAAACATGGACTTACATTCTTAAGCCTGAACTTACATTATTAAACCTGAACATAAGTTACAAAACATGGACATTAACTACTAAACCTAGACATATATTACTAAGACCTGGAATTAAATTACAAAACCTGGACTTACATTACTAAGCCTGCACTTATATTATTTAACATGGACTTATACCAGTAAACATGGACACTGACTTCTAAACCTGGACACTAAGAATTCAAACCTACATTTACAATTTAAAAATTGAAGAATACCTATAAAACATGGGAAAAAGATTTAAAACATGGACACATGTGAAAAAAAAATGGACTCATATTAAAAGACCAGGAAATATTTTCCATAACAAGTATATATTTTAAAACATGAAAGAATATATTAAAAACTGGAATGATATTATAAAACCTGAACAACTACCATTAAAGGCTGGACAATTAATGATATGTTTTTTTTTAACTGTAATCTTAATAGGTACTCCCAAACACCAGGCATAGACTTTGTCTTTGGCACATAGAAAAAAACTTTGTGAGCCACTTTGGATCCCTAAAGAGCAACGAGGATTTCAAGAACATGTTCAAAAACTGCCTTATGGGATGCCACACGGAGGAAGAGTTTGAGGCGTTGTGGGCAAAAATGATGGAGATGTATGGATATAAAAAACCTGACTGGTTTGACCAGATCTATGACGAGAGGCACAAGTGGTGCACTGCCCTGAACAGGGACATGTTTTCTGTGGGGATCCTGTCCTCTCAGAGGAGCGAGGTGACAAATAAGGCGATATCCTTCAACGCAAAGGCGACAACAAACCTATTTGAGTTCTACCACATTTTTGAGAAAATAGTTAAGAGGTGGAGGAGCACCGAGACCAGTGACAACTTCAGAAACACATCTGAGCGTCCTAAAGCGATCAAGTCAAAATCAAGGCTGTTGAAGCACGTAGCAGAAGTATACACTCTGGCCCTGTTCAAGGATTTCGAAACTGAATACGAATGGGCAATGGCATCTTGCCTGAGATCCTTCGAAACAGAAGCTCCTGGACTCAAATTGTTTGAAGTCTCGTCAGAGGAAGACTTCTCCTACTCCCACAAAGTGGCGTATAATGAAGACACCAATGAGTTCTTTTGCTCGTGCCAATGCTTCTACGAAACCGGAATGATCTGCTACCACATCATAAGAGTGATGCACTTGTACAACATCTTCCAGATCCCTGAAAGATATATACTAAAAAGGTGGACAAGACTGGCAAAGTCCACAATTTGGGCGACCGAACAGAGTAAGATAACTTCGTTTCATGTGCTAAACCTTTGTCCTTTTCTACAAGAATCATAATTAACTAACTAACCTGGCTATGCTCTGCAATTTCAGATGATAACGAAACAAACCAAAATCCACAGCTTTGGACGCCATGGAGGCACGCAATCACGAGGAATTTCTACAATTTCGCTTCAATATGCCAAGGAGACGAGGAAGCGAGGAAGAAGTTTAACAACAACATGAAACAGCTTTACAAAATAGTCAAGGAGCTCTACAAGACGGACGAACAGAAGCTAAAGGAAATCGAAGAAGAGGAGACGGGCCTAGAAGTAGTCCAAAACCCAGAAGTAATAAAGACAAAAGGAAGACCTCCAAAGGGGAATAGGAGAATAAAAGGACACTTTGAGAAGAGAAAAATGAGGACAAGGTATCCAAATGAATATGGAACAAAAACGCCAAACATAGAAGCTGAAAACAACTCAAACCCTTGAATCATCTTATTATATGTATAATTTTAAGCATGTACAAACATTGATGGTTCATTTGTGAATAATATATATATAAAACATTCTTGTAACAAGGAGAATTATTGTTTAAGCCTGCACATATTTTATAAAAAAATAGATATATGTTACTAAAGAAGGATATTATAAAATATTGAATCTGGATATATAATAATGCAACATGGACATACACTAGTTAAAACCTGAACACATATCTTCAAAAATGGACACAAATGAAATTGTTAAACCTAGACCTGGACATATATTATTTAACATGGACACTTACTTGAAAACCTGGACAATTCTTTTAAAACCTGGAGCTGAACAAATATTATATTACTACTAAACCTGATCATTAACTACTAAACCTGGACATGTATTACAAAACCTGGACATGTACAAACTTTGATGGTTCAATTGTGAATAATATATATATATATATATGTATATATATATATATATATATATATATAACATTCTTGTAACATGGAGAATTATTGTTTAAGCCTGAACATATTTTACAAAAAAAAATAGATATATGTTACAAAAGAAGGATATTATAAATTATTGAACCTGGATATATAATAATCCAACCTGCACATACACTAGTTAAAACTGGACATATTCAGACAAATCTGGACAAGGGTTTTAAAAGCTGAACACCTTCAAAAATGGACACAAATGAAATTGTTAAACCTAGACCTGGACATATATTATATAACATGGACAATTACTTAAAGACCTGGACAATTCTTTTAAAACCTGGACCTAAACAAATATTATATTACTACTAAACCTGGACATTAACTACTTAACCTGGACGTAGATTATTAAACC
The DNA here is from genome assembly GCA_951394345.1 of Salicornia ramosissima. Lineage (NCBI taxonomy): Eukaryota > Viridiplantae > Streptophyta > Magnoliopsida > Caryophyllales > Amaranthaceae > Salicornia > Salicornia ramosissima. The sequence goes on along the minus strand of OX596234.1, from coordinate 45,592,865 downwards.
TGCACGAAAACTACTAAACTAGGACTTTTATTGTTAAACATGGACAAATATTATTAAACATGGACATAAATTACAAATCCTGGACTTACATTATTAAACCTAGACAAATAGTACTAAACCTGGACTTATATCTTTAAAACTGGACACTGACTTCTAAACCAGCACTAACATTATTAAACCTGCTCACATACATTAATAAAATTGTACTCATATTACAAAAACTGTACAATAATTAACAAATGAAAGATAAAATTGTACAATAATTATATCTTCGCTAACTTCTTTTACGAGCTCTAAATTAAGCTCGCACATAGCAATAGCATTTCTCTGAACCTTCATCATCTTCTTTGAAAGCTCCTGGAGAAAAAAAAATTAAAAACATAAAAAAAACATTATAAAACCTGGACATTAAAAAAGGAACCTAGAAATAAAAAAAAACATAGAACACTGAAACATAAATATAGAAATATAATAAACTACTAAACCTGGACAGATTATTGTAAACCTGGACATATACTTATAAACCTGGACATATAACAATAAACCTGGACATATACTACTAAACCTGGACATATACTACTAAACCTGGACATATATTACTAAAGTTGAACAAATACTACAAAAGCTAGACATAAAATACAAAAGCTGAACATATACTACTAAAGCCTGGACAGTCACTGATAAACCTGGACATATATTACCAAAACTACTAAACCTGGACAGATTATTGTAAACATGGACATATACCAATAAACCTGGACATATACCAATAAAGCTGGACATATACTACTAAACCTGGACATATACTACTAAACCTGGACATATATTACTAAAGCTGAACAAATACTACAAAAGCTAGACATATAATACAAAAGCTGAACATATACTACTAAAGCCTGGACAGTCACTAATAAACCTGGACATATATTACCAAAACTAGACTTTTATTACTAATCCTGGATTTCTGTAATTAGCAAAGACTTATATTAACAAGCCTGGACTAATACTCTTAAATCTGAAAACAAAATGTACAACCTGGACACCTTGAAAAACCACAAAAACCTCATACAAATAATAACACCTTGAAATAAACTATAAAACCTGGACAATTACTTTTGTTACCACATATACACATATATTACAAGACATGGACATTTGGTACTGAACATGGAAATATATTATAAAACCTAGACACTTACTTTTAAACTTGGAGATATATTATGAAAACTGGACACTTATTTTAAAACATGCAACTATCAGTATCAAAGTAAAAAATACAAAAAACAATAACCACATTTATAAGCAATAGCACAAAATAAAAATTACAAAAAAATAACAAAACAACTTACAGGAACATCTTCAGCATCAATCTCAGCATCAGTCTTCAGGTGAGAAGGAAACCTCAATATGAGCTCCCTACCAGAATCACCTTCACCAATAGAAAGAACAGGGGACTTCTGAACAACTTTAGGGGTAATAACGCTAGCATCCTCCTCATAAACCCTCTTTTTGGAAACCTTCTTAAATGTGCGATCGGTTGTGGATACATCATGCCCCAATACAGACCTAGCAAGTGCAGACACATTAACTGCTAGTACTGTACTCTTGAGATTCAAACCAAAAACCCTCGCAACATCAGCTAATTTAGACCCCTCTCTCCAGAACAAAATATACGGAGTAGGGGCCTTAGAGAAGTCCATATCACGAACCTTGAACTTGTGAACAACAGCAAGAACAAGGGCTAGCATACAACCCTTGACATTGAGTTTTGTCTCAAGCTTCTTCTTTGACTCTGTCTTCGTAGACTCGGTTTTAGATTGCCTCAAAGAAGGATCCAGAAGCTCCCCTGACTTCTTCCTAGATAGGAGTGACTCATGTAGTTTCCTCACCCCATCACAAAGATAATTTGCAATGTACCCACTCCAATTGTACGTTGCAATCTCATCTGCCTTATTCAGACTAGGGCAGTAACTGATGGATGGACAACCATCAGTCCGTATGCACAGGAACATAGTCATGGAGTACATTACAAACAGCTGCTTGAACGAATCACCGCTAGGATATGTTGTAAAAAGTGACTTCCAGTGATCCTTGCCCAAGTAGTGACAACTATTCCTAGCTCCAATGAACTTGTTCCACTTCACACGATCCTCTGACACAGAATTCCTAACAAATGCCTCCATCTCAACTTTTCTGTCAGTGAGAGGAAGCCCTAAAACATCTCTAATGGTACTGCTATTAATCAAAACGGTTTCCTTCCCGTTTGAAAAACTCATCGCACTACCATTATAATTAAGCAGGAATGGAAGGAAAAGGTTGTCCTTGATGTCTATATCACCAAGATCCAATAGACATCCAAAACCTATTTCCCTCACAGCCTGTTTCTGCTCATCACTAAACGCAGAAACTACTTCAGTAATGTATTTGCATTGAGAAATCATACGCAAATGTACATTTTGCAGAAGTTCGGGTGTGAAATCACTGAAAAAGATGACATAAAAATTACAATCATAAACCTGGACAAATATATTATTAAACATCCAAACAAATTACTAAACCTGATCACATATAATTATTAAACCTGGACAAATAGTACAAAACCCAGAAATATATTATTAAACATGGACTAATATCACTAAACATGGACTTAGATCACTGAACATGGAAATATATCATTAAACCTGGACTTATATCACAACATCTGGACACATAGTACAAAATCTAGTCACATAGTACAAAAACTAGACATATAGTATCAAACATGGACTTACATTACTAAGCCTGCACTTACATTATTAAACCTGGAAGTATATGACTAAATATGGACTTAAATCAATGAACCTGGACACATATTACATAACCTGGACATATATTATTAAACATGGACATAAATCAATAAAACTGGACATTTACTTGTAAACATGGACACTGACTTGTAATCATGAACATAAATTACTTGCACATAAAAATAACTAAATTCGACTAAATTAAAAAAAAAATTACAGAAATTATGCATAAACAAGTAAAGAAACTAAAAATAGAAAGAAAAAAAAACACCAAAAAAATTGCATAAAACAATTACAAAACACTGAAAACTTACTTCAAATTGAACTCATCACTTTTGTTGGCAGTTTTTGATGGCCTAGCCTTCTTAACCTTGGCAACACGAGAGCTAGAACAAATGGAAAAAATCCAAAAAAAACAATACACACAAAATTAATCACAAACAAAAATTTAAAAAACGAAAAACAGAGTTAGAGTAGAGATGAATTACAACACTACCTGTCAGCAGCATCTCTTGACCTTTTGGATGATAATTGAGATTTGGAAGTTTGAGATTGTTGAGAAGCCATAATATTTGAACGAAAAATTGAAGAACAATGCAGCAATTTAATGTAAAAATGAGAAGAAAATTCAAATGCAGAGCAGAAAAATAAGAAGAATGGAGAGAAGATGCAAAATCGCAAATAGGTTTGAGAAATCGCAAATGAGAATGAAATTTGATTACTGAGAGAAATATGAAGAGAATGTGAAGAAGAAAAGAGTTTGAATTGAAGTGGAAAAAAAAGAATAACGCACTAAAATCAAAATAAGAATTCGTGGTTTTCACATCTAAAAGCCCGTACCCAACCCAGCCCAAAACATGTCCGACGAAAACTATTGGATCAGACCGTCTGACCCAATAGTTTCACTTTTATTAAACCGTCCAGATTTGTTTTTTTTTTTTTAATCAGTACCCATGATGACGCACACTTTATCTTGTTCCATACTAGCATATTTGCGAAATACCCTCAATTTTTCTCTGAGATTTTTATTAACTCATTCATCACACTAAACCCTAAACCGCTACCAAAATGATGATTCTACAATCCACACTTTCACCATCAACTCCTCATTCTGTGTCATCAAGTTCCTCATATTCACTCCCTTTTCCATCTGGGTATTGCTCCTTCATCTCTTTACCATGTGTTAGACCCTTCAATCATCATTCAATAAGTTGCTCAATTTCTCAAATTCATAGCTATGGAACTATGGACTATGAAAAAAGACCATTGATTAAATGGAACAATGTTTACAAGAGGGTTTCTTTAATGGAAAACCCAGAATTGGGTGCTGCATCTGTGCTCAACCAGTGTGAAAATGAAGGTAAAAAGTTATCCAAATGGGAACTTTGTAGGGTTGTTAGAGAGCTCAGAAAGTATAAGAGATTCAAACTTGCTCTTGAGGTATTATTCATCTTATCTTCAATTTCTTTCCCTTCAACTTTAAATTTTGTTTGGTAGCTTTATTATATGTAATGAATTTATCTGCTTAATTTGTTTTTGATGGTGTACACATTTTTTTCCCCTTGAATTCAAATTAGTATTTTTTTTTTTTTTTGTTAATTTTTAGCTTGTTGGTATTTTTTTTCATGAAATGTTGATTTTTAATGTTTGAATTATTGGTGAAATAACTTGATTATGTCCTTAAATTGCTATAAGGAAGGTTGGTGTTTTGTGGAATTAAGTTTTTTTTTGATGAATTTAATGAAGCATAATGTGAAATTTGTTTCTTTTGATAAAGATAATTGGTCTTTTGATTTAGTTATGCGTCTTTCCATCTAGCCTTTTTCCCTTATATATGCTTATAGAAATCATAAAAAAGAAAGCAGGGGATAATTTAGTGCAAATTAGATTTATGCCTGAATGTGAAATTTGAAGTTGAACAATTTAAGGCCTGGCTAAGAATGAGGGATTTTTGGAAAACTTTCTTACCCCAAGAGCGGGGGTGGCCCGTTAGATAAAGGGCTTATTTTTTTTTTTTTCTTAGTCATTTGTCTTAAATTATTCTTATATTTTTATATAAATTAATGATTTTCTACTAAAATATTTTTGCGATATATACATGTATTGTCAAAATAATATCAAATATTAACATTTATTAAGATCTGAAGGGCCTAAGTGCAATTTTAGAACCGATAACTCCGACACGGCCCTGCCCAAGAGCAAGGTCATTTTAGCTGAGCTGCTTTTGTATAAGCTGAATAACTAGCTTCAATATATAATCCAAGACCCTATTCGTTTGGCCACATCATCTATGTTATTATTGGTTATCCAAGACCCTATTTGTTTGGCCACATCATCTATGTTATTATTGGTTAATGTATGACTATTCTGACACCATATGGTGGTTGAGTGGTTCAATGGTGAATTAGGTGGTCTTTTGATGCAACAACTAATGAAGTAAATGGAAATAGTGGTTTTGTTCTACTGATCAACCTGTAGGTTTCTTTGGGTCATAGGCATCTAGACTTTCATAGGACTAGGTCTTGTCCTTTTGGACTATGGCCTCGTTTACTAGAACGAAAAATGTTTTCCCTGAAAATACTTTTCCTCATTTTACATCGTTTACTTTGGGTGAAAAAATTATAATGTAAAACTTGGGCTGAAACCCCATTTTACACCTTGTTGAAAATATTTCCCCCCAAATTTGGGAGTAAAACGTATTTTCCGTTCAAGTAAACATTGGAAAATTTCTATGAAAATGAGTTTTCTATCGTAAAATGTTTTTGATGGAAAATCATTTTACATCGAAAACTTTTTACACCCAAGTAAACGGACCCTAAATAAATCTGAACTCAGTTAAACCGAACTGAACTTGTTTAATTGTACTGAATTGAAATTTCAAAAGTTAAGTTCAAAAAAACATGGCCTAACTCAATGAATGAACTTTTTGGCATGTCTAGGTCTATGAATGGATGAATAACAGGATAGAGCGGTTCAGATTATCCAGTAGTGACACAGCTATCCAACTAGACCTAATTGCTAAAGTTCGTGGAGTTTCAAGTGCTGAAGATTATTTCGTAAGGTTACCTGATACACTCAAAGACAAGCGAATCTATGGAGCTCTCCTGAATGCCTATGTGGGGGCTAAAGAAAGAGAAAAGGCGGAGTCCTTGATGGAGCGAATGAGGGGTAAAGATTATACTAATCACCCACTTCCTTTCAATGTGATGATGACTCTCTACATGAAACTCAATGAATATGATCAAGTTGAGACGCTGGTCACTGAAATGAAGCAAAAAAACATACAGCTTGATTTATACTCTTATAACATTTGGTTATCTGCCCGAGGTTCTCAGGGTTCTCCTGAAGGGATGGAGGAAGTTTTTGAAGGAATGAGCTTGGAACCAACAATTATTCCCAACTGGACCACTTTCAGCACTATAGCTGCTGTATATATTAAGTTAGGGCTATTTGAAAAGGCAGAAGTTTGCCTTAAAGACCTTGAGACTAGAATCACTGGAAGGGACAGGATGCCATTTCATTACCTTATAAGTCTTTATGGTAGTTTGGGAAACAAAGAAGAGGTTTATCGTGTTTGGAACACATATAAATCAAGTTTTCCAACTATCACAAATTGGGGTTACCATTCGGTGCTCTCTTCCCTTATCAGGTTAGGTGATATTGAGGGAGGTGAGAAAATTTATGAAGAATGGCTTTCAGTAAAGAATTCCTATGACCCTAAAATTGCAAATATTCTCATGGCATGGTATGTTAAGGAAGAACCTTTTGAGAAAGTCAAGAGTTTCTTTGATCGCATTGTTGAAAATGGAGGTAAGCCAAATTCAGGCACATGGGAGATTCTCGGAGAAGGTTATACTAAGGAAGGGAGGATTTCCGAGGCGTTGTCTTGCTTCAGGGAAGCCGTGTTAACTGAGGTTCCGAAATATTGGAAGCCGAAACCTTCAAATGTCTCTGCCTTTCTAGAGCTATGTGAACAAGAAGCCGACCCCACCAGCAAGGTTGAATTTGTTTCGTTGCTGAGGCAGCTCGGCTGCTTGCAAGACGAAATTTACAGCTCACTTCTAGTAGGACACAGTGACATAGAAGCTGGCGGGGTTGAAGGGCAGCGTAGTTATGAACCTGCTGAGTCAGAAGGTGAGGATTTCGATATGCTAGTCTCAATCGCAGAGTAATTTGGTGACATGATACACATTTGAGTAATGGTTCAATGGTAACGATGACGGTGAAAGATGTGAATCATAACACGACCTGGTTTCCCAAACACTGATTGTCAGAGTAACGTGATTTCTGCAGCTTCTAAAATGGGTGGCATCTCTTTTCTCAAGGAATCAACATTTTGAATGTGAATCAAAGCAAACTAAACTGTGAGTTGCTAGGTCATTTAGTTTTTCTAAACCGAGTTTGTGCAACTTATTATGGTTGATGATCATGTAGGTAGTCATGTATATGAGCTTTTGATTTTCATTGATGTCACTCGGATATTCTCGAGATGAGATTACAGTGAATGAACTTCCAAAATGAAGGATTAGTTAAAGTTAATCCTTCGCAATTTTGGCAATTAGTAGAAGTAATTCCTTTTTGTTAATGATTTTGGATTCGGGTTAAAATGATACTATGTAATGTAATATGTATAAATCAAAACAGATTTGATATGTTGCGGATTCTAACCAGATTTTACTTGTTGAATTGTGGGCTTGTGGACTTGTGGTTTCACTCATTGTGTTCTGATGGTTCAGAATTCAGATTAATTGCCTATTCTTCTATGTTTTCATCTCGTTTTATTTAACCCCTTTCAATAATTTATTTTTTTGGCCAAAACTCAAACATAGCTTCCAATATTGGGAAATTATTTTTTTATTTTTTATTTTTTGGTAAAGTCAAATCCAATTTTATCCCTTCAATACAATCTAATCCATCCCTTCAATCCAATCTAACCCATTCCAATCCCAACATTCATTCAAATCTAATCTAATACTCCATCCGTAACAAATTAATAGCACGGACTCCTAGATGAAATAGGTTAATTGTAGTATTAGATGGTATAATGATAAAAGTAAGAGAGAGAAAAGTAAGAGAAGGAAAATTAAATAGGGTATTGTGTGGTATGATGATAAAAGTAAGAGAGAGAAAAGTAAGAAAGAGAAAAGTAAGTGAAATTTTTGCTAGTAATTCGTTACGGAGGGAGTACATTCTAATCACGTGAAGAAAGCAAAGCCTAAGAATGGATTGGATTGAAATTGATTGAATGGATTATATTAGATTTGATCACAATGGATTAGATTGGATTGAGATTGTAATATAGCGAAAAAAGCAAAGCTTGAATTGGGTGTAAGAAATAATACCACCTAAAGTAGGTGCGAGACTGCCAACACAACATTTTGAGTGAGGTACAGTTTAACTATCAACATAAAATAGGTTGGAGCAATTGAGATTCATTGGAAATTTGGGTGCACCAGTGCAAAGAACAACCCAATATTTTAAGTTATAAGGTGCACTTTGTGTTACAAATTACCCAAAAAGTAGTGGTGTCCCTCGTACCCGTTTTAGACGGTGTTGTTTCTTACAAAAATATTTTACTTTATTTTATCTAATACTCCGTATTAAAGAAAAGCGAAATATATACTTTTTTTTGTTTTCTTTTTTGAGTAATTAAAATTAAAATATTGCGTTAAAAGCTGCATTACAATAATAAGAAATAGTTGCACACATGAACACAATGAATAAGATACTCATGAGTCATGTACCAAAACACACTAATTTGTTAATAAAACACAGGGTAATGAGGTGTGAAAAAACACCATACTGAACTTAAATGAAAAATGACATTTTTTTTAAAATTAATTTTGTAACAAATTAGTAACTGTTTTTTAAATTTTTGTTTAAAAATAATCAAATTGTCAATCTTAAAAACAGAATATTATGGTCAATTTTTGTTTCAAATGATTTTTTTTTTATTTATAAAAAATATGGTATTTTGTAACAATTTTGTCAAGTAAAGGTAGTTTATTTTATTTGTGTATGGTGGTGCTATTTGGTTCGAATTTTTAGTTGACACGACACGAATAGAAGAGAATAGAATAGAATACCGCAGAAACCCAAAACCGGGCTCGTGGCAACCACACACAACACAACCACCTCTTCGGCTCTTCCGTCTTCCTCTTTCCTCTCTAATCGGCAAATATGGCAGCAGCTTCTTCATTTCTTGCAAAGGCTGCAGAAAAAGCTGGCCCCGCCATTCGCCGCCAAGCCTTAAGCTTGACCGACTCAGCTGCCACCCGCATACGGCACCTCCTCCAACAACGTCAACGCCCTTTTCTTCGCCTTGGTGTCAAAGCTCGCGGTTGCAATGGCTTATCTTACACCCTTAACTATGCTGGTATTCCCTCTTCCTTCCTCTTCTTTTCTTCGGTTTTTTTTATATTCTTTTCATTTTCTCTTAACTGTGATTTCCCTCCGCAAACTTGCGTTATTGCTTTGATTACTAGTTTGTTGCCCTAAAAAACGGAAATTCAATCCAAATTAAGCTTCTGAATTTGTTATTCTTCCCAGTTTTATCGACGAAATTTTGCCCTTCTAGTCTAGGGATGCTATATTGTTGATTTGCTATGTGATATGCCTGTTGTAATTTGGAACGTATTTGATTGATAGATGCCAATTATTTTCATTTTCTCTTAACTATGATTTTCCTCCGCAAACTTGCGTGATTGCTTTGATTTTTAATTTTTTGCCCTAAAAATGGAAATTCAATCCAAATTAAGCTTCTGGATTTGTTATTCTGCCCAGTTTTATCGGCGAAAATTTGCCCTTCTAGTCTAGTGATGTTATGATAGGCGGGTTTTTTTTTTTTTGGGTTTGGATAATTATTGTCGATTTTCTATGTGATATGCCTATTATAATTTGGAACGCTTTTGCTGGGTGATGAATTTTTTTTTTATGGATGATCTGTTCATCTGATAAGACATGAAGAAATGAGCATTTGGGATTTTTGTGGTGGGAAACCCTATCTTAGGTTTGCCACTGGTATGGTTCATAATTGTTGAAACCATTCTTGCCTTTTGCTTGATGCTTAAAGTTATAGTATAATTGTATGATGCAAGGTAATAATTTACAGTTAGGTGACTTAGATCCTTCTGTACCTTTATATGATGGTCTGATGAATTGTTGTGTGATAAGAAAAGGGGAAGTTTTCTTTTATTTGTTTATTTGTTTTGATGGTGCTTGGCATCTGCCAATTACTGTTTATGTATTCCCTCTGTTTCATTTCGACAATCGTAGTTGGCAAAACGCACATGTTGAGAAGGGTTAATCTACTTAGTAATTGGTTTTATTCTGATTCTGTATATAACTCCAGAAAGTGATAACAGACATTTAAGTGAGTCAAATTAATACATGCCAAACAGAAATTGGGCTAGTACTGCAAGTGGTATTCTGTATGAGAAGAGTGTAATCAATTTACTTTTGATGCAGCATTAATGCATCTATTGTGTGTGAGCTTCCCAGTTTCTGTTTATTTAGCCAAAGAACCTACAATTGATGAAACGGAGTGAAAATGTAAGATTGTATATTAGGAATTGGAAGAATCACTATGATTGAGGATGCTAACTCATGTTTGCAAGCATTCACATTTCTTATTTGGATTTCCTTTTTGTTCATAAGTAAATAAGAATTAATAGGAGCAGCAGGAGTCCATTTATATAATTTAAAGATAAGAAATAAAAAAGGAAATGGCAAGAATATCTAATATCGATAGAGAAAACACTAATTAATTTCCTTTTTGTTCAGGAAAACGGAGTTGGGGGAGGGGTGTTAATTTCCTTTTTTACAACTAGATATGTTGGGAGCAATTACTTCACTAATTAATTGAAATGGAGATCCTGAATGAAATGATTGTCTCTTTAGCTTTGTTTGAAAAAGATATTGGTAACCATATATGATAAGTAGTATTTCCTAGTATTTGGCTTTGCCACCATAATTGGTTGGCTAGTGGAGATGTGTGAGCGGAATGGCAATTGCTTTGGGCTTGTTTCAAATATATTGGTATCCATATAAGCTAAAGCTTTAAGCCTTAATATTTGCTATTGATTGGCTCTTCTACCATAAGCGGTTGGCTATGCAACCATCAATGGTTGTAGGCTGCAGCAAAGTTGCAAGTTGTCCAATAGATGCCTCCTTGAGGAAAACGAAAGTTGTGGTTTTGTGGATCTAAGAGGACTCGAAGGAGCCCTAGGATTAGTTATTTGGAAGGAAGTACTGAAAAAGGGTATGAAAAAATTTAGGTTTAGAATAGCATTTTTAGCATTGAATAGAGTAGAGGCGAAGAGGATTTTGGATTATGTAGATAATTTATGCTTTGGTTGTTGTTTTCTTGTTATAGAAAAGAGTTTTGTTGTGTATTTGTGTGTATAGTTGATCTTCTTAAAACAACCCATTCTTACAATACTCTCAAAATAATCCACCTTTATATTATATCTTCTCAAAACGGTCCTTGACTATGTTGGTAACCAGTTTAGCAAGTTAATATGACACTTGCTATCCTCTAATTGGTCTAGCTTTTTTTATTAGTATTATTTAAAAACCCTTTTTTCCTCTCAACCACCTCTCCTCCAAATTTAACCAAACTACCACTGAACCACCCCTTTCTCTCTCGGTCTTCAACCTTCACCCAATATTAAAAAGGTGTCCGTACCTCCATTATATCTTTATCTATCTTAAGTATGAGAACAATGAAAAAAATTCTGAAATCTCAAAACAACATATCAGATAAAATTCTATGGGAATTAGTGAATTACTAAAACATAATTAAGAAATTTTAGGTTCAAATTCAATGAGATAAATTGGAAGTCTGGAACCCTCAGGATAGGGTCTATATCAAATATGAGACATTTCCCGAATGGCACAAATTCCTAATTTATTTTCCCACCATAAAAAATAAAATTCAATTTCTAGGCTGGAATATTGGAGAAGATAGATAAATGTTTGTTACTTCACTAATGTTGATCATGAATTTGAATCTTGAGTAATTTCTTAATTTGAATCTGTTTTCTTCTTCCTTTTGATATCCTTTTTTCTCACACTAAATTTATTTGCAAAAATGAATCTTGATTCATTATAATTGTGCCATTAAACCCCAACTCTCGATCATAGGCCTTAATAATTGTATTGATCAATAAGATGAAGACAAGAAAAGCATTGCAATTGGTGATGGAAATTATCATTGAAATTCTCTTCAGAATGCTTGTACAGCCACTTCTTCATTTTAAGAGTGTATGTGACTCACTTCTTGACCTGATACAATAAGGCCCTATTCTTTAGGATTGGACTTAAGTAAATCCTAGACTCAGTTGGCTGAAATCAAGTCCATAAAACAGGGCCTAAGCCGACACATTTCCAGATTATGTGTTCTAATGCTTCCGGAATGGGATAATTGGATCAGATTATGTAATTCCAGGGAGCCAAGGCAAATGTTGAAAGTCAGTATATCGTATTCTCCTGGAAAATAACCAAATTTGACAAAGAACAATTTTACTAGACATTCAAATTTATGAAACCTAAAGAGAGAGGAATAGGGTGACATTCCTTTGAAGAACAACTTTACTAGACATGCAAATTTATGGAACCTAAAGAGAGATGAATAGGGTGACATTCCTTTGAAGAGCGTGATGGTGCTGCCATAGATGATGATTTAGAGTAAAGGTGGAAATAAAATAGGGAAGGTCTAGTTTACCACTTCAACAGGTTGCTGGAAAGAAAGACCATTTCAAGAAGACAATGATTAAAGGTAGGATTATTTTGAGATTACATAAAGGATGAACTGTTTTGAGAAGATCATTAAAAGGTATGATTATTAGAATAAATTTTTCCTAATATATATAATGGAACAGTAAAGAGTGGTTGTGGTCAAGATAGGTACATTAATCTGGTTGCATTACTTGCGTAAGTGTTGGAAGTAGAGACAATGCTAGATTGGAGACAAAAGTGTTAAATTGCTTGGACTTAGAAATTTGCATTGTTAAACAAAAGATGATGTGTGACTGTTCAGTTCTGTTTATCAATGATTTTAAGATTTTATTATGAATATAAAAGGCTTTCGATTTTCTCTGTTAGCAATAACATGGCAGGATACCAAATTTAAAACCACACTGTATATTTCTCTAATATTATATAGATTTCATTTTATTCTAATATCTCAAAATTTCAAAAAGAGAGCAAGGGGAAGGACTGGTCTTAGTTAAACTTTCCTTTGATGGTCCATAACTGCACCAGCTCCCTTTTTATGGAACGGACAAAAAATTCAACGTTCTTAGCCACAATATTACGTACTTGTTCAGTTGTTCGTCTCCTTAAAATTGCTACAATTTGTGACATGCTCTTAAGCACTATTACATTATTTGAATACAAAAGTGGTAGTAGAAGACTTGTTTGTCCTGTTGCTAAGTATAATCTATCAAAACTGCTCGAGACTTTGATAACTGAAACTAAGATTTTTGTATCTCTATTCATCTAAGGTACAGATGAAAAGGGGAAGTTTGACGAGATAGTTGAGGATAAGGGAGTCAAGATCCTTATTGATCCGAAGGCCCTAATGCATGTCATAGGAACAGAAATGGATTTTGTCGATGACAAGCTCAGGTCTGTATTTTCTGCCTCTCTTTGTATTCTTCCAAGCATAGCATGTCAAGCAATGAAGCTGTGTTTAGGAACACTTAGGGTGCGTTCTCTTCATCTTAAAAAAATAAGTTTCGGGTTTAATAAGATTAGATAATTTCCGATAAGCTCATATAAGTTTAGATAAATTAAGAATAAGTTCAGATAAGTTAAGGTTTACTAAGTTGAAGAGAACGCACCCTTAGTCTATATTCCAGACCAGATTTGCCTACCAGTTTTACAAGTAATTAGGATAAGAGCCAAGTCAGCCAACTGTAATCAAAGCTAGCTAACAGAATAGCCAAAAGTCTTGCTTTTGAAGTTTGAAAATTTCAAAATGTGTATGTGATTCTGTATGGATGCACTTTTTGGTTTTTATGTGGGAATCTTGGTGAATGAGATCCTTGCATGTATGGTCTTGCGGAAACAAAAACTTTATATTTGTCCGGTAATTTTGCTTAATTTCTAGTTTTTGCTCATTTTAAATTTTAAAATAAGCAATAAAACACCTTTTGAAGCACATACCCCTAAATGCAACAGGATGCATAGACAGCGTAGTAGACTAATTCCCAATTCAAAAGGCGGTGGACCCCACCTCTCTCTATCTATATTGAACCTTTTTTTTGTTTCTAGACGAAAGGAAAAACTAATATCTATGTAAGCATCGCCACGAATTAACGTCCTCTTTATAATCTTCTGAAACTCCCTACTTTCTCTATGTAGCATCTATTTTGAAACAGGGAAACGAGTAGGACTTTGTATTTTACAATGATTCTTGACAAATCTTCCTATCTTTCCACTCGGTAGATTATAATTATGAGTTTTTAGGACGCGGGTATGCACTCTGTTTGTTATTCTTTTTTTGAACGTTACATATTTAGTGGGATAATATGGATTTGTAATGGGTATTCCTCTACTTAAGCTATGCGTTATAGTAGTTTTTCTGATTCCCGTTTACATTTTCATTGCAGGGCAGAGTTTGTTTTCATAAATCCAAACTCTAAAGGGCAATGTGGATGTGGAGAATCATTCATGACAATGAACAATTCCAATGCTGCTAAACAAGGCCCCAGCTAGATCAGCTTATGCTTGACTGCTTTTTGGTAGTTTACAGTTGCCTGTTTATTCGAAATGAGTACCTTTTATTCAACGATCTGCTGTTTGTTGTAACCTTAAAAAAAAAAAACTGACAGCAATCATAATTTTTATAGCATGTTTCACTTAATGTATTTACATTCTTTTGGTGAAAGCTTAGCTGGGCTGTAAATATTACTGTATCTCAATAAGAAAGGATGCTGTACATTAAAATTTTTTGTGAGCCTTTTATGTTGTGATCCTACTCGAAGTTTACAGGTGATGGAATTCATTTATCATTTGGCATGTATCTTCATTTTTCGTTTCCATGATAATGGACGATTAAAGTCAAGGGGATGAAACCAACATGTAGCTAAGGGATGATTATGCCATTCGTTAGCTAAATACTCGGTTGCTTTATTTGCTTTCCCTAAAAAGATGATTAATGTTAAAATAAATAAATTTGTCGATGTTTTTTTTTTTTTTTGTTTTAAAGAAAAAATCTTACTTTAAGCTGTGGATTTCTTAAGAAATTTGACGAATTTGTTGTTTGTTGATAGTATTTATCACAAGAAATTTGAATTTCTAATCATATTGTGCATCTACCTTGTTTTAACTCCATAATGTTTTTAAAACTTAATAATTTAAATGATTTTGATTAGTTTATCATTTTTAAAATTTTAATTACTGATTTTTAAAATTTTCTTAATAACTCGTATTTCTTAATTATAATCAGTCCATTAGCCCAACGAAATTTGAGCCCACTGGCCCAATCAATAATACGATACCCACACACCCAAAATCCTTCATCTCGTTCATTTCCAAACACAAAAACTCAAAAATGGCGTCAACACCCGCAACACTAATTCGTTGTTCTCCTTCTCCTCCTCCTCACCTTCTTCCTTTCAATTCCCGTATATCCTCTTCAAAGGCAAAGCTCTCTCAATTTCATCTTCTTTCATTACCACCAATCATCAAACTTCATCTTCATAATCATACCAAACACCCCATTACTAAAACTAATTTCATTCTTAAAGCCACTGAAAATGGTTCTCAGAAAACTGAAAATGACTCTGAAAACCCCACTACAACTACAACTGACCAACAGCAACAAAGCTCAGAAGAGCAGTTATCTGAGTTGGGTTCAGAAATTAAGAAGGCAATGAAGGAGAAAGAAGAAGATTCAGGAGGGTTTTTGAATGGAGTAGTGGATGAAATTGGGAAAATTGAATGGCCTCAATTTGTCAAAGTAATTGCTACTACTGGTGTCGTTTTGGGCGTTATTGCTGGTTCCAGTGTCGTTTTGCTCACTGTTAATGCCGTTTTGGCTGAACTTTCTGACAGGGTTTTTGCTGGTAAAGGTGTTCAAGATTTCTTTGGTGGCTAGGGTTTCTGTAATTTTTTTGGGGGTGGTGTTTCGAAAATTTGTGCGGTGCAAATTACATTGTACATTTTGTGTTGCATATTTATCAAGTGATTTTGAATGAAAATAGTAAATTTCACTTTTCTTGTATCAAAACTGACCTATAATGTACTCATTTAGATTCAATTTCTCCGTTTTATCTTTTTGCCATTATCGCCCTTCAAAAAAAAAACTTCTTGCCATTATCCAGTTGTGGTTACGGCAATGTACCAGTAAATAAGGTTAGTATTTTCTTACGAATTTTTAATTTACTTCTTTACTTGGTGGAAAATTTTAATTTTCTCCTTATAAAATTATTGAAATTAATCATGATATAACATTATCTGTATATGTTTTAAGTTGATAAGCTCTTTCATTAGTGATTGATGATGATTTAAGATAAATTGTTACTGTTGCACTGTGCATCATGGATCAAAATTAAATCATCTTTTTGTTGATTATTTTATTTATTTATTTTTTTAGTGAAAAAAGTCATTCATTCATTCATTCCATAGTGTAGTTAGATACATAGTAGCAAACTTAATCATCCTCATAGTAGTAGCATTAGCGGTATGCTCATACCAATTCCCGCTCGCTGGAGCTGTGGCTTCCACACCCTGCATTAGTTGGATATAGTATTCTAGACACTATGATGAGTTATAGATTGTAATAAAGATGTGAGAGTGTGTTTGCATTATGTAAATACAACAACCCTTTGTAAGTTGTGATGACTGATGAATGATGGCATTGTATAAGTCCTTCCTTGGTATTGATTTGTTCTGCTGGCGCTTGCAAGGTTTCATGATTTGCTTACAATATCAATAAAAAACAATTTCCCTTGTGATCTCTAACAACACCACTAATGCCTTATTCTTTTGGACTAGATTAATTTGACTGATTGTACTGAATTAACCTACGTCCTAGACTCCTGAACTTATCAGGAGCTGAGTTGAGCTGGACTAAACTGAAATTTCATAAATTCAGTCTAAAAGAACAGGGCCTAATACCGCAAGAGGCATGGGGGGTTAACATTAGATGCATTCACATGGACCATATCACCATAACACATGTCAGTATGTCACCCTCTCCTCACTCCTTTGTTCATTTAATCTAAAGAGTAAAAACTGCATGATATCTTGATTCCAAAGGACCAAATTTCAAAGCATAGTATAGGCCCAATCAAGTCCTCAAAATATGGTTATTCCGAACCCAAGCTTCATGATCTCCTAAGAGAAGGTTTGTTGGGATGTGTATATGGGTTCCAAATCATCTTGAAAATGGGGCAATCCCGCAATATATGAAGGGGATTTCTGCACTCTCAAGTCTCAAGACATCTAGCGCATAACGGGCTATCATCCAAGTTCCTAGTGAATGAAAGGTTCTTATGAGTTAGTCTGTCCTACCAGCAAGAAAAAATTTGTTCTTTGGTAAGGTACGTACCTTCCAAACCCACTCCACATTTCGAGTTATTGTAGTGAGGTTGAATTTTTTTATGATGCAAACGTTGCTTTCGGTCGAATTTCATTAAAAAATGTTCTAGTTGGAAGGATATACTTGGCAATATGTCCAAACTTCATATTTAGTCTATTGATACTTTTTTAGTGACTGACTAGCATCTTTAATGCTCCTTAATATTTAGGGGCATGTTGTAATCTTGTTTTCTGTTAGGAAAATGCATGTTTTCTGTGTAGTTACTTCTCAATTGTTATATTTTAACTTTATTCTTAATATCTAATCGTCTTTTGGATTTTTATTCCACCTTATGTAATCTGAATCATGTGGAATTTGGAATTTGAAACAAGTTAATTATTCTCTGCACAAATGTAATTTTTAGGAAGAAAGTTCGTTCAACACCAGGATTGTAGTAGAAGACTTTTTCTGTGCTGTTGTTATATACTGATTATCAAAGCTGCTTGAGACTGAAGAATGAAAACTGAAACTAATTATTTTTTTTAATCTAAATGCTTCTAACATACAGATGAAAAAAAAAATAGTTGGAGACAAGGGAGTTGAGTGACTGAGTCCTTATTGATCCCATGGTCCTAATGCATGTCACAGACCAGAAATGGATTTTGTTGATGACAATTTCAGGTTTTTTTTTTCTGCATGTCAATCAACTTGCTGAGCTGCAACTTAGTTACATACATGTTTTATATGTTATGGCCTTACCAAGTGCGCCATCCACGGCGCTTCTTTATTGTATTAGCCATTAAGATGGACAAGACAAACTAGCACATCTTGAGATTCTTGACGTATTGGATGGGAGTAAGCTACAATTTTGTGTTGTTTAATCACTAGTAGAAACAGCTCTTCTTGTGTTCAGTTAGTAAGTACCTTGAGTCCTTGAGTGATATATTATGCTTCCACGTTTGGTCCTCTTTCAAGAAGTTTTGCCAGCTCTTGCACTAATTACCTTTAGGAGGTGTTTGGTATTGGATTAGTACAGGTAATGGATTGGAAACAAATGGGGGGTACTCGTGACTAGTCTTTTATACCACTAAGGAAACGTATATAGTTACCATTCGGAAACGGTAATTGTTTCCACTAGATTTAGAAAGGTAACAAGGTAAAGTGATTTGTTTCCCCTACAAATTTGTTTCCGTGTCCCACAACCCATAGCAAACAAATGGCAACGGTATTGTTTTGTGATTATGTTTTCTATGCTAATTTTTTGGTATACCAAACAACCCCTTGGACTTCTCTCTGTGGCAGGATGGGGATTGGGGTTGTTGGTATTTTGATGGCTTCAAAAGTTGGCTATGTTTACACAACACACTCCACAAATTCATGCTTATTGAAGGGTTTTTTTTTTTCTTTTCTTTACACAACACACTCCACAATACTAACTCAGAGAGTGTAACAACTTTGAACAACCCTTTTTCTGAACCTGCCTTGCGGTTTTTCCTGACACTTTTTCCACTGCTCAAGAGATGATTAAGCATGTTATTCAATGTTATCCAATCCGAAATAGCATCATTGTATACTCGAGAAAATAGATGCTCCATTAATTCACTCCCTGGTTCTGGAAGGACATATATTATCTCGAACAATGCCAAACTGGAACAGTTTCTGCTGTGCATTAAATTTTAATTCTTCCAAGCATAGTAAGCTATGCTTTACTATGCTTGAGAACATCAAGTCTATTCCAAATCATATTAGGGCCAACAGTCCAAGGAGTAACTAGGACCGAGACAATTGTAACAAAAGCTTACAGAATAGCCCATAGGTCTTGCTTATGGTGTGTTGAACTGTCAAAATATGTGTTTCAGATTTTGTATGTTTGCTCCTTTTTTTTAGGTGTGTGAGATGAGAACCTTCCTTGTATGGTCTTGAGGAATCAGGAAGCTCCTAATTGACTTGATGCATTATATTAGTGGTGGTCTGGTGGATCCAAAATCTTTATATTGGGCATGCAATTTATCAATATTTAAAATGGTGATATATATACGAAGTATAATATATTTATATACTTCATTACTTCTGATTTAAAAACCTTGCTTTCTTTGCAATACCCTTTTCTCCCTTAAACTATCCTTACTTTCTGATTTGATTTTTTGTTTATTCAAAAGGTGGTGATTGGTGAACCAGAACCCTCACTCCTGACAGATCTTCCTATCTTTCCAAGAACTCGGCGGCATTATCAGTACTGAGTTTTTCAAGTATTGGTATGCAGTCTATCTATATATTATTCCATTTTTTATTTTTTATTTTTTTATCAAAGTATACTGGGTACCAGCGCATAGGATTAAACAAAGCTGGAAATGGCCGTATGAGGAATCGACCTCGTGACCTCAAAGTCGCAAGGTGGGATTTCCTCATTATTCCAATTTGGTTGTTACATACATATTGGAATATTATTTGGATTTTTAACGAGTATAGCACACCCATTCCTCAACTTATGCGTTATAAGTAAGGTTTCTGATTCCTTTCTAAATTTCCGTTGAAAGGAAGAGTTCATTTTCATAAATTCTAATTCTAAAGCGCAATTTGGATGTGGAGAATCATTCATGACAACACCCAATTCCAATTCTGATGCTGCTAAAGCTAATGATTAACTGCTTTTTGGTAGTTTACTGTTGTCTGTTCACTGGAAATGAGTATCTTTTTCAGCTGTTTGTTGTAATCTTCAAAATAAACTGACAACAGGAGGAACTTATCATCATAGTTATTAGTTGTTATAGCATGTTCCAACTAATGTATCTTCATTCTTTTGGTGAAACCGTGAAAGCTGTTCTAGGTTGTTAATAATACTGTAGCTCAGTAAGAAACGATGTTGCCTATGTTATTCGGACTTTTAATTCATCTTTTAATAACCAGTGTCAGACACTCGACCTTTGGGCATTGGTATGTTTTTCATACAATTGTTGTGTCTGACACTTGGACTATCAGACACATATCCTTCAAAGAGTAATAATGAAAGCAGGATCAATATTTGTAACAAGGGAAAAAAACCTGAGGTATTTTTGGAGACTGAAAAATCAAGTTTTGTGAATTACATTACTCTTTTTTTAATGGAAAAATTGTCAAAATAGGTTGGGTTTTGTAAAAATCCATCTTATCTAGAACTTTTTGCAAGAAACTATCTTATTTTGATACGGAGTACATTCCGTTGATGACCACCACCTTTAGCCGGAATATGGCGTTGACTCGCACGTTTTATGTGCGTGACTCGCTAAAACCCTTTGTTTTTCAGTTTTGGAACTCAATTTCCCCCATTTATCCCTCATATGAACCCAACTTATAAAATATGTATTTTTGACAATTTTTCCTTTTAAAATATGTCTTTCGTGTCAGGTCATGTTATGGCATCGTGTCTAGGGTTAGACCCGATCTTTTGATGGATTAACCTATACTATGCTATCTTGTTTCTACAAATAAACCTAGTTTATGTCATGTATAAGTAAATATTTTCTTCATAAAATGTGCTTTTACCCATATAATTTTATTCATAATAAGAAATTTCTATAACCCTACTTTGGTCCTGATTAATTAGTAAGACGCTAGTCAGTTTTGTTTAATTGAAAAAAAAAAAGGTATATTCCCATTTAATTTATTTTTTTTAAAAAAAAAAGTTAGGAAAAGAAATGTTGAAAAAGGAAATTCCATGGTGCTAAATGATCAATAAATGTCGGTTGAAAGAAGAATTTGATTCTTTATAATTTCTAGTTCTGCCAGATATTTAGTTTTAATTAATTACAAGGGTTTGATGATGTATGTTAGTATCTTTATACATGAAGAAACTATCTATGAGATACAGGTTGGTTGGTACAAGACTACAAGATGTGGGGTGTGAGCTTAATTTATTTAATATATATATATATATAGCTGCATCACCAGGAAATGACTGGTACGTTATAAGTTAAGATAATGACGTTAATTACAACATTATTTTATTATCATTTTTTTTTTTTTTGTAAATTAATTACACTGTATATTTCTATGAAAATAGCTCATTGTGGTCTGTTTTTACCGTAAACACCCTGGCTGTTGGATGGCTGTTTTTTATGGAAAAATTATCAAAAATCATCTTTTATAGTCTAGGTTTTGCAAAATTTATCTTTTCTACGGAGTATAAACTTTTGTAATAAATCATCTTATGATACTACTTTACTTGCTAATCTCCGGCTTATTGCCGGAATCCGATGTTGACTATTACGTGTTTAGAACGTGAGTCATTAAAACCCTTTTTTTCCGGTTTCTTTCCTTTTTCCCTTCCATTTGATCTTCTTAGCTTTGATTTAGAGTACAAAATATAGCAGTAGAGCACGTAAAAAAAAATAGAAAAGAAAATAGAGGGTTTGCTTCAAACCCAGTAACGATGTATAAATGGAGTGAGAGGGAGGGGGAAGGAAAATACTTAAGCTCAATTCAGCTCAACTTATTTAAGCACTCTAGTGTTTATTAAAAAAATCAGATCAGAAAAGGTACAAATTAGATCAGAAAAAGTTCAAATCAAATAAGAAAGATTCATATCAAAAATATTCCTTCAAAAAAAAATTAATAATTCAGATCAGATCAAAAAAGTTAAAACGAATTGAAGACATCCTTATTCCTCTATTTCTTTAAATTCTCTCCATTTAGAATCATGATTTTATTTATACTCCTAATCTTCTAACTTATTCTGAATATATTAGGAAACTCTCCAGCTATATATTCTTGACTTTGCAAAGAAAATAGATCGAATAATTGCAAAGAAAATTTTGATGGCATTAATTAAGAAAAGGAAAGTGTTGAGTAATTTCCTAGAGTAGAAACTAGAAAGGTTATGCTAGGAAAGACCCCCTCATTCTATAAGGTCTTGCTTTATAAATTTTATATTCACTTCTACCTTTTTTTTGTCAAATATTTCCCTCATCTACCTATTGTTACTTCATCATACCACCCCACTTTATACTCGATCACTCTATTTAACTACTACCTATTAATTATTTGACCCCATTGGTTTGAAGCCAATGCTACCTTAGGTGCCTATGATTCGTTGGAATTTTCTGATCTTAAATTTTCTGATCTGATTTGATTTTATCTGAAATTTTCTATTTTGTTCTGAATTTTACTAATTTAATTTGATTTTTCTGATGTAATATGAACTTTTTGATCTGATATGATCTGAATTTTTCTGAACTGATTCGATCTAATTTAAAATTTTCTTATCTGATATGGATTTTCTTAAAATAAGCATAGGGGTGCTTATTTAAGTTGAGTCAAGCGCAACCTTTATCATTTGTTTTGTGAGACTGCCTGAAATAAGTACCTACCTTGTTTAATATAAATTTGTAACTTTTTAACATAATTCTTTAACATTTTACATAACTTGTTAATTTTTTTTATACAGAGTATATAAAAGAATGGCTTTATGATCAAAAGTTGCAATGTTTAACCAAAATGTTATCATGTCAGACCATCCGACTTTGTAACAAAATAATTGTTATCAGAGTTTTCACCCCTACTAATTTATTAGATGTCCAAAGTTGGAAGCTTTTAATTAAAAGTCGAAGCACGGTAGATATAATAAAATGCATTTTGTTTTTTTTTTAAAAAAAAAAAATAGACTTGTACTTTTAAAGGTTGTAAAAAGCTAGTTTTCAACATGGTTTAAATGTAGCATACAATTATGAATATATGATGTAAGAAAATTAAATGAGAGCTAAAATTATAAAATTGGTTAAAATCCGGGAAAGAAAACTTTACTGTGATGAGCTATTATTATTCACCTCTAAAAAAATATGCTGTTATTATTCACCAAAAATATACATATAATATAAATTATATTAAAACTAAGCAAATTAATAATTAAGTTATAATTTATTTCTTTATGTCTATATTAGATTGATTGTGTGACGGGTACATATTAGTATATATATTGTTATTCGAAAAAAAAAAATTGTAAGTGGCATGTATTATGTATATGGAGGCATAGTAGTAGCAACCCATCACCAATAATGTGACCACAATATACCATAGAGGAAGGAATGATGGATGCTAATGTTGTATGCATGTTGTGAATGCAAGAGATCTCTTGGGATATTCATTCTTATAAACAAATACTCCATTTTTTTAATTAGGAAAGGAAATCCATTTCTAAGGGCTTGTTTACTTCAGATTATATTCAGTTCATCTCTATTCAGTTCAGTTCATCTCTATTAAGTTCAATTAATACACTTCTATTCAGTTCAGTTCATCTCTATTCAGCTAATGTAAACGAGACCTAAGTAACAAGGTTTGAACCCCGTATCCAAAAAATATAAAATGGGAGTGAGCACCAATTTTTTGCTGCTTTTAACGTCAACATATTAAATACTCCGTGTATTTTACGAAAATTTTGACTTTATAGTTTTTTTTTTTTTTTTTCCAAAGGTATAGTAAGACTACTTCGTAATATAATTTACATTTACTTAATGGAGCACGTTAAATGAGACTTGATTATTTTTTAGTATGATAATGGGTAGGATAGTAGGTTTTGGATCAGGCCCTACTGCAGTCTGCAGATCACACAGTCCAAGTTTAGCTAACACGTACATCTATAAGGGGGATAATAAAGAATTCTCATAAATGCGTGTGGTGAGCTAAAAACTCAAGATCTCGTGCCTGAAATCCAAAAGTTTTAACCAATAGGCTAAGACCTCATCCTCGGACTTCATCATCATGCCAAGAGGACAACGTCACAATATACATGAAAATTTAATGCATGAACATGTGGCTCCTTTTGCTTTGGTCTCCATCAATATATGTATATTAGTATACATTAAATATACAATGGGTCTACTACACACAGGTACACGTAGAGATAATTGCATCTAAAAATATTTTATTTCTCATTTAATGTAATTTTTCTCATATTAAATTTTAAAGTAAACAGAAAAACTATAATAATCAAAATTACCCTTAGGTGCACCTTACACTCTGGTGTATATAAATATAAATATATCTAATAAACCTAGAACATGAAGATCGAGCTCTATTGTATTTGTAATAGTGCTAATGATGTTTCAAGTGCACCTTGCAATCGAGATGTTGTGAGTTCGATTCCCACTAACCCTTTTTTCCTTAATAAATTTAAGGGCAATGTAAGTTCGGTACTCTTGTTGGAGGAGTCATCATGCGCTGAGCCGAGTAACCTTGTATATAATAATAATAATGATTTTGTAATATTAATTAATATAGAAATAAAAGTTATTAAGATTTTGAAAATCATGGAGATGGCCGGATACGATTTATGAGATATACCACAGAACATGACACCAACAAATGCAAATGTGAGAAAGACGTCTTGTTTTGCGGTGACAAAGCAAGAGGGGGGGGGGGGGGGGGGAGGTTAGCCACTTAGCCATGTCACTCACTTCAATTCCTCACATTGCGGTATGAAAATCTATCATTGTTTATCAAAATTAGTCAACTTCCATTCAATTTTGAATTTGACCCATGTACTACACATACATATATTATTTTAATTATTAAAAATTAATAATAATAATAATATATTCGAGATCGACCGATATTTTAGATGGGTATATATCATCAATGAATTGAATTAATTTAAGTTTGGTAGGTATTAAAAACATGTTCTTTTGGACTTAAAAGCTACGGTAATCAAATCAGATCAGATCATGCTGTGTCGTGTGCTGGGATTGTGGGTGTCAAGCATCGCCATAATATTGTACGGGACACTCTTGTTGATATCTGCACTCGCTCGGGGATTTCTGTTGGAAAAGAGGTTGATATTGGATTGGGCTCAGAGTTCGGGGCTCTTCGTCCTGCGGACTTGCTGCTTTATTCTTGGGATCGTGGTCGCGATGTCTGTGTTGATTTGACAGGATCCTCGCCTTTGACTCAGTCTGGTTTGGTTAATTTTGTTCCTGGTCGTGCTGTGTTGGATGCGGCTTCTCGAAAACGGGGTAAGTATGCGGATCGATGTGCTACTCTTGAGTATGGTTTTCTACCTTTCTCTTTTTCTACTTTTGGCGAATTCGAGGAGGATGTTGTTGCACTGCTGAAGCGGATTCAGAGTTTTTCCAGAGCACGTGATATTGGGGCGCGGGCTGCTGCACACATCTTCTCTCGTATTGGCTTTGCAATAGCTAGGGGAGTGGGGGCCCAGATTGTACCTGGGCTTCCCACTAACTTCTTGTAGACATTTTGAGTTTTAGTTATTATTTTGTTTTTCCGCTCGACATTTTTCGACGATGGTTTTCGGACTGACTTTTTTAGTGTTGATTATTCGGCCGACTTTTCCGGCGACAATTTTCGGGACGACTTTTCCGACGACGGTTTTCGGAATGACTTTTCCGGCGATGATTATCCGGTCGACTTTTCCGGCGGTGATTATTCGACCGACTTTTCCAGCGACGATTTTCAAGCCGAGTTTTCCGACGACGATTTTCGGAATGACTTTTTCGGCGATGATTATTCGGTCGACTTTTCCGGCGGTGATTATTCGACCGACTTTTTCGACGACGGTTTTCGGACTGACTTTTTTCGGTGGTGATTATTTGGCCGACTTTTCCGGCGACGATTTGCAGGCCGCGTTTTTCGGCGACGGTTTTCGGGATGACTTGTCCGACGACGGTTTTCGGAATGACTTTTCCGACAGTGATTATTCGGTCGACTTTTTCGGTGACGGTTTTGGAGTCAGATTGAATGAAGGGTTTGAAAATAATGAAAAGTAAAATACTGAAGAGGTGAAATGAAATGAGCTTGAGGCTTTGGGCTCATTAAATTTTTGTCCCTAATAAAAAAAATAAAAAAAAATACAAATAAAAATAAAAATACAAAAAAAAATATATAAATATAAATATAAACATAATTATAAATAAAAATCAAATCAGAAAAACTCAAATCAGATCAGATCAGATCAGACCAGATCAGTCCTAAAGAACAGAGCCTAATTTGGTTTCTTCTTGTGACAGAATTAAGCTAATGAATCATGATAATTAGTGTGTTGTGTTAGGTTAGGTAGGTGTTTCAAGAAAAAACACACTTAATTTGTTGTACTTAATTAGTTAAAAATATAATATCAAATATCAACCTTTAATTAATAAAAGACTAAAGGTTTCCAAATTTTTTACGTTCATAAAAAGTTTCAAAGCAATTACTAGTTCATAATAGTCCACCTAATTTATAATTAGGTCTAACAAATTTCAAATATTTCTAAAAATCGGGCATAAACGTGTTCGATCGATTATGTTCAATAGTTTTCAATTAGGTTTATTTGATTCAATAAGTTTAGATAAATTATATTTACATGTTTGCTCGTTATAAAAGTGCAATCTAAGAAGGGGATTGGTACATGTTTTTTGGTGTGGGAAATGCATGTGATAACAAACTTCATTAACAATTTTTCTTTGTTTGTCACTCATTCTTTGAACCTAAACACCTCTTATTTAAGGTAATATTTAGTATAATAATTTTCCTTTTTCTTAAATAACTGAATAGTTTTCATTTCATTTTCCTTGTTTGTACTTTGTTGAAATCAAATGTCCTTTAAGGATGCTTTCCTTTTACACTAAAAATTAAGTTTTATTCAGATAAATTGAGGTCAATATACTTATATGTTATAAGGATGCGTTCTATTCACCTTAAAAAAATAAGTTTCAGGGTTGATAAGTCCAACAAGTTTAGATAAGTTCAGTTTAGATAAGTTTAGGTCTAATAAGGTTGAAATATAGCATAAAAAAAATAAGTTTCAAGTTTAACAAATTCAGATAAGTTTCAATAATAAGTTCAATTCAATTAAATTCAGGTCTAATAAGCTGAAAACAACACACCCTAAATAGTAAATACTGCCACAATCAACATCTAAAATATGAAATGACATACTTCACAAGTCTTACATCCAACAAAATGAAAATTAAATGGCCTAAAATGAAAAAATATAATCAAAGCTTTACATTTTTTTTCTTCCTTTTATATCTTGACTTGTACGATATTACAACTAACATTTAACTCATCTAGTGTTTGACATTCATTCTTAATAAATGAAGTGAAACAATCAATTTTGCTTGAATGTATTTATTTAACTCTTCAAATAATTAAAATGGTTAAAATGTAGTACTACCAAATCTTGCCTATAAACTACTAAGGGCTTGTTCAATTTTTTTATTATTTTTTATTATTTTTTGTTTTCTTTATTTTTTTGAAAACAAAAATTCAAAAATGTGAGACAAGAAAAGTGGTTTGCAATTTTCTGTTGTCAGTTTTCAAAACTATAATGACTTTAATAAGTTTGATTAATTATTTTTTGATTCATTATGCGACATATATCACATGACTTTGATATTAAAAAAAAACAAAAAAAAAAACTACAAGCCGAGCAAGCTAAGCTAAATAAGTACTTTCACTTTTTTTCTATCAGTATCATATAAAAATTAAATGCATTTTTTTAAATGGGATAAAAATCTGATAATGTATGACAATCACCAGTAAATCAATGTAACTAATGCTCAAATTTTCTCAAACATTCCATTTTAAACTTTTCAAATTTAGTTCCAAGGACTACCTACATCATTTTCCATATATATAGAAAAAAAAAATGTGATAAAATATAGAAATGATAGTAATGTAAAAAAAAATAATAAAAGAAAGAAAAATTGTAAAAAATAAGTCAACCTTTAGCAAGTCTTCTCAAATTAAGTCAAACTTTTGATTAACTCAAAATAAGTCAACCTAGTATACATGTCTTCTCAAATTAAGTTTTGTCACTAATTATTTGTTGATTAAATTAAGATTTTCAATGAAAACCCGTATAAACAATAACGTATTAATGCACCACTTTGATTTTACATTGAAATTGATGACTTTCTGCACCAGTAAATTATACAAAAAACTTAATTTGAGCGGATATGTGTATTAGGTTGATTTAGTTTGAGTTAATCAAAAGGTTGACTTAGTTTAAGAAGACCGACGAAAGATTGACTTATTTTTTACAATTTTTCCTAAAAGAAAAAGATAATAATGGACAAAATATTCTTTAATAAAAAAAATATAACAATAGATATTTTGATGATTTTCTACCAAAAAAAAAAGTGATCATATTTTGATTATTTTCTACGAAAAAAGTGATCATATGTGCTAGACATGTCTTGTATGCTCTAATATTGTTGGATGTTCCCACAATCCCACCGACGCATATGTATGTGCGTCTACGTGCTACCAACTTCGTTTGATCTTTGTTTTCAGCTTCATCAATCTAATAATTAATTTCATCTTTCTTTATGTCCTAAATTCTAGCAGTACATTCTCTTTATCGCAACTTTTTCAAAATATCTTAATGACAAAAAAAATATACTTTCTCCGTTCCATAAAAAACGCAACAATTAAATTGTTGCACTATTCATGTTGTATACTTTGACCAAGTTTTGAGCTTTACACATAATAAAAAACATAGTCAAGTGGGATCTTGTTAGATTCGTCTCGTTAAATACTATATTAATATCAACTTTTTATATTTTTTAATTTTTCATAATTATAGATATTAATGGTCAAAGTTTCGTCTCGACATTTATAAAATGTTGACTGTTGCGTTTTTTTTTTTTTTAAACGGAGAAAGTATATATATATATATGTGACCGCAAATTAAATATTTCATTCACTTGCCCACTTTAATTTGTTAACATATATGATAAGAAAATTATGAAGCGCCGGTCTTTTCTTAACCTATTCAGTAAGTATTGATGTTTGGTCGTCTTTGTATATTCAGATTTGGATGGGCCCTATCTCTTCTTCCTTTACTACCTCAAACCCACTAACCTTATTGCATGTGTAACATATGGTTATCTATCAATCATTTATAAAAGCTATTTTTATTCTTTGTAGTATCCGAAAATTGACGATTCTGCTATTTTTATTTATAATAGCTCAATCTTGACGATTCTGCTAACCATAATAACTCCGAGCAAGGTAGCGAGTAATAATAAATTCTTAGCTGCTATATGCATTTAGCGGTATTTGAATTAATGTCATAATTATTACAAGGGTGCAACGCAATTATTGTCATGTATAACACAATTATTGTCCCAAGGGCGGGTGTCGTTTATTGTCCACGTATTGTTTTGGCTTCACTTATACGCAGGACCACTTTCATTTATTTCTGACACAAATGGAGCAAATTGATTGGCTTAAAAGCTGATAAATGCATATAGTAGCTAAAAGTAAATACTTACTCGCAAGGTAGCTGGAGTCCTAATATGTAACAACACATGCGAATGTTAGGCTGCACATAATTATAACCTAGATAGGCAACAATTCTTTCTTGATCTTCGTAGAAGCTATGGCCCTTTGAAATGGGTTAATACTAACACTAAATTTAAGTCTAAAAAATATATGTCTTTATTAAAGATGATAAGTTACTAGTCATTTAGATTTTGTAAGAAAAATTTATGTGCCAATTGATGATTCAGACTCTTATGAATTGAAGGACATCAACAAGCTTATGACCAGTTCGAATCATTAACCTCTCGACACAACTACCGCAAGGTAAATCGGGCAGAAAATTACATCGCTTCTCTAGGATGACTTTGTATTGCTACTCATAATTAAGGATATTGTTCCTTTTATAGATACTAACTTTTCCTACTTTTTAGTACTATATATAGATAGATTAATTAGGGCCCAATCTTGTGAGAAGTTGACCCTAATTTCTATGTACTTTCACACAAAAAAAAATCCAAAGTTTCTTACAATTGAAAAAGGCTTGTGCACATCAGGCGGCGCTTAGTAAATTAGCATATATATGACCAGTAAAATTAAAGTTATCCACTTATCTAAAAAGTTTAGAAGTTATCCCTCAATAAAAATAACAACTTTACCAAGAAGCAACTTTTTTTTTTTTTTACATATATATTTGGGTTAACTAGCATTAATTAATGCAAAGGCTATAATAAATATCATTATGCATCATATCCTTTAATTTGGTAGTAAACTTTTTAAGCCTTGGCTAAAGAGAGAAGCAAATGAGAGGTGCATCCGATGATAGATGTAATGTTATATCATTGCCAAACAAGAAATCGTAACGAGATTTCATGCATTCATCTTGCTTTTTTTTTTTTTTGAGCAAGTATATATATTCATCTTGCTTTTAATAATAGTACAATTTAGGCTCTGTTCTTTAGAACTGAACTGATCTGATCTGATCTGAACTGATCTGATCTAAACTGATTAGCTGGGGTATTATTTTGTGAGAGTATAAAATTAAAACAAAACTGAACTGATCTGATCTGATCTGATCTGATTACTGTAGCTTTTAAGTCCAAAAGAACAGGGCCTTAAAATAGGACATTTTATTATTTTAATTACAAAATTATAGTTTTGTAATAGCTATGAGATTTCTATTCTCTTTTGCAACACTTGAGAATGCTCCGTATGTGTTTATAACTAACTAACTATTTATTTATTTTAATAATAAAATATGTAAAAAGAAGTGTATATTTAATTATTTTTTTTATTTCCCAAAACAATGTAAAACTTGCATTTTATGTTGCCGATCGACTTCATGGAGTCATGGTATCTACAAAAAGAAGTCATGAATGCAACATGGTTACATATACATATTAGAGGTGATCGTGGGCCGGGCCGATGCATAAAAACTAAGCCTATACAGCGGGTCGGGTTCGGGCCCAAATTTCTTAGCCAAAGCCCGAAAATTTAGTGCGGGTTTGGCAGGCTTTTCGGGCTTTTTCGGGTCGGGCCTAAAAAAGTAACCAAAAAGTCTAGTTTTAAATGTCCAAGGCCCGCACGAAAAAATTTAAAAAACGGGTCGGGCCCAAATTCGAGCCTAATTTTCATGTCCAAAACCCGAAAAAAGCGGGCCGGGCCTACGGGCTGGGCCACTTTTGATCAGCTCTAATACATATCATGTAGTCCATTTGGGATCACCAAATTTAGGTAACACACGCTCTATCCATCACATGTATCACATATTACATTTTTTTCAAAGGAAAGGTGCACAGTATCTGCATAACGCTCTTATCTTAAGAAATAATATTGGCAAGCAGGACAGGGGAAGTCAAATCCATGATCTCTAGGATCACAGGGAACACTTGGACCAACTGATATAGGGTCCTTCGACATATCACATATTGCATAGTATATGCATTCCTCAAATTGCTTCTAAATGACAAACTAAAACAATAGGAAATTATCTCTTAGGAAAAAAAACAAAAATAAGACACTATGGGCTTGTTTACTTCAGATTAAATTTAGTTCGGTTCGGTTCAGTTCATCTCTATTCAGTTCAGTTCAGGTTTTTTCAATAATTTTACTATTTATTTTCTATTATATTATTTAAGTAATAATAATGATAATGATAACTAGAGGTGGGAAAATTGATACGACCCACTAACCCGACACGAAATTGACCAGTCATTAACGTGTTTGGGTTGAGGGGTTTGAACCGTTTAAATAAGCGAGTCAACACAACACGATCCGTTCATTAAACGGGTCGGGTTAGGGTCAAAGAATTAAACCCATTTATGTAATTAAAAAGGTTGACACGAACCCAACCTGAATCAATTTCCACCTCTAATGATAAGTTGATATCAATGATAATAGTAAAAATGATGATAATAATATTGATTTCAATTAGATGATGATCGATGATGATGACGACGACGACGATGACGATGATGATGATGATGATAATAATAATAATAATAATAATAATAATAATAATAATAATAATAATAATAATAATAATAATAATAATAATAATAAGTAATAATCCAAAAGTGGGAAATCAATATTTTTACTTTCAATCATTAATCCAAAAGTTAAATATTTATTTAATATATTATTTAAAATTTATCACAAAAAAATTAAGGAGAGAATTAAAATATCAAATTAATCATTATTTAAAATCATTAATTCAAAAGTTAAATATTTTTAATTCAGTTCCGTTCATCTCTATTAAGTTCAGTTCAGTTCATCTCTATTAAGTTCAGTTCAGTTCATCTCAATTCAGCTAATGTAAACAAGCCCTAAAGATTTTAGCCAATAATGCCTAAATCTCTCATACTATCACAATCTTTTTTATTAATTTAAAAAAATATTATATAAATTTTAAAACAGCTGTACTTTTACTTTCATAAAAAGGTTGTTTCAAGAATTGTCTAGACGAATAATATAATATACAGTGGTCTATATATGATTCTTGATCTATATATATATATATATTTACTTTAATTTGCATATACATGCATAAAGTATAAGTCATTTTCTATTGGTTAGTTATGTGGATCTCAAATTCCAACATTCTTTATTTATTCCATTCTTTAATCACGTACTTTATTCTATTATTTGTATACAGGAACCACATACACGTACAAACTGTACGTGACATGTTCCGATCTTTGACATGATCTTGCAAATGACAAACTCAAATAATAATGAGAGACATGCTAAGAAGAAGACAAGCTAATTAAGGTTATACATCCTTGTCAAGACAGCATATGCTTTTTAATTTTCTTCAATATGATGACAATTATATATGATTATAATGCATTTGCATTAAGCTAGCTATCACTTCAGCATCTTTCTTAAATTAAAGCTTTTCACCACTAACATAACCAACGTAGTTATTATAATTTACTCCATGATTAAGGTAGTTTGCAATGGTTGTAAAAAAAGCTAATTAAGGAAATCAACCGCTTAATATTAATTAATTAGCTAGATAGCAATTTTTATTGTAATTTCTGCTTTCACAATAATGAAAATCCTTAACAACATATATTAGTAAGTAGGAGAGCTAATATTATCCTAAGGACGGTGATTAATTAGTATCATACTCGAATTACCCAGCCTGAAACATACCCCAATTCAAATGATATATTTTATTGACACGAACCCGACTCGAATTACTGATCATTATACTGTGCGTAATCTTTATTATTATGCACTTTAATTCTATTTGGCAAAACATGAATCCAACCCTCCCGGACCAAATACTAAAAGGCATTAAACCCGAATTTATCTGACCTGCGCCCAAACCAAACGACCCGATTGTCACCTCTTGATGCAGTGTTTTACTTTTTACACGTACTGAAACATATCTTTAATTATACATATGTAGAAACGGAGTACATATAAGATATTGATAAACTATGAATCGAGACGAATCAAATGAGATCAATATAACGATGTTTTTCATCATACATCACAAAAGATGGTCAAATTATGATGACTGAATAGTGTTAAAGTCAAAACGCTGCATTTAAAAAACAAAGTTGTTAATATATAATGGTGCAAGTAATTTGTATATGCTCAGAAGTCAAAATCAAATTATTAGAATACGTTTTTATGTAGCCTTGGATGAAAATAATTAAAGGGAAGAAAAGAGGACAACGTGCAAGCTCGGCGATATGGTCATCATCATTCATCAATAGAGTGACGTGATAGAAACGTAACGTTTTAATTCTTTAGCTACAAATATCTACCAAATTTTAACCACCGTAACAATTGATAATTTGTTTTATTTCATTGGAGAAATTCTCCTATGCTCTTGGAGACAGGTCAGACAGCCGACTTGAAAGTTGAAACAATAAATTCCTTTTTTTTTTACCAAAATATCTATAAACTCATTGGTTGGTAATGAATCCGTGGATTATAACCAATATAACTCAATACCTATTATAATGGAGGGAGTACGTAAAGACTAAAGAGGAGTAACCTCTCAATCTAGGACAAGGGTGTTTATTGGTCGAAAACTAAACCGGGCCATATTAGGACCAATGAACTGGTAAATCGAAATCTACGATTCTTCGGATTGGAGACTGGACCTGAATAATTCCGGTGCAAATCGATAGAACAGAATTTTCATTTCAAAATATGCACATTGTTCTTTCACATATTAGATATCAAAATATGAGAGTACGTGATAGAGCAACTCACGTACATAATCATGCATTGCATAATCATTACCATGTGATAGAGTTTATAACATATTTCTGGTCATCAACTATCAGCTTAAGCTTTTGGTTGAGATGGTTAATTAGCATGGTATCAGAGCCAATGTGACACAGATGTCATGCATGGGTTCGAATCTCTCCTCCACCCCCTTCTAAGTGAAATTAATTCACACCGACCAAGTATGATGGAGTATGTGTCGCGTCCACATTTCAAGCTAAAAGACCTTTCATATGAGGGGGTACTAGAGTATATTATTGGAACTTCATGGACCTACTTACAATTACGTGTGAAATTCAGATATAATTGTATTGTATGCTATCATGTAGTTTAGCCCAAATATAGTAATTCAATTAAGTTAATACTATTATTACTGGGCTTATTTACGTCATTTGTAGAGTATGAGTTTAGTTTTATATTTGCAGATATCTGTTATGATATCTTATATTATGATGGGCCAAAGAAGAGACATTGAAACCCCTATATATATAGGGTTAGGGTTATGGTGCTCGTATGACTTCTCATCAAGAGAATACATAGGGTTTCATATAGATCGAGATTGGAAGATTCAAGAATATTGATGTGTAATTCAAATATTTACCAATTAATCTGATATGAAGTTTTAAGATATGTAATTTAGGGTTTAATCCCAATATATACAACATATTACTTTAAGACTGATGGAAATTTTGGGACGCACGCGAAAGTTTTTTATGGACCCGAATAATTTTGTGTGATGGACTTTGTGTTTTCATTGATTGTAATTGACTAGCTTCTTACAACATATTGTTTTTCTTGAGAGCTCATGTCTCTCATTTTTACTCTAACTTGGTAGAACCCTTGTTTCTACCCTTCTTACTATTTTTTGGGAGCTCTCTTAATTTCTCTCATTTTTGGCTTTTTTCTACTTGGCTCACATATTACATATTTATATTAGTTACATACATAATTCTAGAATATTCTAAACTAATCCAATACTAGAGAATTCTATTAACTAATATCTCTTACCTCTAGATTTTTCTATTCTTCATTCTCTACAACATTTTACTAGATTTTTCTAGAACATATCATATATTATGCATAACTCAACTAGAATTTTCTAGATTAATCTCTAACACTCCCCCTTAATCTTGAAAATTCTTGTAATTCATAATTTTTCTGTTGATGCACCTGTCATCAACGATCTCCAAACTTGATTCTTGAAGCTTGTTTCTTCTTGTTCTTATTGGCACACATGTCATCAACCATCTCGATCTTCTTTTGTCTTCTTTGCCCCTTGTTGATGATCTTTAACAATTTTGTTGGTATCCTTGTTACCAATTCAATTTCATCAGATCCTTTTCACAATAATATAACTTTTTCATTTTTCTCTTAATTGGTACTCATGTTACCAATTCTTATTTATGTCATCCCCCATGACATCTCCCTTTTTTTTTCTTTTGTTCTTGGTGCTCATGTCACCAACCATCTTTGCTAATTCTCATGTCATTAGCAAACTCCAAATTCCTTTCCTTTTATATTCCTTCTCTTCTTCTTCTTTCTTCTTTTCTTAATTTTTTTTAACTTTCGGTGCTCATGTCACCTACTAATCGTGCTAATGCTCTTATCATTAGCAACCTCCATAATTTTCTTTCGGTGCTCATGTCACCTACTAATCGTGCTAATGCTTTGATACCATGATGGAAATTTTAGGACGCACGCGGAAGTTTTTGATGGACCCGAATAATTTTGTGTGATGGATTTTGTGTTTTCATTGATTGTAATTGATTGCTTACAACATATTGTTTTTCTTGAGAGCTCGTGCCTCTCATTTTTACTCTAACTTGGTAGAACCCTTGTTTCAACCCTTCTTACAATTTTTTGGGAGCTTTCTTAATTTCTCTCATTTTTGGCTTTTTTCTACTTGGCTCGCATATTACATATTTATATTAGTTACATACATAATTCTAGAATATTCTAAACTAATCCAATACTAGAGAATTCTACTAACTAATATCTCTTATCTCTAGATTTTTCTATTCTTCATTCTCTACAACATTTTACTAGATTTTTCTAGAACATATCATATATTATGCATAACTCAACTAGAATTTTCTTGATTAATCTCTAACAAAGACCATGTATGTCATTGGAATTCCATAGTAAGTTCCTAACACCTTACCAAACACTCTGTAATTACTCGTAACTTAACATAACTGATTATCATGCATGTTTATTCAGAGTAAAGATCCTCTCCATTTCTCATAGGATGGTCCATTTCCTAAATCAATGGTTGATGATGTATGAAGAGAAAAATGGAGAGGGTTTTTATTTTAATGCTAAATGAGTTAAAATCTTAGGATAGGAAATGGAGGGAAAAAAATAGAGAGGATCCTAATTCGTTTATTCAAGTGTTGGTGTGAGTTGTGTAGTACGGAGTATTAATTTGCATCCATTCAAGATTAAAATATTACGGAGTAACTTATAATTTTGATATTACTAACTTATAATCACATTCTTGCTTGTACTAAAACCATTTTAATTAATTCTTCCGTTTACACCCTTAAATCGCTTCCTCAAAATACGTGACAAAAAAAAGGTAAAATTAATTCGTTAAAGATGGAATGCATTAAAAAAAAAGTGAAAAAAAAGGGAAAGACAATGCAATAAGCAATCTCCAACAATATTCAGCTGTGATTGTCAGATCAGTCTGTCAGACAATGCTTGCTGATCAATTGGGATTGGCATCAAATGTCCTTGCTAACTAGGACAAGCTTTCCAGATGTATATATATATAGTTAAACTTATTCATTAATGTCCTACGAGTAATATATATATATATATATATATATATATCTTAGTATTCGAAAGTGTTCTTTTTATAATTATCTATCTAATTTCTTCCCTAACGGTCCGTTTAATTGTTGGTAATAAATTGTGATAATGATAATGAATTTATAGTGTAATTTTGGTAAGGAAAAACCTTATAATTCCCATAAAAAGCAAATTATCATTCTCAAGCTTCAATTTTCTTCACAATTTTTATTCACATTCATTACCATTGGAAAGGGTGGTATTTGATGAGAATGGATATTTGTGAAGAAAGTTAGATAAATTGGAGCTAAGGTAGCACCACCATAGGAATGAATTTTAATTTCCCTTCCAAATTTAATTATAAATTCATTCCCATTACTTTGATTTATAACCGGCTACCAAACAGGCTGTAATTATTAATAACCATTCCAGATGGTACCACGAACCTCAAATCAATATGCTATTAATAACAGATTAACAGGCAAAAGATTTTTTTTATTATTTAATTAAAAAAGGGGGCGGAAACATCTTTGGTTGTTTATGAAGGACTAATTAATTAAGTTAGTAAAAATTGAAACACTAAAATAAAGGTTGAAGGAAAAACTACCAAAATTTTGTATGTGTATGATATATAATTGTATCTATTAAAGGACCATCTCAGCACAGTCCCCATTATATACTCTGTAAGTACTTGGGAGAGGGATGAGAGATTCGAACCCGTGACCTTTGCGTCATGTTGGCTGTTAATACCATGTTAGAACGAACACCATCTCAACCAAAAGTTTAAACTAATAGTTGAGGCATAGGAATATGTTATATACTCTGTAAGTACCACACTATAGCAATAAACAACAATAACTCTAACTTCAGGTTGTGTTAGACATTTTTTCAAAAGTAGTATTTCGATTTTAGTTAAATTACGAGTTCCACGAAATCTACCCCAGGGATACAAAAAAAAATAAAATCAGTGTTAATGCTTTTTTTATGAACACTGCAAATAGAAACATGGATGTATGATATGTTATGGTTGTGTCTTGTGTGTTGAAGAGTAAATAAGAACAACATAAAATATTCTGATTATATGATGTAAGAGAGAAAGGAATAAAATGATCTTATGAATCCTTCATCCATTCAATGTAGGTCTTGCCAATTTATACATGCATACATTGTGTGAATTGAAATTAAATGACACAAACTCTATTACATATGTCATTATAATCACGACACCATCCATAATCAAGTAATTATCATATATCATTAATTTCAAGCTTACCGATTTATATGAAAAATTGGTTATTATAACTTTTTATACACTTTTGATCATAACTTATGCTTTTTTTTCTTCTTTAATTAACATTCATATATGATCCGATGAACAGACAATTTTGACTAGAGAATTGCAAAAGGCGAAAATATAATGTTCAAATAAATATATGTTGCAATGTTCAACGTGTGATTTATGCAAGCATTATTATTTCTGATATAACTAAATCATTATTTAACGCCCAGCTGACATGACGCTTGTTAGCAAGTAAGCAAGATCCTTAATAAATAATGAATCCAATTCACTAATTAACTCAAAAAAAAAAAAACTAAGATGCATGTGTTAAGGTATAAAGATACTATGTCACGTGATCTAATTTTGGCTCACTTAATAATAATTATGATGACTAATTAGATCAAGCATAATTAATATATATATATATATATATATATATATATATATAGTTAGCTAGCATATATAATTTGGTAATTAATAATGTTAAATAAGGAAAAAATATATAGCAAAATAAAGGGAGTCCACAGTTTTTTCCATTAATGCCTAGCTAATTGATGAAATAGCGTGTTAGATTCCGTTCTTCCACGTGCATTAGGGATCTTTACAAGTAGGTACGTACCCCTTGGTTTTTTTGGGTCACTATTACTCCCACATGTAATCACATGCATATTATTAACTTCATTTTTTACACTATTTTTATCCTTAAAAGGAACAAAAAATAATGGTTAGCTTAGCTTCAATTTATTAACCCCTTGCTATAATAATAATAATAATAATAATAATAATAATAATACTAATAATACTAATAATAATAATTGATCATGCCATGTTATTTGATTAAAAGTTTAAAACTATATATAGCCTAGATACATGCACTGATGATTCTAGTTAGTTTTATAACTATCGACTACCATAGTAGAGAATTTTGATTTATTTTTAATTCTTAAATCTAATTTAAAATCCTTTTTAGAATACTTTAATTAGATTTCTTATTTTAGGAAAAAAAAATTTATTTTTCAAGAATAAAAACTTACTTTAGAAAAAATAAGAAATTATTTTCCTAAAATAAAAAAAAATCTAATTAATTAAAGTATTTTTAAAAATATTTTTAATTAAATTTAGAAATTAAAAATAAATAAAAAATCATGCAATTCTAACCATCTACTACGTAGTCGTTAGTCATAAGACTACACTAGAATTTTTACTACAAGCACCGGTAGAAATTACAAAAACTTAGCTTTAATAATTTGGAATTTGTTTGATAAAAGGTCGATCTCAAGTCAAACTAGAATAATAGAAGAAAAAAAAACCTTTTTTCTCAAAAAAAAAAAAGGATAGATTTGATGATAAAAGTGTAGAGCTAATTACCTTATTTTAGGGACAGCATAGTCTTATAAAGTTGTTAGAATTATAAGGCCTCATGACAGTAAAATGATCTTTAATTAGTACTACAATTAAGAAATTATCTGAATTTATTAAACATAAATTGTATTGTTTATTTTTCTCAAATCTCATTAAAGCTTTTTTTTCTTATTATTTGAACTTATTAAACTTTGTTTGCATTTAATTTGTTTGTTGTCAGATGATCTCAACCAAAAACTTAAGTTGATAGTAGAGGCACAAGAATATGTTATATACACTATAATTTCCCTCACATGAAAAGTCTTTTGGGCTTAAAATGTGGACGCAACACAAGCTATATTATACCTGGCGCAAATTATTTCTATTTAAAAGGGAGAGGGATGAGAAAGACTCAATCAGTTTTTCCTTATATATATAATCCAAGATGGATGAGGTGAAATGACCAATAATATTGGTAACTACTCACTCCGTCCCTGTAAGATTTCTACATTGACTTTTTCATATTTTTCAAAACATAACTTTAAACTAAAATATCTTTAGACACGTGAAATAAAAATTTTGAGAATTATATATATTAATAAAGTATACATCAAGCCGAATCAAATGAGATCTCATTTGAGTATGTTTTTTCTTATATGTATAAAATTAGAGAGAGCCAAAATTACTAAGTAAACCGTTATAAAAGTCAATTGTAGCAAAAAAAAAGGGAGTAATAAATAAAGAAATAAAATTTACTTTTTTCACACACCAAATGAAAAGTGATCCCCTGCTCTTTAGCCAATACTATCCACATATATATCCACTCACCTTTATTTATTTTTTCCTTGTTTCCCTCTTTTACAAGTTAAGTTTTGAAATTAAGCAAATGATTACCACCTTAAAATTCAAAAATCGGCCACTTTCCTAGCTAATCCCATCCAAGGTTAATTAGGATCTCTCAAAGTTATTATATGCTCTGATCTCCTGCCTCTACCAAACATTAATAAATCAAATGTGTCTTATAGTCTAATACTAATCGAGTATACTACAAGTTTACAAGCATATATAGATAAAATATTATGTACTTTGGAAGTTCATTACTTTTCATTTTGCCTTATTTTCAGTCTAGAAAATTGCTAACATCATTCTCAATTTCACTCCCTCGATCACATTTCACTCTCATTCAAATAGAGCTAACCTACGGACTGAACTGTAGGGAAATCGAGCTAGGCTAGGCTAGGCCTTTTTAAATTTGATAGAATATTATAAATGGATCTGGGCAAAAAGGAGAGTTCGGTCACTTATAAGTCAAAGGAGGTTCATTCCCAAAAATTAACTGGTAATAGGAACTAGGAAGAGTAACGACTCTTAGACTTATAAGTTAGTTTATTCTCTTCTGATCATCTTCCGATGTGAGACACTCACTGGTACACACATATACTCATGTAGGGTTCAATAGGCCTAGTGGCGGGTGACCCACAAACCAGACTAATCAGGGTTGGAGTGGGTCAGAGACTGCGGCAATCTAGACTAGGTGAATTTGTTATAATAATAATATATAGTAATATAATATATATATATATATATAAATATATATAAATATATATAACAATAAAGATAATAATAGTAAATTAGTTATAAGTTATAACAATATTGTATATATAGTTCTGCACTTTTGTACGCTGGTTATTGGGATCGAATGGGTTGGGTTGTGTCACTGGGTGGGTTTGGGTTGGGTTAACCGAATGGGCTAGGTTATTGATTGGGTTGCGAACCTCTGATCCAAGCCCATCCACCTCTAGTTGGTTCGAATATGGACTAGGTTATGCATATGGGTCAATCATGCATTATTCATTCGGGCCGGGCTAAGCCAACACATTGATACCTCTAGTCAGAAAGACAGAAATCATACTCTAGCCGATTCAAATTAATCGCAACAAATTTGGCAGCATAAAATTCTATACAAAATTTTATTTGGGTAATTAGGAAAAAAAATAGGGGCATGTGATTAGATATTATGGAGAGAGAAAGTGGGACCAAAAAAAGTTGTTGAATAAAGAAAGAATCAAATTATTGCGATTAATTTGAAACTTACAAATTTAGAAATTGTTGGAATTAAATTGGATGGGAGGAAATAATTACTTATTTTCTCAACTTCTAAGTATTTATGTTCACAAGAATCACAACTCATTTACTTAATATTGCATTTTTTGTTTACATATAAAATTAGAAATTAACCTTTTTACATTTTTACTATCAAAAATCTTTAGCCACATTGATAGTGCATCAAAAACCCTTTACAAGTAAAGCAAAACTCTCTCTTTTTAATTTACCAAAAAAAAAAAAAAAAACTCTTTTTAAATTTACCAAAAAAAAAAAATCTCTTTTTAATTTACAAAAAAAAAAAAAAAAAAAAAAACTCACTTTTAATTTACCATAAAAAAACTATCTTTTTAGCGTTAAAAAAGAAAAAAAAAAAACTCTCTTTTTAACAAACTTACCGGTTAGTTACTTTACTTTGCATCATCATCATTATTTACCCATTATAATGCGCATATATATAAAACCCTAAGAAGGTCGGTCTTTGCTTAACATTCAAAACAGAGTAACCAAAAGGGGGAAAACAAAACCTCCATCAATTGCAAACAATAACACCACCATGGCTGAACTTGAAAACCTAAGCTCAGTACCAAAGATGATCACCTTCCTCTCTTCTCTCCTTCATCGAGTTGCAGAATCGAACGACATCCATCTTCGATTAGAACCTCAGAAAGTATCTGTTTTCCATGGCCTTACTCGCCCTACAATTTCAATTCAATGTTATTTAGAGAGAATTTTTAAGTACGCTAATTGTAGTCCTTCTTGCTTCGTTGTTGCTTATGTTTATCTTGATCGTTTCACTCAACGCCAGCCATTGTTGCCGATTAATTCCTTCAATGTTCATCGTTTGTTGATTACTAGTGTTATGGTTTCTGCTAAATTCATGGACGATATGTGAGTTTAATTTCTTCTTCTTTTTTTTTTTTGTTTGATTCTGTTTTTGTTTTTCGATTCTTGTTTTTTCTTTTTTTGCAAAATTACGGTTGATTGTTTCGATTATTCGTCGTCGAATTAAATTTCTAGGTTTTCTGGTTTCAAGATTGAATTGTGGATTAGTAACTCGAATTTAACTTTTTCATAATTTAATGCTCTGTTTTCAGCAATTTCAGTTTTTATTTTATTTTTAATTTCACTGATTAATCTGACTCAAATGATTAAGATCATTTCAATCATTTGCAAAAACAAACAAAAAAACAAACTTTTTTTAATATTAACTTTCAGTTTAGTGCTAATCAAGTAATTTTATAAATAGATTTAAATTTATTTATTTCTTTGATTAGGTAAGAAACCTGACTCTCTCAAAAGGCTAGCCTAATGCGTCTTTCCTCGTAATAACGAAAAGAGCTGAAAAAGTTAAGTGAAATCAACAAGTGAGATTAGTATAATTACGAACTATGTGAATTACGTAGACAACAGTTAGCAGTCTGATTTGATTCTCTGAAACGAAAAATATTCACAGAGTCAAATTTATCGAGTTCAAGCAATAAATTAAAAAAAATTAAATATTTAGATAACAACAACAATAATAATAAGTTGTAATTAAGCAGTTTAGGGAAGAACTTGGGCAATGTATCACCAGCTTGCTCCAGCTACCCAATAAGCTGTCATTTTCTCACATAGAGTTAAAATTAAAATTACAGGAAAATCTTTTTAATATGATTTGTTCACATGGGAGGAACTAAACCTTGAGGCCCACTCTTTTAGTTAAGTATATTTTTATTTTTTTTGCAATCAATAATTTAAAAAAAAAAAAAATGATTAAATTAGTATTAATCCTCTAATTAGTGCTTTGTTGACTTTAATGTAATTAATCTTTTTAAATTCTTTTAATTTTCAGGTATTACAACAATGCATATTATGCTAAAATTGGAGGAATAAGCATCACAGAAATGAATTTTCTTGAGGTGGACTTCTTATTTGGTTTGGGATTTCATTTAAATGTAACACCCAACACATTTCAGAACTATTGTTGTTACCTTCAAAGAGAAATGTTGCTACTACAACCTCCCCCTCTTAATGTAATTTCTGATTCTAATCCATCATTAATTATGGGAAAATCATCGATGTTAATTCATTCGTGTTTTAATGATGACGATACTGCCTCGCATCAACAACAACACCAGCAGCAAAAACAACAACTACCACAACAACTAGCGGTTTAGCTAGTCTCGTTTTCCGTTAATTAGAACTTAATTTGTACTTAGCTTGTAGAGATTGTCTCAATCTCTGTTTTTTTTTTTTTTTTTTTGTTTAATTTTTATGTGGTTGTGAAATGAGCAACATGGGCATTTTGCAAATATGCAGTTTCTCTTTTTTTTTTTTTGGTAATTTTTTTTTTTTTTGGGCTTAGGTAAAATTTGGATCCCAAATTTAGTTAGCTAGATTGTACAGGTGGATGTCTATTCTTTACAGACTGTCTAGGAAAGTTTTAAATGTTTTATGTTCTCTCATTTTCTTACCAAGTTGTACGTAGTAGATACTTTGTCTTCATTCTTCAACCAAGCTTAGATTCTAATTGCTCCCTTTTTTCCCCTCTTTTATTAGCTATACTTTTTCTGAATAGGAAACTTATCCATACCACTAGTATCACTACCTCTACTGTTTTTGTACAAACAGATCGAATACGTACCTAGTTGCTCTTTAGCAAATAATTCACTTATGAAATAAATAATTCCTCTGTTCCGAATTGACATTCATCAAAGTCATGTCATGATTGTAGCTAGTGAAGTAAACATATCGGCTAACCTTCAATTTTAATTATATTTCAACGAGGCTGGTATTTATACGAG
Organism: Salicornia ramosissima; assembly: GCA_951394345.1. NCBI lineage: Eukaryota > Viridiplantae > Streptophyta > Magnoliopsida > Caryophyllales > Amaranthaceae > Salicornia > Salicornia ramosissima. Next base: position 45,548,267 of record OX596234.1, on the reverse strand, counting down.
TAATAAATTATTATTTTTTTATACGATAAAGTTAACGGTTGGTCCTCACACCTATTTCTCTCTCAAAATTCAGGCGGGAGGGGAGGGAGGAATAGGGATCGAACCCAGGACCTTAAGGGCTTTGGAGGGAGTACTTCACCTGATGAGCTACTCCCAATAAATATATAGTCACACATCAGCACATATTAGAGGATCGAGGTAAGGAGTGGTCTTCCTCACAAGAGGTCTGATTTTGATTTTCACCAGGTCACAATGAGTCTGCAAATAATATAATGTGATAGGAACAATCCCTGTTTACATTATTACTGACTAAACAAAAATTGACATGTATTACAATTCTGCAAACATTGTATCAATATAAAGTCCGAAATTGACACATTTCATCGTATTTGTTGGACATTGAAAGTTTTATTTCATTATTGGTGGTTCCTCACTAGATGATAAAAAATGTGAAAGGAAAGAATCCAAGAACAAGATAAAATGTGTAACTTTGAGTAAAAAGATGGTAAAAAAAAAATTGTGAAAGGAAAGCATATGAACATGATAGAAAAATAAAGAGAAGTAATAATAGAGTTGAGAGGTAAATTTAGGGAGGGAAGAAAGGACAATGTATATGTTTGATGATAATGGACAGGCCAGGGTGTGAAGATTATTGACAAAAGACATTAGGCATGTGCTTGTACATAGACTACCAGCTCTTGCATGTGCTCTTATGGCCTTTAAACACAAACAATGGGTATTTGATAATGACACTAACTAACCAGAGTAGTATTATTACTATTATTATGAGTCTCATGGCATGGCCCCATTAAATAGATATATATATATATTGTGAATTGTGATAGTATATTTTTGTGTATTTATATATATGAGCATATTGGAATCTATATATAGAATCAAAGGTGTGCATCATATGTATAATGCATGTTGCATTCTTGGCAACACAATGCATGCATCTATTCCGTTCGATCAATATCATCTAAATTATTGCCGTCCCGACGACCCCTCTAAAATTAAATTAGTAATGCTGGTTTTAATGAAATCCCGCGTTCTTTGAATTGAATTTATCAATTTAGATTTAACTGAAATGAAGTTAGTTCGATAACTGAATTAGATCGAATTGGATAAAATTGAATTAGACTGACTTAAAATAAAATTGAATTACACTGAATTAAATTGCACTGGACTAAGAATAATTGTCCAAAGAACAATGTCTTAGACTCTTAATTTATATAAATATTACGTGATCTAAAAGTTTTAACCATGTTTATGAAAAACTTCATATAATTTTGGAAATTTTACATAAACAACGTGATCTCTTTATTTGTTGTAATAAAAAGAAAGTCCAGTTGTGTGTCATTCTACAGTGATGATGAGGAGATCAGTCAATGATTATATAACATACTTAAATGTAGCGAATCATCCACCGTTTTTTTAATTGATTATTTACGGAGTAATTCAAATAGTTTTCATTGAACTTTTTTTTTTGGGTTGGGGGTGGGGGGGGGGATCTCTTATAAAGGTAGCCAAGACCATCATAGAAAAAATGATATATTGTACATGAATTTTCGTAGAATCATTATTCATGCATATTGGTGGAGACACAATAATAGTAGTGCGTAATTAATAATTGTAAATTGTTGATTTAAAAGTGTTGAGCATATATATATGCACCAATTAAAGAAAATGGAAGATGCATGAAATTAACAAATGATTGGATACCATATCTTTGACCAATATTACAAGCAATAAATTAAATATGATGTGCCTAGCTAGCTTCTCAAGTAACAATAACATAACTTGCTATAACAATATGATGAGCATTATATTGATGTAGATTGATTACTGCATGGCATGGCTTGATTTTGAAGGTTTAGTTTCTTAGCATCTAAAAACTTTAATGATTGGCTTGCATTATGCGGAAGTACTCTTAATTTAAGTTGGTTTGTTTTGAAATTGAGTTACAAGACTAGTACTTCTTAAAGCTTTGTGATGAAGCTAGCTATGCTATATAAGAAAAAGGGCAATAAATAATGTGACTTAACGGTCCGTTTGGTTGTTGGTAATAAATCGTGGTGATGGTAATGAATGTATAGTGTAATTTTGTTAAGGAGGAACCTTATAATCTCCATGGAAAACAAATTTTCAGTCCCAAGCTTCAATTTTCTTCTCATTTTTCATTCCTATTCATTACTATTGGGGAGGGTGGTATTTGATGGGAATGGATATTTGTGAAGAAAATTAGATAAATTGGAGCTAAGGTAGCATTACCATGGGAATGGATTTTGATTTCCCTTCCATATTTAGTTATAAATTCATTCCCATTACCATGATTTATAACCGGCTACCAAACGAGCTGTTAGGGTACGTTAACTTCACTTTAAAAAAAGTAAGTTTCAGTTTAATAAGTTTAGATTATTCATGTCTAATAGGTTGAAAATACATCTTAAAAAAAAGTTATAGGTTTAATGAGTTCAAATAAGTTCAGGTAAGTTCAGATAAGTCCGGGCTAATAAGTTGAAAAAAATACACCATTAGTAGTACTCTTGTCGTAGTTGAGTACGTGACTAAATCCATCATTGTGCTACTATATACAATTATATTCATATGTTTTACGTACTACCTCTATAACAGGTTATGTGCAATAAATGAATATTTTATAACTTGCAAATTAAATAAGATGCTTTTTTTGCACATAACATGCTATAGAAGTAGTTTGTAAATCGTAATAGTCCGTATCATTTATTACACGCTTAAGTGAATTGTGACTAATATTTGGTTTGGACGGCTAGACGGTTGGTGAATAGAGAACTACAAAATTGAGAGAAAGAAGCAAGAAAATGTTAAAATAAGAAACAATTTAGGAGATTCATATGGTGAGTGATGCTGAGAATCAAGTTGCAGTATATTGTTTGGAAAGTCTTCCTTTCATTCCAATAACCAGAGATCGACCCCCACTCCTTGCAATGAGATATTCCTCCTTTTAATTTACTCCTTCCCTGATGGTGGGTTCCTTAATTACCACATAAAAAAAGAAAAAAAAAACATATGGTAAACGATGCATAGAAATTCACTTGTTGGGTTATGACTTATGAGTCCATCCCCCAACCCCAACCCCAACAAAAAAATGATTGGATAGTACTGTAAATTCTATGTATAATGCTAGTATGCTACCAAGGGCACATTTGATTCGTTTGAAAATTTATGACTTGATTTGAATTTTTCTTATTGAAGTTATTTTTATAGTTATAATTATTCTGATCTGATATGATATGAATTTTTTTAACTGAAATGAATTTTTTTAATTTGATTTGAATTTTCTGAAAATAATCGCACAATTGCTTATTTAAATTGAATCAAACCCACCCCAACTCCCCAAGCACTCGTTGATTAATCAAAAAGTAATTTACTTTCCAAGTAAAAAGACCCATTGAGTAGCATAAAAAAAAAAAAAAAAGCCCATTGAGTTATACTTGAAGACTTGACCTTTTTTCCCCAAGGGTCGTACACTATTGGGCCTAAACATACCCAACCTCTTTTATCTTTGTTTTCTGAGAAAACATACCCAATCTCTTAAAGGTTCCAAGTTTTCTAACTGTTCTTTCATTTTTTTGGGTTAAGGCACTTATGTGAGAGTTATGTCTATTGAATACTCCCAAATGCCCAAATTCCAACCCTCAGTATCCGCACATTACTTACGAACTAGGTTTTTGGCCCGTGCATATTGCACGGGCTTTGTACCTATTAGGTTCATAGTTATATGTTTTAATTTTTGTAATTCTAATGATTTTTGAATATTGAAACTAAAATTTGATAATAATTCATCAAAAAAATGAAAATATATCAAATTTTATATTATTTTTAAGATTATACCATATATTTTCCTTGAAAAATCATATACATATTTTGAAGAATAATCATTTTCATAATTATAAAATAATGGACCCTAAATATGAAGTGTAAGCTCATTTAGAAGAATTTCAAAATGGAATAATATTAAATTTAAAATGAATAACTTAAAAGGGAAGTGATGTAAGAAAGCAAATCTCATAATTTGAGACTAATTGAAAAGTTTTATTCATTGTAAATACATTATTAATATTAATTGTAATTAGAAAATAAAAGCAATTTTTTATTTCAAAAAAAGGAAAGGAAAATGAAACACTCTTTTAAAGATGACACATGGCATAATTTTAAAGATGAGATATTCCATGTGTCAAAATTATATTTTAGGGTGTGTTTTAATATATTAGGTATAGATGCTTTCATTTTTTCAAATGACCCTTATCAGTTATTCTTCAGGTTGACAATCAATCATGTGTTGCTTCTCTTGTCAATGAAAGCTATCCGGGAGGCGAATGTTTTCATATTCTTAATAAGTGTCGCAGGTTAATTAATTCCACTAGTTGGTCATGTAATGTTTCTCATATTTTTCGTGAAAGCAATAAGGTAACAGATAGGCTAGCTAATTTAGGGTTGTCTCTCGAAACAAGTTTTGTTTATTATGTTAATCCTCTAAACAGGATAAACAATCTCTTGAGGGAGGACATTATGGGTGTCTCAACACCCCGATTCATTTAGTTGTGTTTTTTTTTTTTGGATTTTTTTTCCTCATTTGCACCAAAAAAAAAAATCTAGCTAAAACACTCATCTCTTTAATTAATTTTATAAAAAGATTTAAACTGATGGAACTTAAAACTTGTTAATCCTGATTTGTTAGTTGATAAGAGAAAATTGATTAAGCCTATAAAAGTTGGTTTACCTTATGGAACTTTTAAACTTGTTCATACTATTGGTAATGTTATCTTGAATGATCATCTAATTCTTGAAAATGTCTTACTTATTGAAGAATTTAAATATAACTTAATTCCATTGGTAAACTTATTAAACAAATGAGAATACAAGTGATTTTTAATGATGAGAAATGTTGGTTTCAGGACCAATCTAGTGGAAAGTTGCTTGGTGATGGACAGAAGCAAGGAAATCTATTTTGTTTCACTGACAAGAACAATAATCTAGTTGATTTAGAGAAAAATAAGATAGTATGTTTTGGTGGATCTAGTTTATCATCAAAAACTTCTACTAGTATAGATAAGAAGTACAGGAATGTAGTAGATCTAGATATTATACATGCTAAGCTTGGTCATGTATCTTTGTCAAAAATGATGCACATTAATGATTGTAAATGTAATGGTTTAAAAGAATACAATTGTCATGTTTGTTCTATTTCAAAATTCCATAAATTGCCTTTTTCTAATAGTACAAACAAGGCTATTAAGTGTTTTGATCTAATTCATATGGATTTATGGGGTCCCTATAAAGTTGCTTCCATAGGAGGTGCTAGGTATTTTTTAACCATATTAGATGATCATAGTAGAATTACTTGGACATATTTGTTAAATAACAAAGAACAAGTTTTAACCTGTATTACTGGATTCTTTGCTATGATTGAGACTCAATTTTGCTCTAAAATAAAAGGAATTAGATCAGATAATGGCACTGAAATCATTAACAAATTATGTTTGAAATTCTTTAGAGAAAAAGGAATCTATCATCAAAGAAGTGTTCCTGGGGTTCCACAACAAAATAGTAGAGTGGAAAGAAAACATAAGCACTTGTTGGAAGTGTCTGGATGCTTGAGGTTTCAGGCTAAGTTACCAAAAAGATTTTGGGGAGAATGTTTACTTGGAGCTACTTATTTAATTAATAGGATGCCAACCAAAATTTTAAAATGGAAATCTCCATATGAAATAATGTTCAATAAATCTCCAACTTATGAGAATTTAAGGGGTTTTGGTTGTTTAGCCTATGCTCACAATAATGATAAAGAAAAAGATAAATTTGACACAAGGGCAAAGAAATGCATTTTTGTAGGCTATCCTTATGGGCAAAAAGCATATAAGATGTATGATTTGAAAGCTAAGAAGATATTTGTTTCAAGAGATGCTGAGTTCTATGAGACATGCTTTCCTTTTGATGAAAATGATGATAAAAATCTGAAATTACTCCAACAACCAAGTCTTGCTAGATTTGGAACAGGACAGAACCAGGACAGAGATTACATAGTGTCTGAACAAGAAACTGCAGAAACAAGTTTTACTACACCTTCAAGACATTCTGCCTTACCTGAATGCAGTCACAGTTCTGACCAGAATGTTCAACCTGCTACTGCTTCTGACCATAGTCCAGAACCACATTCTGTTTCTTCTGACCAGAACAGGACAACAGAATCTGTGCAGTCCAATGATTATGGGATAGTCACTGCTGAGATTGTTCTCAGTACTAGACTTATACAAAGGCCATCTAAATTTAATGATTTTGTTGTTCCTTATGTGCCTCATAGAAATGATCTTGATCCTGCTTCTAGTGAGTCACATTCATTTACTATCAATAATATTTCTGAACCAACTAGTTATAATCAAGCCAAAAATTCACAAGAATGGATAAATGCTATGAATGAGGAAATCAAAGCTTTAGAATCTAATGGAACTTGGTTATTAACCGACTTACCTAGAGGAAAGAAGGCCATTAACTCTAAATGGGTTTATAAAAATAAACTTAAACCAGATGGTTCTGTAGAAAGGCTTAAAGTAAGGCTAGTTGCAGTAGGATACCAATAAAAGGAAGGAATAAATTTTGACCAAACCTTCTCTCCAGTTGCTAAGTTGGCCACAGTTAGAATCATTATTTCCCTTGTTGTTTCTAGGAATTGGAATTTACACTAATTAGATGTGAATAATGCTTTCTTACATGGTAATCTTGATGAAGATCTATATATGAGACCTCTTGTAGGTTATATTAAGGCCAAAGAAGGCCAAGTTTGTAAATTGCTTAAATCTTTGTATGGTTTAAGACAAGCCTCAAGGCAATGGAATAAGGAGTTAAATAAATTCCTTAAATCTCTTGGTTTCTTACAATCAAAGCAAGATTATTCCTTGTACACAAGAACAAAGCATGGTGAATTCTTAGTGCTCTTGGTGTATGTGGATGATATTCTCATCACATGTACTTCTAACTCTCAAATTAATACAGTAAAAATTGCTCTTGATCATGCCTTTACAATAAAAGATTTAGGAGAATTAAATTATTTTCTTGGAATTGAAATTTCAAGAAACTCTAAAGGAGCCTTTTTATCTCAAAAGAAATATGCTGAAGATATTTTGGATGATGCAGGGATGAAAGATTGCATTCCTGTCACCACCCCTCTCACTTTTGGATTGAAACTTTCATTGGATCAAGGAGATGAGCTAAAGGATCCAGAAATTGTATTTATGTGATTTTATGTATGGTCCAAGATTTATTTTGGACTATTTATTTTATTTTATGTGAATAATTTCGATTAAATTCGAATTATTTTATTTTGATTGATTATTATTTATTTTATTATTATTTAATTAATTGGAATTTTTATTATTTAATTTTCTAATTAATTATTTAATATTTTTGGGCTAAATCGATTTAAGCATGATTAAACATGCAAGAGTGCAATTAGCCCAATTATTTATCGAAAGCCCATTTTGGCCCATTTTGCTTGCCATGGCCGGTTACCCCCTTTGTCATGTGGCTTGGTTTTGCCACTTGCCATGCATTCACACCTTAACTAACTTCTATAAATAGAAGTAGTAGTAAGGCTTGAGGAATCATTTGCTCATTTGCCATCCTTTGCCATCAAAAGTTTAAACACAAACTCTCCCCCTACCCTTTGATCCACATGCCATTTTTTGCTCCAAAACACCTTCACATTTTTTCATCATCCATTCAAACTCCAAACTTAAAGATTCAACCTCTATTGATCTTTAAGTATCAAAACACAATCTAGACCTCAATTATTTCATTCAAGAATTCTTGTTCGGGTTTGGTTTTGGGGTTGTTCGAGTAGGCCGTGTGGTACGTGTGTGGTTCGTGTGGTGGTTCGTGTTGAAGACGGTGGTCCGAGGTGGTGGTTCGAGCCAAGGTCGTGCCGTGTTCGTGGGACCGTGCAGCCAGGGCCGTGTTCGAGAGGGAAGCCGTGTGTGCTCGTGTGGTTGGTCGTGTGTACCGTGTGGTTGGCCGTGTGTAGTTCGAATTCCGGGCTGCAAGTTGTGTTGAATTTGTGTGTAATCCTTAATAAGGTAACATGCTTTCTCAATCTAGTTGGTATACTATGATTCATAGTATAGATTAAATGATTAGATTAGACTGTTTTGATGTTATGTAATCATGTTTATTTGTGGATTATATTCTGATTTTGGGGTAATGATTTATGATGATTCTTTACTTGATTATATGATGTTTCATGATTGATTATGTTAGTATTATGTTTGATGTTATTCATGTTCAAGTTTTATAAAGTTTCAATGATAGGAAGTTGATGAATTTTATATTGTTGAACTTGATGATTTTATGCGTGTATTATGATGAGTTTGGGATGAGTTCTTGAATCTTGAATGAGTTCTTGGTTGAAGTTCTTGAATCTTGATTGAGTTCTTGATTGAAGTTCTTGAATCTTGGATGAGTTCTTTATGAGTTCTTGGTCGAGTCTTGAAAGTTAAAGAAAGTTAGTAATAATTAAAGTAAGGTTAAAGAAAGGTTAAAGATTGTTATAAGAGGTTCCAAGTTTGTTGGTTTACATGTTATTTCTTGAGTCAAGGCGTAAGATGCAAATTAAGAATTAACTATGAATGTAAACTTCGATTTAAAGTAAGATTAGCTTGATTTCGCTACTAGACGCCTAAGACTTAGAGTAAGATTCTAAGTATTTGGGTTAAGACGTTGCCCCTATCCTATCCGCGGTATTGGGATAGTTGGTGGTCTTACTATTTTGTCTTCGGATATGGATTTCCAGTAAGATTGGTTTCATGGGGTTGAGAGTAAGATTCTCAATCCTGGCATAGTAGAAAGTTCGATCGCGTAAGATGCGTTCGTACGTGCATAGTCCGGTCTAGTATGTGAATGATTGCGCCAAAGTTAAGATTTGTTAATTGTTGGTTAAGTTAGTCGAGTCAGCATGATTACTTGTTTTCTGATTGATGGTAGTATGATATGTTGGTTCGCATGTTATGATGTATGTTTGATTTAATTGTTTGATTCATGCTATGTCCATGTGTATTCCCGTTAGGGTGGGACGGTTATGTTACTCGCCATTGACGGTGGACTGTTGTTGTTTTTCAGGTAATTCTGATGATGAGGTTCTTGCTTAGCTTTGGGTTGGGCGAGCGTCGTTGTTATTTAGCTTTTGTATTGTTGTTTTACGATTTTCCTAGTTTTGGACTATAGTTATAGTACTTGTGTATTTCTCTAACTCTGACATATATTTGGAGTTTACACTTGTTAGTAGTAGTAGTAGTATGACATTTGGGATTAGATATGTACAATCTTGTGGGTGTTGTACTTTTAGTTTAGTATATATATTCATTTTGAGGTTTTGTTTTTAATTTTAAGTATTTTAGTTTGTTAGATCTGACTATTCGACTTGTCGGTTTCTTCCGCGCCGGTTTAAGCGAGTCGGGTCGCCACACCACAAGTGAGCTAGTATGGTTAGAAGGGCTACTTCAGGATCTAAAGGTTGCTATTCAATTGCCTATAACTATGTATTGTGACAACAAATCAGCGGGAGGCTCTTGCCCATAACCCCAAATTCCATGAGAGAACAAAGCATCTCAAGCGTGATATGCATTACTTAAGAGAACAGATAGAGGAAGGTTTTCTTGCTACTTCTCATGTTTCCACTACTCACCAATATGCAGATATTTTGACCAAGTCTCTATGTTCCTCTAAACATATGTTTTTGTGTTCCAAGCTTGGTCTTGTCCCCAAGTCAAGCTTGAGGGGGAATATAGGAATATATAGTTATTTTATTTTAGTTAGTTTTAGTTAGATTTATTTTTCTCTATTTTCTTTCCCTTGTTTTCTTGTTTTGTTCTTGCTCTCTGCCTTTCCCTCTGCTCTATATAGCAGTAGCTTGTCTCTTCGTGGCTGCAAGAATAAGGCATTGTGAGTATTGAAACCAATTAATTCATTTTTGCAATAATATCTTCTTTTCTATTCAGATTTACAAGATCAATCGTAAAATAAAATATATATTATATTATTTATATACACATACCATCTAAATTATTCTATAACAAAATCAATCATGAAGTATAAAATAAACACAACAACCATATACAACGATTAATCATGAATTATTATTTTTTAAATATACGGAGCATCGAGCCGCGTGGCATGTCCCATGCACCACTGTCTAGGTCGGGGCGTGTGATCCATGCAACTTGATGTTAAAAAAAAAATTGCAATTACGGTCATCGTTGCTACCGTAGTCTCATCTTCCTCATCATCTTGTTTTTTTCCAGATCGTCATAATATGTTAATAATGTGGACATTAATAAGTAATAACTAATTTGTTATTTGGGAATTGTGAAAATTGTTATTTAATTAATTTTTTTTAAAAAAAGAATAATATATTAATAGATACCAACTATTGCACTTTTTTATTTTATAAATACTAACTTTTGAATATTCACCAGCAGCACGAACTATTATATAATGTTGCAACGATATATATAAGACTTGAATATCGTTGCAACTTTATAGATCATCCATACCTATTTATAAGTGATCCGTACTTATCGTTGCAACTTTGTGTAATAGTCTGTGGTACTGGTGAATATTTAAAATTTAATACCTATAAAATAAAAAGTGAAATAATTAGTGCTATTACTTATTAATGTAATTATTCCCTTAAAAAAAAATAGCATTCGAAACATGCGCCAAGTTGATTACTCGGTATCCACATTTTTATCCATACATCATACGAAGCTACGAACAGTCGAACACTATCCACTATTCCACTCAGCGCTACCACCAGTCCACCACCCTTAATTTTCCTTCAAATTTTGATAAAAATTTACAAGAGAAAAACCATGATTTCTGCTCCAATTTCTGACAGAATCTTCCATGTTGTTCCAATTTTGTTGAATTCTCCCTCTAATTGCAGAGCTTCTTCCATGCTGCTCTCTCAATCTTCATCTTCACCTTCATCTTCTTCTGCACTTTTGATCGCTTCACTTTCTCCTTCAAAGTTTAAACTTCTATCATCTTCAACTAATGATCCCAGAAATTCGAGCGCTTTTGATGGTTTTCTCAAGCTTCAACGCCATGTAAGTGCTCTTGTTCTTTCCCAATTTCTTTAACCCTTAATACTAATTTGCTGTATTTTCCTTCATTAGATGTTTGATGGTTAGTGGAATTGATACTGTAATTATGTCTTTATAAGTAAACTAGCAGCTTGATTGGGGTTTATTTTCTTACTTAGTGAAATAAAATGGATGATTATGTTTCTCATAGAAGCTTGATTCTCGTCTAAAACTGGTAGTTCTATAGGGTAGACTTGAAAGGTTTCATAAGAAAAATTAGGAAATTTCCCAACTGTATTGAGCCCATGAACAACTCAATTTGTGTCGAATTGTTGCCCGACTTCCATGATTATGTTATTAAGGGGAGTTTTGGGATATTGTCCGCTCTATAAGGCTTAATTGGACTTGCACTCCTCCATGGCAGAGTGGGTCTGGTTGAGTGGTTGTGATTTGGGCCATTTTTGTGGACAACTCATTTGTGGGGGAGTGTTAAGCCCATGAACAACTCACATGTCAGTCCGAGTTTTTTTCTCACATCTACGATTGAATTTAGGGGAGTGTTGGGACTTGTATCCCATATTAAAGTGATAAATGAGCAATCCAAACTAATTGGCATATTAAATGAGCAAAATGAATATTTAGTAAGCAAAATATAAACATAGGTTTATGTACACACAGCCACACAGGTTTAGGATATATATTGTAGGCTAAGGGGTTACTCCCTTGTTACCAAATGGTTTTATGGTGAAATCTCTTTGGTTTTGTGGGTGGACATGCTCTCCAGCTCTCCTCCGTGGCTAGCGCTCATGTCTGTTTGAAAAACTGTGCTGAATTCATTATTGACAATGGCTAGGCAAGTTATTAATGCATTTCATGTTGTGCCTAAAAGGTCATGAATGTGAAAAGTCGAAAAAAGACCTAAAATTATACATATTTAAATCTATAGTACTTTTTATCTCTTGTGAGTAAAAATGTAAAAAAAAAATATTTAAAAAAGTTGTAGGGGTCACCGTTGCATGAAAAACAAGATATGTTTATGAATGGTCCACGGATTTACTATGTCAATTCCTATTTTTTTGAGGTCATTTATCATAATAACGATTTTTCACCTTGTACTCTGTCTCTTCTTATAGCTCATTCTATAATTTTCACCTTGTACTCGTAGGGGTCACCGTTGCATGAAAATCTGCCCATTGAACAATGAATTTGTACCAAACAAATTTGGTGGCAAATTTTTATAATTATCCTAAGTTTTGGATTGATATAATTGGTAGCCCAAATTAACATGGATTATCATTATAGCCAATAGCAATAAGTGATTGTTCCTATCACAAAGGTGATATCGCTACCCGTCTACCCTTAACGTAAACTTGAGTAATCTAGGTTATGTAACATTAAATTATTAACCTACCTCTAAAAGTCATTGTTAGTTTTTGCCTTGAATTTGTTTATGTGTTAGGAGTACTATATAAATTCCTATTTTCTTTAACCTATACTATCACTGTATTCATAAATTCCTCCAGATCAATAAATTTCCCCCTCTCTTCTGCTTGTGCCGTAGTCGATATATTGTCGATGAACCATGTAAATCATGTGTTTTTTTCTATTATTCTTTACCATATTTCTCGCCTTTGTTAGATTTTCCAAGACTAATGTAGAGTCCTGTAATGTGCTTGTGTCTAACTTATCGTTTATTTCCAATCCAAAAAGGGTATCTCTGTACTCTCCTAAGCCAAATAATTATGGTCTTCCCTGAAAAAGAAAGTGTTATGTGATTATGGATTAAGCGTAACATCAATGAGACAAATGAGGCATTTCTATAGCTGATATCAATTTTTCACAAGCTAATATTTTTCCATAGTTGATATCAGCATTGTAATACTACGTAACTAATATCAGCATTTCAATGACTAGTATTAACATTTGAGTAGGTATATCAAGGTCTCTTGTTCCTTTCGATCACATTTTTCTACATCAAAATAGTGATAATTTTGATGATTTTGAGTTCAGTGTGTTTGATCCTAACGTATTTGAGAATTAGGGGAATTCTACAAATGATGGGGTTGGATTGCAAGACAGGATTAGGATTTCAAGGTTTTGATTTGTTATAATGTATTGGATGGATAGTCTCACTAAAATTGTGGCGAGTTTGATTCACCCTTTAATTTCTCCTTTACTAGGAAAGCTTTGCATCTTTATTTTTTAATCTATGTTTGTGAGCGGAAAATTCAGAATTTTGTGTGCACTGAATGATTTGTTTATCTCTTCTGATCCTGGATGATCATCTTACAATATCTGGTTGGGCATTAGAATGTGAATAATTCACTCAACTTACAGAATTTTTGGTCTGTCAATTAAATTTTTTTTTTAAAGCCGAGATGAACCTCTAATACTCCATATGTCATTCATAAACATAAATGAAATGCATTTAAGTGAATATTAAAAATGATGAAACATTAATTTATGCAAAAACTGTGAATAAATGTTACCGTGATTTTCTTCAGAATTATGCCCCAATTATGCCTTAATGTTGCTTTAAGTCTATAACCCAAGAAAAACAAAACTAAAATAAAGGAAAAATGAATTTCAAAATGGGCAAAAGGTGAATTGTTTCAATGGATGATGAAAGTGTTTGAGATGACTATTTGTGGGGGACAAGTGTGAGACAGGGACCTGATTTCAGAATGGTGTTATAGTGCGTACAAGCATTTATGGGGTAGGTTCCATGTAACACAAGATGGCTACCATTATCACGTCAAGTTTAATGTCATTTGAGTTGGTTTAACTAGAAAATAACAAGCATATGGCTACTATTATCACGTCTTTAATAGGAACAATAACTAAGGGCCATCAATTAAAGATATTTTTAGGGTTACTGAGAGTCTGAGAGTTTTCTTTTTTCTTTTTATTATACTGATCAAAGACTCCTATTAGTGACTGTGAAGAGTTTTGGCAAGTATAACTAAAATCAACTGGAGTCTTTCCTAAATGACATCTTTGTGTTTTACTCACTTCAAAATGTTTACTAGATGTACATAATGTTGATGGATATGTAATTCTTAGGATTTTTGAAATGCTTTCTTGTTTTTAGAGGATGAATGTACGAGATTTGATTGTGTGTAGAAAGAACTCTACATTTGGAAAAAAATGCTTCTTATGTCCTGCAATTTTATGTATCATCTTTAATCTTGCTATTCAATACTGAAAGATCATATGGTGTGTTGTCTCTTCTACATGATTAAATGCTCCCTTTGAAGCTGGGAAGAAGGCATTGATCACTGAACTGCCATACTGGTTTAAGCATCATTGTGGTTTCAAGTTTTTTTTTGTTGTTCCTATAATGATGTTTGTGAACTAAATTGATCCTACACACTTAGGCCCTGTTCTTTAGGACTTAAAAGCTACAGTAATCAAATCAGATCAGATCAGATCAAACATTATTACTCTTTATTATTATTATTACTACTACTACTACTACTACTACTACTATTATTATTATTATTATTATTATTATTATTTGTTGTAAGAATAATTTCAATATACTAATTATTAGTAGATCGGAAACCCCTTAATTAATTTGTGATTCTAGCTTATATGTTTTAGGAGATACAACTTTAAAAAAACAAAAAACCCAATAAAAATAATATAATTACCAATAAATTACAAATTCTAAACATGTAACACTTAAAAGATTACAAATTCTAATTATAAGATCAAATTAGAATTAGAAGAGTATTTTATTAAAGGAAGAAAGTTATTTCAATAAGCAACCTATAATTATGATTAGCTACTAATACTCATCCATGGCTTAAAAATAATAATTACAATTACAATTATAATAATAAAATTAATAGTTATACAAAGCCCAAACCAAACTACTTGTTATGTCGTTTTACATTCCCCTCAATCTCACCCAAAAAAATTTATTATTATTATAATAATAATTATAATAATAATAATAATAATAATAATAATAATAATAATAATAATAATAATAATAATTTTAGTAAATATAATCATGTATTACCTTTCTCATAAAAAAATAATTATTACAATTATAATAATGAAAATAATAATTAGTAATAAAATTAATAGTTATTATTAATATTACCATTATTTTAAATAATTCAAATCAGATCAGATCAGACAAACTCAAATTAGATCAGATCAGACAAACTCAAATCAAATCAGATCAGATCAGTCCTAAAGAACAGGGCCTTAGTATTATTAAAGGAATTATATCCGCTCTTTTAGCTCATAAAATTATATAAATTTTATTGGCGTACACAGTCTCTAATTTTTCTCCTTTGTTGTGTATAAAGGCAGAAATTCGGAATGGCATTGACATTGGAACCTTTCATATCAATAGATTCACATGGTAACCCTTCTGCTATCTCGGTATCAACAATTTTAATTTTTCTATTCATAGAAGGATTTGCTAATTTATGAATCTTTTTATACTCCCTACGTTTGTAAAAATCCTCCCAATTTCCATTTTACATTTTTGCCAATGCATTTTTTAACTTTAATATCTTTAACTATACATTAGGAAAAGTTGTAAATATTTGATACTATTATAGTGCTCTTTGAGACGGTGAGATCTTTAACTATTATAGTGCTCGTTGAGACGGTGATATTTAATTCTTAGGGGCTACATATAAGAATTAAATATCTTTCCTCAAATGGTATAAATTTGGGAATTTATGACAAAATCACATATTCACATGTAAATTAGTGTAATTAATGCTTAATTTTTCTCAAACTTTATTTTTTGAGCTTCTTTAGAGCTACACAGCATTTTCTTTTGTTTAAAATGGCACCTTTTATTCTGATAAAGATACATTAATTTTAATGTTAATGACATTATTAGGGGAAAAGGAAGTTTAGGCATGAATATTTTAATTGAAATGAATATTTTAATCGAAAAGTTCTTCATTTCACTAGACAAGAAGAAAATCCAAATTGCTGACTTTTATTTTAGCTATAGTTAATATTTTTAATGATGATAAGATTCTATTTCATTAACACACACCAAAACCACAACCAAAAACCCACAAAAAGCAAAAGCCCTTGCAGCTTAACACTCAGAAAGTCAGAAGTCATAACACACTTAATGCCACATAAGCACATAAAGTAATTTTTTTCAAACCACATAAGCACACTTGCACAATTTCGTAACAAAAGGGGCTATGCATCTTCAACTGGTGGGCATAGAGAATTCAGAATTGTTATCTTGGCTCTTATTTACACTTGTGATGACTGATGCTAATATCAACTGTGCAGAACTCTCTAAGAAAGATTTTTTTGTGAAAGATAGTGAAAATACGAAGGGCTTATTGAGAAGTGCTAATGCCTTTTCAATTGCTACAATTGCCTGGTTTACTTCTTCGCAAGTGGCATACTCTAGCACTGACATCAAAATGAATCAAATTTATGAGGTTGGTGAGCTGTTTGAATTGGGGATCCAATTGTCATATGTGCTTTTGCTATTGGCACTACTTGGAGCTGGAACATTTTTCGTTATCCGCCAAGTCCTTGTTCGTCGTGAACTTGACCTTTCTGCTAAAGAATTGCAGGTCAGCTTATCTATTTTTAAGCATGTATATATCTCAATTTCACTAGGATCTACATTTTTGGTTTATGACATAAAGTTACACATACCTTCTCGAAGTATTTTCTCTACTCAAAGTGTAACCCTCTTGAAGTCAAAGTTTTCTTTCAAATTCAACTTCCATCCAACTGCACAACTACATACTTAAGCTGATATTAATCAGGTAATAAACTAATAATATAAAGAGATTAATGGATTACTGAGTTTCAGGAATTTTATGAAGCGAACTTATGTCCATCTGTATTGATGATAGCTGGGTGTTTTTAGAAAAGGGGCCATGTAATGGACCTATTGGATTTGTCGATTAACTGAAGTAGTTGATGAACCTAAATTTTTTAGGTAAATCGATTAACTGGAACTGAATTGAGAATAGGCCTATCAGTGAACCTATAAATGTTCGTTTCGCTGGTAATAATGACTTACTAAAGTACAAATTCACTAGTTAGGATTTGCTCTTACATAAGATATTATTTCAGAAGGGCCAAAAAAATCCTTATCCAAGTTCTTAACTACGACTAGGCATGAAGATTCTTTAGAGAACATATTGCTGTTTGAAAGAACCTCATAATTTTAAAACTCTACGTAATTTCTATAAATGATGCATTGTTACTGTGATGTGTTAATTTTGAAAGAAACATCATGCAATTTCAGGAGCAAGTAAGAAGTGGTGATGCAAGTGCAACTGAGCTCTTTGAACTTGGAGCAGTAATGCTGAGAAGGAAGTTTTACCCAGCTGCAACTAAATTCTTGCTTCAAGCAATCGATAAATGGGATGGAGATGACCAGGATCTTGCCCAGGTTAGATATCATCGGTTCCTTCGGATTTTTAAGTATTGCATATCTTTCCATTTGCATTCAACTTTTCTTTTCTATATTAAGAGTAGGGAAACAACATTGCTTTTTATTGACGAGCTCTCTTCACTACATTCTGAAAAATGCTTTTTTTTTTGTCAAACTAGAAACAATCTCCATGCTGGTCCATATTAGTTGAGCGTTAGTACATTATACATATGTAGAACCCTCCTTAGATCATGTACATTTTGAGCAAATAATTAATGCATAATGCCATTAGAAAGTATTAATAGAATTATATGGGGTTTGCTTTTATTGCTGTAATCGGATTTGCTTTTATTGCTTCAATGGGGGTTACCAACAATGTTTTAGAGGTTTTCAAATAATACAAAATCTTTTGGTCGACCATCGCGGGAGCTTTTAGCTCAAAAATTGTAACATTTAACTATAAATCTATAAGCTTTTGCATAATTAATTAAGGTTTGTATAAAAAGTTATGGTTTTTTATACTGAAAAGTTAATTTTTTTTTTTGCGGAAAGTTATCTCTTCTGAGTTCTGGCCGTTGGGACTCTGGGAGACTTGCTATTCTGATACTGGCTTAACAGATTTAGAAAAAACACCGCACCATCAATTGAGTGTAAGATGCTAGCAGAAATTAAAACCGAGCTTATAGATCCTTTATAAGTATTCAAAGTTTTTCTCATAGAATTATCTGTATCCTTTATAAGTCTATGTCTTGAATAAACTTGAGAATCTTCGCCAACAGGTTTATAATGCATTGGGTGTGAGTTATGTACGTGAGGGAAAGCTTGAAAAGGGTATCACACAGTTTGAGACTGCGATTAAGATTCAACCAGGGTATGTCACTGCTTGGAACAACATGGGTGATGCTTTTGAACAGAAGAAAGATCTGAAATCAGCTCTTAAGGCGTTTGAAGAAGTACTGCTTTTCGACCCTAACAACAGGGTGGCACGCCCTCGAGTTGAGTCATTGAGGGATCGTGTCAACATGTACAAAGGTGTCCCTGTGAAACCCAAGAAGTCGTGATAGTGTTTTGAAAACGTCTGTCTTGTAACTTGAATTTTGACATATGGCACGCACAAACGAGTATGAGAAATTGAGAAGTACTTTTGGAATTTGACAGAGTTATGAGGTTGGGTGGTTTGCATTTTGCTCCTTGTGTTTTATAGACATGCATAGTACAAGCTGTATTGTAAGATTTATTTTCTGATAGTGTAAGTTGTTTTAACTTTTAAGGTGGAATTGCAGTATATTTTATCTTCCAGCTTATACCCTTAATCAGCACCGTTATTCGTGTTAGGTTATTTAATACAATAATCTTACAATCCAATGATTTCAAAGTATTATGAAATAATGGAATAGTACTGATGTAGTCTCCCCTCAAAACTACAAATGAATCTTGATCAACTTCAACTGATTGATATCAAAAAAAAAAAATAATAATCAAAAGCTGAAATTTATTCATTCATGGTCAGCTTGTCAATCAAGAGTCAGGACATAAGAAGAAAGTTCAATTGGTACATGGTGCCAAAACCTGCAGAATATCCTGAGGCATCATTCTAGCTAGGTTGTGAGCAAGTACATTGCCATCTCTTTTTACTAAGCAAAATATCATCATTAATAATTGCATTAAGCTCCATTTGATATCTTGCTCCTCTGGACAGCCGCTGTACCACCGCCTGTACTTAGCCAGTCATAGTGCAGCTCCACCGCTGAGTCAGTCGTAGTCGTAGTCGCAGCTCCGTCACTTTTTTCCTCTGCCACTTCCGCACTCCACCTTGCCCTTAGTCTCTTTGTTGCAGCAAAAATAATGTCACCATACTCATTTCTCCCAACTGCACCTAGCCCAACGAACCGGTCGCCTTTGACTGAAGCGCCATTGTTAACCTTGAGCATCCTTTAAGAAGGGGGGCTGTCCAACGCTTACATCATCTTACTCTCATATTGTACAACTGTCACATTTTCATACAATTTTTTCCCTCCAAATTTTTATTTTTATTTTTTGAAGGACCCTCCA
This sequence comes from Salicornia ramosissima, assembly GCA_951394345.1. Classification (NCBI taxonomy): domain Eukaryota; kingdom Viridiplantae; phylum Streptophyta; class Magnoliopsida; order Caryophyllales; family Amaranthaceae; genus Salicornia; species Salicornia ramosissima. The sequence continues at coordinate 45,528,710 of OX596234.1, read as the reverse complement.
AAACTATTGATGGTGTCATTTTTATTTTATTTTTGACTTTTTGTTTGTTTCTTTAATCACCTTTAAAATTTCTAAAAGTTATTAATGCTTATTTAGATTTTCAATAGAATTTTTTCCCCTAATAATGTCAACAACCTCTTCAATTCCAATAATGCTGCTCCTAATTTTTTTTTCCCAATATACCGTCCACGTAGACGGTTTAATAGAACGTTTTTTTTTTCTTTGAACCGGGTAAATCGCTACTGTCAGTAGAGGTTTAGTTAAGAGAAACCGCTACTGGCAGTAGCTGTTTCATTAAGAAAACCGCTACTACCAGTAGCGGTTTCCCATACATAAAAAAAAGGGCAGTATGCTCTAAACCCAGCACTCCAACAGGCAGCAAGGGCACGAAGAAAGGCGACCCTCGCACGTCTTCCTCCGCCTCGAACCTTCAGCCGCGCCACCTTCGCCGTCCTCCCTCTTCTTCCAGCCCGTCTCAGGTACGGTTCTCGATCTCTCCTTCCTCCCTCTGTTTTTTTTAGGGTTTGTGTATATTTTAAATTTGAACTCAAAATAATGAATTTTAATTTTAATTATTGATAATGGATCCTAAATGATGTTTTTAGTGTATTTTGATTTGATTTTGTTATTGTGAAGAAGCACTAATTGTTGAATTTTATGTTGTATATGTAATTTTAGAGTGTATGCAAAGTGTTTGATGAAATGCTTATGTGAATTTTAAATTTTGTAAGTAACATTTCTTGATAGAATACCTTTGATTTTTTTATTCAAATGATTTTATTAATGCATTTTGATTTTATTTTGTTGGTGTAAAGTATAATTAGTTGTTGAATTGTATGTTGCATATGTAATTTAAAGTGTATGCCAAATGTTCGATAAAATGCGTATTTGAGTTGTATTTTGTTATCAATTATCCATTACTATTTGTTCATGATTAATTGCTAACTAGCGTTTGTTGACTTAATTTTTTTACTTTGTTTGTTAGAACATGAATTCTACCACTTGCTTTGTATGTTGTTATTGGGGAGGGAATTTGGTACAAACCAACGGTGATTTAGTGTACCAAGGAGGGAGTAAGAAATTGGTGTGTCTGAAGTCTAGTATGAATTTCTCTCAAATTTTGAGCAAGCTGCATGATGTTGTTGGTGTGGATTCGAGTTGTGTGAAGCTGGATGTTTTAATGAGATATCGTATGAGGCTATTCCTTTGGATGGCGATGACGCGGTTATGGCATTGTGGGCTGCTATGAATCAAAGTGATTCAATTCCAATGCCACTTTACCTTGAGTTTGTTTCAAAGGAGCCAGTTGTGCAAACTAATGTAAGTTCTTTTCCAGACATGGTTTCCCATGACAGTTTGGAATATCAAATTCCCGTTAACAATCACTCTGTGGGTATGGGTTCATTCACAAGATTGCTTGTTGATGATGAATTTTTTCATGATCATATGTCCGAATTTGGGACTCCAATTACATCCACACATGAAGGAACCTCAACAAGCACACATGCCCAACATTCCATTGACACACTTGATCCTAACAATGTCGACGCTTTCGGGCTTGATGGGATTGGGAATGATAGTGACCCTGATGATGATGATGATGTGATTGAGGCTCGAGATAAAGAGATCAGGGACACCACACCTATGCAAGATTTCAACGAAGTTATTGAAGTAGATGAAGCAGCACATCAATCATGGATGACTTGGTGTTAAATTATAAATATGTTAAATTATAAATGTGTGCTAATTAATATAACAATCCAGGGTCGAGCTATTGCTGATATCTGTGATAAGATGAGACGGGCAATTGCGGCTACATCAGATTTGCCTCGTGACATGGGTTATCCTTTAGTCATGGATACTTTGAGTAGTATTAGCTCAGTAGGCCATGATGCTTTGGCAAAGGCTCATCTGACTCACCTTCTTCCCCAACCATTTGCAGAGACGAATCCAGCTAGGACTTCCAGTTCTACTCCACACCCCTATACAGGTGCATCGTCATCCAGTGCTCCTACTCATCGTAGGCAGGGTCTCACTCCTCGTAGGCCAGTTGTCACTCGTCCGTCTCCACAGGTTACTCCTCATCCGTCGCCACAGATTACTCCTCGTCCGTCGCCACAGGTTACTCCCCGTCCGTCGCCACAGGTTACTCCTCGTCCTAGGCCGCATCTCACTCCACAGTTCAATTCTACTTCCCCTACGCAACAGGTTGTCATTCCTACGTTGGAAGATAACACTCCTCCTATAACCTCGCCTGACACTTCTACTATCCGCTTGACTCCTCCTCCACCATTGCAATTTACGTATAGGAGAACGAGGGATAGCACATCTGATCATGGAGGTTTAGATAGCATTGCAAAGGGTGATGAGGCAGGTACTAGCAGTGATTTGGTACTCCATAGCAAGAGGCAGCGTAGGAGTTAAATATTCAGTTTTTTTAATTACTGTAATTAAATCATATGTTTAGAATATTATTGTAATTAAATTATAGCTGTTGTTTATTATTATTATTAAATCAAAGTTTTTTTTTATTATTGTAATTAAATCGTATGGATGAATGATTTTAAGTGTAGTATTGATCTGGATGAATGATTTTAGGTGTGGTATTGAATTGGCGGATGATGTTGGTTGTGATATTGAATTAGAGAATGATTGTGGCTGTGACATTGAATTGGAGGATATTGTGGCTGTGGTATAATGGTTTTAGTTTATTGCAGGTTTCTCCAATTAAAGGGTAATACAATACAAATTTCACATTAATATCATACCTCCTAAAACCGCCACTCCCAGTAGCGGTTTTATGTGAGAAAACCGCTACTGGGAGTGGCGGTTTTGTGATGAAACCGCTACTCCCAGTAGCGGTTTATCTACTACAAATTTTTTAAAAAATCGGTTCATTTTACGTTGCTTACGTGGACGGTATATTGGGTAAAAAAAAAGAAAAGCTGTATTTTGGGAATTGAGGAGCTTGTTAACAATATTAAGGGAAAAAATTCTTTTCAATATTCATTTTTCAATTATAATTATAATTATTTATATTTTGGTATTCAAATACTTTTTTTGGTAGAATAAGAAAATTTACCAAGTTCAAGTACTCCCTTCATAACGGAAAAATTTCACCATTTGCAAAATTGCGGACTCTAATGCAAAGCTTTTAAGTGGGTTAACTATGTTATTTAAGACATTAATGAGACATACTAATCAAACACCACTACAATAATATATTATAAAATAAAACATCACTCATTTACCCAGCCCCCAAACACCACCACCACCACTCACCATTCACCCACGAACCATCACCACCATCGAATTGAACCCACGAAGGCACCATCGCCACCACGAACCCCCACGAACCCATGAACCCCCACTACCGCCTCCATCAAAATCAACCCACGAACCCGCCATGGCCACCACTGAAATCAACCCACGAACCCAACAATACACCATCGACACCATCAAAATCAAACGACGAACCCCCATGAACCCACGAACCACCACCACCACTGCTTGAATGACATCGAAATCAAACTAGGGTTCGATAGTGAATTGGGTTCATCATTGAACCACATTGAAATCAAACTAGCCGACCATTCACCATCGAAATTGTTGGCTAGGGTTCGTCGGCTAGGGTTCTTTGGCTAGGGTTTGATGGTGAATTGAAGGGTTCGTCGGCTAGGGTTCGATGGTGAATTGAAGGGCTGCACGACGATGGTGGTTGTTGTAGGGTGATTCAGGGTGCTAGGGTGTCGATGGTGGTTCGGTTGGTGGGGTTTGGGGGTGGGTCTGGTGGCTAGGGTTCAGGTGGTGCTTCGGTGGTTGGGGTTCAGGCAGGTTGTGATTGAGGTAAGTGGTGGTGATTAAGGTAATGAGTGAAATATTTGATTAAGTTGTAAGTTTGAATTATAAAGTTAAGTAATGGCAAATGTGTAAATAAGTTGAGTTTATTTTTACCAAAAATGGAAAGTTTGCAAAATGGTGAATTTTTTTTGTTACACCCAAAAATGGCAAATGGCGAAAATTTTCCGTTACGGAGGAAGTACTATTTATTTGGCAACGCGTACTTATCTAGACCTAAACATGGCCCAAACACATTAGGTGTAAAAAATTAGCAATAGGTAATAGATGGACCCTGGTTCAGCCAATTGTCTATGCTCTTGCGCGTCCCAACTCTTGAAATAAAAAAACCCACTCGCTCCCTCTCACCTTACAAATGTCCACACACTAAAATAGCAATGTTCACACACTAAAAGAGTAATGCTCACACGATTATGCACATATATTCAACACATATTGTTATAATGTCACCTTTAAACTTATGCTTTAGAATGTTCATAAAACTTACAAATCACCAATTAAATATAAATATTCACCACATAAAGCACAAATGTTCACCAAACTGCAATGTTCACTAGTTAAACAATAAATGCTCACTACACTTATAGATCACCAACTGAAAATAAATATTTACCACATACAATACAAATGTTCACTAAAACTGCAATGTTCACTAGTTTAAAAAAAATGTTCAACAGTTAAACAATAAATGTTCACAACACTTGCAGATCACCAAATGAATATAAATATTCACCACATACAACACAAATGTTCACTAAAAGTGCAATGTTCACTAGTTAAACAACAAATGCTCACAACAATTACAGATCACCAACAACTGTATATAAATATTCACCACATATTGCTTCAAAAAAAAATATCGGTTTTTTCACCAGGTACACCTGAGGTTTCAAAGAATGCACCAGGTACCCCTGCAAAAATTTAAATGCACATTGTACCCTCATCTTTCCCCTAAAATACACCAAATACCCTTCTGCCATAAATTCTGTTAAGTTGGGGTTAGTTTGAACTTGTTTTGAAAAACTAATGCACCACATACCCTTAAGGTATTACTCCCTCCGTTCCCAATTGTTTGTCTTATTTGGAATCTTACACTATTCATAAGATGAGAAAATCTTCTAAATTACTCTCAACATATAAAACATAATATAGTCATGTATGGTCTTGTTTGATTCGTCTCAATGAGTACCTCATTAATATCCAATTATTATAATTTTTACACTTATACAACAAAAGATTTTTACGGTCAAACAAGTGCATTGGCATATGTGCAAAAAGTCAAGTAGGACAAACAAATGGGAACGGAGGGAGTAGTAAACACCTGGAAAAAAATTAAAACAGCTATATTTTGCCAAACTTGAAGTGGGAAATTCATGATAGATTTGAAGTACGTAGTAGATTACAAAACAAACCAAAGTAGTACTAATAGTCATCAAAATAAGCTTTAGATACATCCAAAAGTACATTCAAAAGGTGCATCCATAATTCAAAAGTGATGTTTTTCCTACTGTTTAACTACACTTAACTATTCAAAAGATTGCATTTGTTAGCAATTAATTACTTGCTTTAAAAGTCAAGTACAAAAAATAAGTTGAAAGACATAAGCTACTAAGTCTTCTTTGCCTTTTTCTTGGTTGGATTTGCATTGCTTGAACTCTCATCCTCTTTTCTCTTTTTTCCATTGTTGCTATTCTTTTTGGGTTGTGATGATGCTCCTACATCAAAACCCTCGGCTGCACCCCTTTTCTGGTTTTGCTTCTTAGTTGCACCATCCTTGCAACTTCTACTATTGTACCCCACTTCTTTGCACTTGCTACATCTGACTGTGCTATTTCTTTTTCCCCTCTTATCAGTGTCCAAAAAATTTGTCTTATCAGTGTCATACACTTTAACATAAAAAAATCGACCATTATATTCACAATATAACCATATATCACTCATCCTATTAACAAAAAAAATGTGAAAAAAAATCACAAAAAAAAATCAACAACTGATTGACAAATAAGAAGCAATACAACAGTTGTAAACAAAATAGTCAATATGCCTGCAATTTTTTCTTTGAATTATATTTGTATGTACGTACATGAAATACTCATTTCACTTCAACTCTTACATTTCCTATCTCAACAGAAAAAAGAAGGAAAAAACACTACCTACAAAAAGGGTGGTAAAATTCAATGTTGTAATTAAACCACCAAAAAGAAACTACGGTCACTGTTAAAATAGCATCAACTATTCAAAATTTCAAAATTTTTGATCAAATTAAACAACATAATTCTGGAAATTTTCGAATAAAACCCTTAAATTGATGAGATGCAATTACTTCAAATATCAACCCAATATAAGATAGTTTACATACCTTCAACTTTTAGTTCCTTTTGCACTAATTAAGCTTCCATGCAACAATTTCGTCCTTATTAGATTCAATGCAAGAGGTTTGTGGTTTCCTCCAAATTAATGGTGAATGGCGACATAAAATCTCAACTAAAGCACACTTTTTTGGAATTTTTAAGATAGAAATTGAAGACATGCATGCATTAGGGCTTTTGGAATGCCATTTTTCGAACAGAGGAATTGAAAGAAGGAGAAGGGTTTTAATTTAATTGTTTGAGTAATATGGACTAGTAGAGTAATTCCTACTTGTAAATGGCGCCATTAATAAAAGGGCATAAAAGTAATTTTGTTGTAACCCCAACTTAACAGAATTTATAACAGAAGGGTATTTGGTGCATTTTGGGGAAAAGATGAGGGTACAATGTGCATTTAAATTTTTGCAGGGATACCTGTTGCATTCTTTGAAACCTCAGGGGTACCTGGTGAAAAAACCGAAAAAATATTTGTGAATATTAACCACAAAACGCAATTCTAGTGAAAATTAAACACAATTCTAATGAAAATAACAAAAGAAATTTGTGAATATTAACCACAGTAAAAAGGAAAAAATGCAGCGCCAAAAATTTAGAAAATCAACTTAATTTTGGACAAAGAACCAACCAGCTGACTGGTTCCGATCCAACTAATAATTTGCGACAAACTAGAATGGGTGACAAACCATTTGCCTTATTTACCATTGGGTCAGATCCAAACCTGGGTTGAGAGGATCCATCGATTGGGTCGGATGACTCGGATCTCTTCGTCAAGTCTTTCTTCACACATTCATCTCCATTTTTTTGTTCTTCAGTTTCATTTCTCACTCTTCTCTCTCTCTCTCTCTACACTATCTCTCTCCTAAATTTAATTTAACAGGGTCATTGTGTTTTGCATAATGAAACCCAGTAAGATCAATCACTCACTCTTCATATTTCACTCAATTTTTATCTATTAATCTCTTAATTGTTTCTCGATTCTCACCAATTTTTAATCTCACTCTTAATTCCATTTCCCCCCTTTGTTTTGCAGGGATGGCCCTAACCCTAGTGTTTTTGGCACTTGTTCTGATTTCCTCGATTTGTGAAGCTGCGATCTTTCACCCAATTTCGGATTCCCACCGATCTGCGGCCCTTGAGATTTTCAAGCCAGTTGATGGGTCCTTCAAAAGGTTTCTTAAACCCTTACTTTAAACCCTTTGTTTTGATTTCTGTTTTCTTAATTAAAATGTTTCTTTCATTGTTATATTGCTTTAATTTTGTGGTAATAAGTAATAATGGTGAATTTTTTTGGTCAATTTGATCCAGCGTGTTGATAATTGAGTTTGAATGTGGAAAATAAAAAATTATAGATCTTGATAGTGTTTAGTCCTTATATATTGAGGGTTGAACCTGGTCATGCACTGTTTGTTCCTTAATATGCTAGTAATCAGTTTTACATTGGATGCCATCCTTGAAGAAGAAATAATGCTCATTCTTCCCCTTTTATAATTAAATAATTAAAACTATTTACATAATACGATAAAAATTAATTGAAGATGGGAAATGGGGTGTCTATTTGACAATGTGAGAGACAATGGATGCATCATCAATACTTAACAAGGTGAGGAATGGGATGTTTGAACCATGGGTTTATTCTTGTTAAGTTTCCCCGGAGGATAAGGAGGTTTGTGGTATTGTTCAAGTGTTCAGCAGAAAAGTAACTTTTCTCTATAAATTAAAAAGGGAAAATTGATCAACTACTAAGTACTAACTCTCCTACTCTAGAGGTTATCCCACTTTCTGCTTAAGGTCATTCAATAAAGTTCAACTCACTTCTAATTTATTCATTTTTGGCTGAAGTTTTTCCTCATATACACGACCTTAATGCTTCCAGAATTGACTTGAAAGTGTGTAGTCGATTTCTTGAAATCATGTGACTATTTGAGTGGTTTTGATCCCAAATTGCGCATTTAATACCCCAAAAAATCATTTGAAATTTCAATTAAAAAAGTAACAACATAAAATAAAAGGTTAGGAAAGATAGTAAAGTACAATTTTTAAAAAAAATATATCTAACCTACAAATTTACTTGCTATTTAGGCAGTAACCATTTTTCATAAATAAATTATGGAAGTTTTTGATGTCTGAATTGCGTTGTCATTTCTTAATCTTAAAACAGAAAATTTTAGTAGATCAAGAAGTTTTTGATGTCTTAATTACTTAGAATCTTAGATAATGGATTCTGTAAATCTTTGTTATATCTCCCCAGATGATGGCTGGTCTTTATCATCCTTAGAAGAAGTAAGATTTTGATGAATGGTTCCTGTGGGGAATTTGTTAGGAAGCCACTATGCATTAGGATCTGTAAGTCAATCTGCTTTCAACAAATTAGGATTTGCTGGAATAGTTCTTGTGAGAGATTCGTTAGGATTTTCTAGAAGTAGCCACTATTCATTAGTGATATTTGTAGGGTATTTGGCATGCATTAGTTTTACCCTGTGTATCTTCTTGCTTGTAGTATATCCAGTGAGATGGTTCACTACTGAACTTTTTTGACTTGTCCTTGGACAGCCTTGAAGAAGCCTATGAGGCTTTAAAAACCTTTGAGGTTCTTGGAACTGTGAAAGATCTCGATATTAGTACCTCAACATGCCCATTGATTACAGAGACCTTGAAGTCTTCATCTGCTAGTTTGAAAGATATCAATTATGCATTGAAATCAAATGGAATTCTAAAGTGCAAGATTGATGGAGAGAACTTTCAGGTATCCATTCTTTATAGCTACAAAAAGTGTGCTGAAATTTATGGAATAAGAATGTTTTTTCTTTCACAGCAACTGGAATATCAATTTGTAAGTGTACTTTGTTTTCACCCTTTTTTTTTCTCTCTTTCTTTTCTTTCCCTTCTCAAGACTATCAATTCGAGACTACAAGCTGCAATCACCAAAGCAAACTCATTGCTTGATTTCTTCTACTCAATTGGAAGCTTGGTACTTCTAAAGGTAATCAATCAACATTATTTCACTTTTGGTTTTCTCCATATAAATCAAATTTTACCAACTGCCTTTAAAGAGGCTTTTTACAATGGCAAGGAGGGGAAGGGATATTTTTGTAGTCTTTCTTCTCCCATAACAAAGACTTCATTTCTAATTATATTTGATCTAAAAAGCGATGGCTATCTGCTACTTCGTAAGATAAATGAAGTGCCACAATTACTGAAACTTTACCCTGTTATTATAAAGCAAGGAATCAACAATCTGCTGGTTTAATCTGAAGGGATTAATTGATTCCCTTTTTTTAATTTTCATGGCACATTCATATGCTGTAACCTTCCTTTCTTATTGTATGTGCGAATTTGTGGAAACTTGACAATTCTGAACGCTGGAGCAGCACTTATGCTAGTTTTGTCTTAATATTTTTTAGAGATGTTTTCCACTTGTAAATTGTAATTGATGTATCTCTTGGCATGGCTTTTTTTGACACTTATATCATTAATCATGTACAGGATCAGGCTGCTCATCTGGATGTTCAGGTTGAAAATGCAGATCAAATTTTTCGCTCCATTAAGGTTGTTTTTTTTTTGTTTTTTTTTTTGTTTTTGTTTTTTCATTACCATTGAACTTCTATGCTATTTGATTTTCCCTGCTTGGCAATTTCAAAATGGATACTGTATATTTTGCTAGGCTCTTGGTCAGAGTGATGGACGATGGCGTTATAATTCCAACCAACCTGAATCCAGCACCAGTGCTGCTGGTAATATATCACCCTAGCTTTTTCTATATGTTTGTATCAGTGCTTAAATTCACCGGGTTTGAATGTGCTAGCACGGGGCATATTAAACGATAATTTTCTAATGGTGATGGGATAAAATGAAATAAAATAAGTTTTTTAATTGGTTATGTTACATTTATGTCTATTAGTTATGATTATATTTTGAATGATTCTTTTTAATTCAAGATTTACTTTCAATTGGGGGAAAAATATGTTTCTTTATAGATCCAAATAAGAAACAAATAAAAAGTGGGAACTTCAATATGAAACTGTGTAAAACGAAAAGTGGGAACTTCAATAAGAAATGAAGAGTAGATTTCTTCTTTGAAGTCAGGGGCATCTTGACTGCATTCTTTTCAAAGCATTTTTCAACTCCTTTGCTTATATGGGTTTTCTATCAATCTTTTTTACCACACTGTTCTATCTAGTCTACTTATCATTTCTTAATGCGTATTGTCTGCTGCAGGAATAGCACTTGAAACTCTTGCCGGAGTTGTGTCATTATCATCAGCAGACTTTGATCAATCATTGGTATTTGCATCTTGTGCTTGTTCACTGATCTTTTGGGTTGAATGTAATTAGTTGATTCATGTCATATAGATTATAGATGAAAATCTACTTTCTAGCTGATCAGTACTCTCCTTGCCATTTTAGTTGTGCAAGGAAAATTGATACTTGTCCAATTCTAGGAACATTGTAGTATTGTACTGGTTTCCCTTCTTTGTTGTGATTGGGGAATTAACTTCTTTTTCAAAGCTACTATCTGAATTAAAGAATATAGACTATAGAGAAAAGAGGGGGGGAGATTCATTTTACTTTTTCCTTCAAATCAGGGAGCTCCTCAAATTTTAAATGGGAGTACACACATCTTTATTTTCAATTGCTTTCTTGATTCTTGTGTACCCAATGATTTTGATTGTTGTCTTCCTGTAACATCTATCTTATAGATTATTTGTTAAGATCACCAGATTCCACCTTTATGTAATTTGGTTGCTCTTATACTTTCTGCAATGGAAAGGGGTTTGTTCAACTGTGATTTTTTCGTTGATTTAGTATCCTATATTAGTGGTTGGGATTTCCTTCAGGGAAGGAGACGGTTTGAGCACTAATGGAAACAAGAGGGTTGCTGGCCTGAAAAATATGATGCGAACTTATTAGTATCTAGCCACTAGACTAGTGGGAGCATTTTCATACTACAACAAAGCCTTAGTTCCAAAATACTGTGGGGTTAGCTAGACATGAATCACTATATGGAGCATGCTCATAATAAGGGGGAAAAAAATCAGGCCTCAGAATATTCATATGTATTGCAAATGTTTATATTTTACTATTTTACTTTGGTGTATGTGTCATATATACTGTTGCTCCTATCATGTAGGGCTTTATCTAATATCTTTGCCGAATGGGTGTGTAACAGATTGGTACCCTGAAGAATGATATAGTGAAACTTTTTGACAGCATTGAGAAATATGGTATGTCAGAGGTTGCTCCTTGTGTTCTTCCTATCCTATCATAATACTATGTCATTATCCTATCAGTACTAGCTCCATCAATAATTCAATACTGTAATGCTGGTGATGTGGTCTATCATTTTCAGCCAGATCTTACTAATTGCTAATCGAATAAATGGTGAACTTGGACTTGATGATGATTTACATGGTTTTCATTTGGTACATCGTCTCCTTTTATAAATGCAATACTTTGACTCTTTTGGTGCTCAACTTTGGACATCTGTATTTTCAAATTAATCTATTATTAAAATTTATAGGGTGTTGACTTATAGAAAATATGCACCAAAGACAAATCCAGCATCCTTTCCATATAACATTTGTGTCTACATATTAGTAGAAAACCTGTTCATACTCAGTATTCCCTTCTTACAAGAAAGGTTTACACATTTAAGCACATAGTTTTAGGAGAAATCTGAGGTGGACCACTATGGTTATAATTTTATTAAGATTGGTGATAGTGGGTACAATTTTGATGTAGGAGAAAATGTAAGAGAGTGGGGTATCATTTGATTGTAAGAGAGTAACAATGGGGATCATGTGTAATGGAGATGTAATAAATTAGTTATGGGACCTTTCTTTAACTAGAAAAATGTCTGCACTACTTGGGATAGAGTGATAGATGATAATAAAAAGTTTTAAAACCTTTCTGGAAGAGGTAGTATATGAATAATGCACAAGATTGAAGTGTAGCATTTATGTTTGAAGTACAAGGCTAGCTTGTTGGTGTTGGATTATTTTGTGATGTTGAAAGTAAGTTTATTTGGATGTATTGCCTGCCTATAGATGATGGAGCCATGTTCTTTGATGAGAAAGTTGTCGATGCACATGAATACCAAGGCCCACTTTCAACTACGTCAGCAGTTGTTCGAGGACTTGTGACGTTTGCAGATGTAACTTCTGGGAAGATAGCTGTAAGTTGATTTACATGTAATAGATTATAAATTTGCTTGGGTGGTATAAAGGGCCAATAATATATTGTGAAGATATTATCCTGAATAAAATGAAATTATGCAGGTTTCGGGAGATAAAATTCTGGGTTTGGCAAAATATTTTCTTGGTGCTGGTGTGCCTGGGAATCCCCATGATTTCTTTAACCAGATTGATGCGTTAGCTTTGCTGGAAAATAACAGGTAATGGTTTGAATCACATGAATGTCTTTAATCTAATAAACCTCAATCTTAAGTTCCTAACCCATTCAACCTGAAAAGTTGGCCAGATTGTCGGTTTTTTGAGTATTATACGAGAAATCTGAACATAATTGCAATCAATGTCATAGATCACTTGAGGAAAAGGCTCAATTTCCTCCAAAAAAGTGAAGTTTTTGTGCATATAGGAGGAGAAATTAGGTCCTTGAGTTTATATTAGAATGTTTTGTGATCAAATCAAGGAGTGATTTAATATTTTTCCCTCAAAAGTTTTAAAAAATCATATGCCTATTAATATGAACAATTAAATATCTAATCTTATTTAGCTTGGGTTGGGTAGACATGTTAGTTATTGGACTTCCAAAATCTTTCAGTTCATAGCTGACAACCCTGGATATATTATCTATCTATCTATCTATCTATCTATCTATCTATCTATCTATATATATATATATATATATATATATAGCATTTTGCTTTGATATTCCATTTCCTATGCATCACAAGGTCACAAATTCTATTTTTATGTGGCAGGGTGTCAATCCCATTGATCATGTCTCTCCCTGCTACTGTGTTATCCATTTCCAAGAATGATCAGCTCAAGGTATTAACATCATTTTTTTTTTCATTCATGTTTTTTTTTTGACAGTCTTGTGCTTTTGTATTTACATTATTGTAATTTGCAATGATCATGAAAATATCTTCCTTGTGCTAATGTTGGTGTAATGTTCTTTCTTATACTATTCTAGTTCATCTACATTAGTAGTATATCATAAATTTGTACTAATAGTTGCTAAGACATGGATTTACGGAAAATATAAATTGGAGTTTTTGTTATCAAATATAGTCTGTAGACTGGGGAGTTGGGAAAATTCAGGATATCTTTTTTTTTTTTTTTTTACACATGCTCTGAATGATTTGCAGACTCACCATAAGTACTACTTGTGTGATGATTAAAATTGCAATATTTTTGTTCTGCTAGATGAAGCACTTGTGTTTACTAGTTTATTAAGCGACTCCCTGTATAATCCATGCGTTACACCAGTTCTTGATGGTGCAAAGTGCCAGTTACAAACTGCCTACATCTTTTTAGTTTTTAATTGTAATTCACATGAACAGGTTAAGGTAAATACTGTACTTGGGTCTAGGCCGCCTCCGCTGACAGTGAAAATTCTACAAGCTGCCAATTTAAATTCAAAGAATGCTCCTATAATTGAGAACCAGGTATTCAACAAACTTGGCACATGTTACTAGATTTATTGCACCTCTCTCTTTTTTACTCCCTTCGTTTTGTAATTGTTCCACTTTCCTTTTAGGGATGCTTTTAATAGATTTCCATTTCCCTATTTAGCATTATTTGAGTATTAAAATTACCATTATAACCTCACATCATGTAAGTATGTTCCTTACTTTTTGAGGGGACCACATGGGTTTTTGAAAAGTATTTTTTCAAGAATGTTAATGCAGAATTTTGACCATTGATTTTTGTACTTGTGGACATGTAAGAAGTACTAAGAACAATAAAAGGCAGATATTTTTTGTAGGAAAAATCAACATAAATAATTCCAACTTTAAGGGTCCAAACTTTCATTTAACTAAAATTAATCCTCAATATGCTTGCTACCTTCTCAGATTAGGTTGAGTGGGACTTATTACTTGTTTCATAGGTTGAAAAAACTATTCCTCTCCAAATGAAACATAATTAACCTTGTAACTCTCATTAACCTCATTTTTCATTTAACTCTATTACTGTTGCTTGTGCCCCCACTTATGGGACTAAGGCTTTGATTGACTGACTGACTTTTGCTTGTGCCACATTCTTTGTTTTTTGTTTTGTGGGTTGATCCGTTAACCTGTTTTTTCACTTGTAATGGCATGTAGTTGCTTCCTTGTGTTTGATGATGATGATAATCCCACAATTACTCACCAACAAACTTTTAATTCACCACCCAGGAACAACCATCCCAAAAACAACCAATTTCGCCCAATGAATAAACAATCTCAACAGCAACCATCAACATATTATTTTGCAATTACATACTACAGTTTTTTCCAATTAAATAAGCTATTCCTTGAGAAATCAGTAGAGGTTTGTGTGTGTGGTGATTGCACAAGTGTTTCCATTGCATTTAAGAGTGAATTGAGATGAAAGTGTGGGTGCTTGCCATGGATCTCACTGTGTATCAAATTGAGCCTTAACCTTGGCCCGTTGAATTGGAGGAAGTACAAAATAAATTTGAAGAAATGCAGGAAAAAGGAAAGAATTGCTCTCTGCTTCCCTTTACAGTGGAATGAAAACATCCACTGGACACTGCTTCCTTTCAAGGTGGGATAAAAAGAATTGTTGGAAGAAGATGAAGAAGGATTTAATGAGAGAAAATTCTAATAACTGCTCCCAAGCAGATTCTTTTTAATAGAAGAATTACGTACTTTAACAGTTTACCAAAGATATAAGCCTTTCCGAGAAGGTAGCACATAGCATGCGTAATTAGGATTAATTTGAATTAAATAAAACTTATTATTTATGTTACTTCTTTTTAAAACAAATGATGAGATGAATCTAACCAAATCCCACATGTTTGTGTTTTTTCTTTCCTATATATCACAAAAAGACGGTCAATGTAAAAATAATAGATGGAGATAGTATTCTCTTAACTGACTTTTTATTAATGTTGCCGTTATTCTACCAGGATCTCAAGCATGATTTAGATACTGGATTTCATTTATTGGATGCATTGCCAAAGGATGCTGATGTTGGGAAATATGAATTTATTTTCAAGGTGTTACTTTGTTCCATGCTTTTGACTGATTGATACCTGTCTCTGTATTGAGCTAGTGCACAAAAGCTGACCTTGTTTTCCTTTTCTTGCTGTTGGTTAGATTGCCCTCAATGATCCAAGTCAGAATAATTTATATGCAATAGGAACCCGAACTTTAGTTACTATTTATGTTACAGGAGAAATTAAAGTTGAAAATGCTGAGATATCAGTCCTTGACAGTGATCTGGGCAATGTGGAATCTCAGAAAAAGTAAGTGTATTCCAAAATTTTGGAATCTTATGTTCCTCAAGATGTATTTGTATTACATATCCCCTTCATTGTTCATCTTCATTCCAATTCTAAGCTTGGTATTTATGAGGTTGGCAAGTCTGTATTAATTATATTCCTCAGATTTTATTTTTTTTCAAAAGTTTGTATCTGATCAGAATGAACCAATTTTGTTTATGTTTTCTGATCGACAGTGTTTCTTCCTTGTATGATTGTTCATCTTATTTCATGTTCTAAACACTATTAACGTGTCATGTCAAGAAATGAAATGAAAAAACACCTTGCATGAGTGTTTTTAATACTGTAGTCAAGTAGATGAATGGTGCTAAATGATGAAATTTGCAGGTTAGATTTGTCAGCAGACAGTTCCATTTCTTTGTCAGCAAATCATCTTCAGAAGTTACGCCTCTCCTTCCAATTAGCCTCACCTTTGGGAAATGCATTCAGGCCTCACCAGGTTTGAATCTCCTTCATTTTTGAAAAATGATTCACTATCATTGCATAGTTTGCTAATAAAGTTGTTGGCAGGCTTTGCTTAAATTGAGACATGAGACAAATGTTGAACATGTGTTTGTGGTTGGAAACTCGGGGAAGAAGTTTGAACTAGTTTTGGTAAGTTTTCTTCTCTGATTTTGGTATATCACTTCACATTCATGTTTTTACTTGCTGCCAGACTGCCAGGGTGGGCATTTTTGGATACCGGATCGGATCCAGTCTGAAATCGGATATCCGAACCAGATCATGGATTTTTTTAATCCTCATCCAATCCGGAAAAACGGATATCCGATTTTTCAGATATGGATTGGAAAACTGGATATCCGGTTCCAAATTTTGCAAACAATTTTTTTAAAAACCGGATCGGAAAATCGGATTTTTTCCTGAAAGTCCGGATCAGAAAACCAGATTGGAAAACCGAATAATCCAGTTTTAAGTTCGGATAATCAAGTTTGGAAAACATGTTAATAGGGTGGGCATTTTCGGATAACGGACCGGGTCATGGATTTTTATTCGGACCCAATTCAGTAAAACCGGATATCCGGATTTGAATTTTACAAACATTTTCCCTGAAAAACCGGATTCGAAAACCGGATATCCGAAAATCGTGGTTAGAAAATTGCATAATCTGGTTTTAAGTTCGAATAACCTGCTCCGGATAACGCGTTTTTAAATCCGAATATCCAGATTCAAATTTTGCAAACATTTTTCCTGAAAAACCGGATATCCGAAAATCCGGATTGGAAAACCGGATAATCCAGTTTTAAGTTCGAATAATTTGCTTTGAAAAACCGGATAACATGGAATAACCGGATAATCCGGTTTTAAGTTCGAATAATTTGCTTTGAAAAACCGGATAACATGGAATAACCGGATAACCCGGTTTTAAATCTGAATATCCCCGGATCCGGTATCCGGTTTTTAAAATCGGATGTCCGACTGGTATTCCAATTTTCAAAAACTAGATCGGATATCCACTTTTTCAGACCAGATGGGAAATTCGGGTTCGGAAATTTTTCCTACCCCTTCAGATATGACATCCATCAAGTTTGTGACGCTCATCTGTTAAGACTTAAGACAGCTTTTTATGTGCAAGAATGGTGTCCAAAATGAGCATTGACCTATATTCATAAGCTAAAGGGCCTTGGAATACATAAAATTATGAAGGGCTGGATCGGAACCAATCTGAAAATCCCGATATCCGGATTTTTGGATCATGGATATTTTGATTCGGATCCGAATTTTCCAAACATTTTTCTTGAAAAATCGGATCGGCAAACCTGATATTCCGGTTTTAAAGTTTGGATGATCCAGATTTAATTCGGATATCCGGATTATCCGAATTTCTTATACCCCGATCCGGTATCTGGATTTTAAAACCGGATATCCGATCCGGTTTTCCAAATTACAAAAACCGGATCGGATATCCGGTTTTTTGGATCGGATCGCCATTTTTTCGGACCCTGAAATTTTTGCCCACCCCTTCAGATATGCCATCCATTAAGTTTGTGACGGATTCATTTTATAGCATCCTCATCTATTAGGAGTTAAGACAGGTTTTTATGTGCAAGAATGGTCCCCAAATTGAGCTTTGACCTAGTCAAAGAGCCTTGGAATGCATAAAATTATTACTACTGCAATGTTACTTGATGAAGGGCTCATAATCTTTGAACAAAAAGATGGCTGACTGAAATTTCATGTTGACTTTGACTAATAAATCATATGAATAATACTGATTTACAATTTTGTTGAAGACATTAGTATATAGACTCTTAGCAGAGCTTTCAACAGCAGATCATTCTAGTGTTTTGTGTTACTGTGTTCCTTGAGACCATGGCAGTTTTATGATTGCGTGTGTAATAGTAGCTCATATATTGATACTTTGCAAATTTGCAAAATACAATAAAGATTGTAGGGTGAATAGGAAGATATAAAAGTATCTGGTGGTTTTTTTAATTTGAAAGGTCGGTAACACTGCATATGTTTTCTGCTTCTCTATTATATGAACAAGTGTGGCACACTTACATGCTGCGTAGTGGTGCTTTTGTTGAATGAAGGTTTAAGCTTTTGAGTTTTTTGTTTTTTCCCCATTTAACATTTTGGAATGATTTTTTTTTTTTGAACACCTTTCTTTCATTTAATTGCATAACATGGTTTCTCGTCTTTGGAGCCCCTAAATTCTTTGGTTTACTGTATCATGAATCAGGCGTGGATGCTATTTAATTTGTGTATTCCTTATTATCCCAACAAAGTTTGAATATAAATATTATTTCATGCTTTTGTCCTGTAGGATTTCCTTGGGCTAGTGGACAAGCTCTTCTATCTTTCAGGCAAATACGATTTTCAACTAACAGTTGGAGATGCTGTCATGGTGAGCCTTTGATTCTGTTTGTATTCTTACTGCTCTAGTACTTGGTTCGTACAGTATTCTGAATAGATCTTTTCAGGAAAACTCATTTTTCCGATCCCTGGGTCATATCGACTTGGATCTTCCTGAAGCACCTGAAAAGGCAGCTCGCCCACCTCTTCAGCCTATTGACCCTCTCTCAAGGTTTGGCCCCAAGGCAGAAATAGCACACATTTTCAGAGCTCCAGAAAAGCGTCCACCTCAGGAACTGTCTCTTGCTTTCTTGGGCCTAACCCTTGTTCCACTTGTTGGATTTTTGGTTGGGGTGAGTTAATCTGCTCGAGGCACTTGCTTTCTTTTGCAACTTTCTGTTAAATACGTTGTGTTAAGCCGTTAACCATTTTACTTTGTTTTTTCTTTTGTTGTTAAATGAGTTTCTTGCCACTAACTTGTGTGACTTGTTCTGCTAACAACCAAATTTTTTAGTGTCCATATTTTTGGTTGAGATTATAAAGGTTTTTATCTGCTTTCACTTTCAGTCAAATATACAATTTGATTATTTTCCTTTTTAATTCATTAGCATTCTTCATGTTTAGCTACATCATTTTTTACCTTGATCTGATCTGATCAATTTCTTCTCCTAGCTGCTTCGCCTCGGGGTCAACTTTAAGAACTTCCCAACTGCAACAGTACCTGCTGCATTTGCTGCACTCTTCCATGTTGGCATTGCAGCTGTACTTTGTCTTTATGCTCTGTTCTGGCTGAAGGTTTGTGCTTTTCGCAATATTCTTGATCTTCTATAGCATTGCTGAACGCACAAAAGTGCACTCTATGTTTTCTTACGTCTTTTTTATTTCATAATTTATGTTTTGCGCATCTCCAATGCTTCTGTACCCAATTAAACTAACAATTTGATTGTTTTTGCAGTTGAACCTATTTACAACTTTGAAATACTTGTCTTTCTTGGGAATCTTCTTGGTATTTGTTGGTCATAAAACTCTTTCACACCTCGCCTCGACATCAGCCAAATTGAAAGGCGCTTAACATGGTGCACGAATAATGTGACCTGTGTTTTGTGGCACATTTGTTTGAGAGTCCTCTTTGAGGATGTGGACTGAAGTCCTTAGACATCTAGACTCAATTTTGTAGAATTTGTTTTTTTTTTATTTATTTTGAGAAAGTATCAGCTATAGTGTAGTTTTTTTAACCTTATTATTGTATACATGTATACACAAATTTGATCTAATAGCATTTTCTTTCTAATGAAGGCTAGTTTTGAGTGCGGTACAAGATTAAAATATTCAATTCGTACTGTGAAAAAAATGTAGGAAGAAGGTTCAATTCGTACAGCAACAGAAGTATGTGCTCGAGGGAGTTCCTGTACAGAATATAGCACATAGCTGTAAATTTACTGTACGAATTCATACAGAAATTTTCCTTTAAGCATTATTTTAGTTTTGCTAATCTGATATAAGTTAAAGATAACACACCCTAAATTTATCCTAAGAAAATCACTTTTATAATTTACCCGATGACTTATATTTACTCCCTCCTTTCCAATTTACTTGCTACATTTCTCTTTTTTAAACCTCCTGAGACATAATTTTAAATAAAAATATCTTTAACTATATATAATAAAAAATTATAAAAATTATATATTTGAAAAGTACATGCTGAGACGAATTAAACTAGATCCATCATGACTATGTTTTTCCTTACGTATATTAAATTAAATAAAATCAAAGTTTAATATGAACAGTGCCCAAAGTCAAACTGGAGCAAGTAATTTGGGACAGAGGGAGTTATTATGAACATTGAAAGAGTAATACTTCCTCCGTTTTGAAAAAAAACGCAATAATTTTTTATTTTTAGATGTTTCAAAATTAATGCAACAATTTTAATCTTTCATTTTTGCAAGTTTTTTGTTTCTATCTCTCACATCATCACATACTCCACTTTTTCTCGCTCTATCCATTTTACTCTCACAACAAAAAATTGCCTAGGAGTCTATGTCAACCCAATTGTTGCGTTTTTTTCGAAAGAGAGAGTATTTTATTTTAATTTTTCATCTTAATTATTTGTGGGATTAATTTTAATGTTAGAATCAGGGCCCTGAAACATTTTGGTGCTAGTATGGATGAGCCTAGCAGGATCAACATGTTATATACTCTTTTTTCTAGTATATCTTCCCGTTTTTCATCTAAACTAAAAACTATTGCCGGGTATAATTCTCCTTTAACTTCTACTACTCCCGTTTCAACATGTGTAACAAAGAATTTCATACGCATTATAATGTTAAGATTTACGGATGTAAATAAAGTCTGTAAATCGCACCAAGAAAAGTAGATATATAGTTTATTGTTAAATTATATTAACAAATTTATTCGTCTAATCTCAACCTTAAAATGCGTGCAAATACAAATTCCTTCAAATTGCTGAGCTATTTTATGTATGTGACTGAGAACCCAATGGTATGTTTCATAAGTTGTAATAAATGGTAGTAATGGTAAAGAATACTAATATAAATATCAAAATAGAGTAGAAATGAATTTGTTCCCACAATATTAAAAAAAACTTAAAACAAGAATTCCATTTCCACCACCAGACATTTTCTTATAGATTTGAAGATGGGAAGTGCCCAAAAACAAGGATTTGAAGAGGGGAAAAAGCTTTCTTATAAATAAAATAAGAAATCGTACCACAAATTTTGGTAAACCTCATTCGACTATGCTAAACTGACAATGAAACATCATTTATCTTTGCTACTCAACAAACAAGACAAGTGCAACTACTGCCAGAAACAACACAGCAATGGCATAACACACTGCCTCTCCAGAAACCCCATATGATATGATATAATCAAACAGTGAAACCAAGAAAATTGTAGTCACATAACTGAAGCAGTAATTTGAACACCACCTTGCTTCTGCAAAGATATCAAACTTCAATGCATTGTTTGCAACTGCGAGGTACTATGACTAATTTAACTTAGTAATAAGATCCAGAACTGCCGCCTCCCATGTAATCACTACCACCGCCCATGGCACGACTTGAATACAAGGATGAATAAGAACCACCAACCTGAAACATTAAACATTTGAGTTAAATTCGCACCCGGTTTTGGCTTTGAACACTTTTTAGTTGTTTAGTAAAAAATTGAGATAGAGGTACATACATCAGATCCACGAGAAGCATATTCACTGCCATAGCTTGAAGAATACATACCAGCATCATTTCCACCATATGAACCTAGAATACGGAGAAAAAACTTAACCTCACGAGTGGCAGTAACAAATTCAATTTACGACACTAGAATTTATAGATGCAATTCTACTAATTATGCAACATTTTTAAATAGAAAACACACCACTATAACTCATTCCCTGCCGACTACCATAAAGCCCATGAGAATCCTGAGCAGAAAGTGAACTTCTGCTGCTATTATATCCAACAGTAGATCTCCCCATTCTACAAGTGTAAGAAAGTTTGTCACTGCAAGAGGACTCTATATATAATCAAAAGTATCAGCCCTGAAATATTAAGCAAGATACTGACCTATCACTGTATGTATCCCCATACTGAGAGCTTCCTGAAGGGATATCATAGTCTAAACGTGCCCTTGAATGACGCAAACTATGACCAGGATCAGCATACCTTGAAGGGACATCATCCTAGGAAATTGAAGAGCATTTGAATTTATAAACCAACTATGCTGAAGCTCAAAACAAAATGAGAAGGTGCAAAAATTAGACGAGACTGTCAACTGACCATGGCACTATAGGGGCGTTTAGAACCAGAAACAGAATCATAATCACGAGGACGCCCTTCACGATAACTAGGAGGCGGCCTTTCGTATCGTGGGGCGTAGCCATCATCTGGATAAGCTGGTCTCCTAGCCGCGGAGCGCGATGCACCACTTCTAGGCACATCAGCATAAACAGGTGAACGAGCAGCATACTCATCCCTGTAAGATGGACGCCTTTCAGGTGGCAACCTAGAAGCATAATCTGGCACAGCCCTGCTCCTTGGTGGGAGCTCTTCCCTCCTTGGATAATCCCTCTTCAAGCTACTCTTAGGTGGAGGAGCTGCATAGTACAGTGGGTAAGATACCACTTCACAGTATATTACCGGCCCAAAAAAAAAAAAACAGCCAAGATCAGTATATGTACCAGGAGCTCTTCTATCATATGCCCTAGGAGGAGGTGGCAATGGCCTGGCTCGAGCTGGTATAGGTGGTGGGGGACGTCTGTCCCGTACTCCAACAGGCCTCTTCAAGCCTCGACCACCACCTACAGGGACCCGGCTACCAAATCCCCTCATACGAGCAGGAGCAGGACGTGGTAATGGACGGTTCCAAGGAGCCCTAGGACGTCGTCCAGCAGCACGGGCCCCCTTGTGATCACCACGGGAATGATTTTTGCCTTTACCTCGCTGCAATGGCCTGGACAACCTGGCTCTTACTTTAGCCTGTAGGAACAGTAAAGCCAATTAAATACTCCACAAAGCAATTTGCTAATATCTATGCTATTACAAGTATAAAGGCACTAAACTAATAATAACCTTGTGCTCTCCTTCACCCACTTCGGCATTATTTATGCTTTTAGCACATGTCACAGCTGCATCATGAGAATCAAAAGTAACAAAGCCAAAATCCTTTCTTCTCGCAGATGGCATATTGCGAGCAAGTTCAACCTTTTCAATTTCCCCATACTTCTTGAGCAGGACACGGACACGATCTTCATCCCATGAGGCAGGAAGACCATCAATAAAAACAGTTTTGACCTAAAAACAAACAGATCCATCATTCCAAGTTGAACAATACACAAAAAAGCGGTCCAAATAATATAAGCCTAAAATCTAGAAAAAAACTGAACCTTCAAATCACCCTGTTACTCCAACTCTACATTCCTAAAGTGATGCCGGTTAGAATTAAAAAAAAGGCCTCATAATTAGGGGGTGAAAGAAACAGTGATATGACTGATATCACATAGAAATTCCATAATACATTCACAGAGATCTACAAGACAAATAAAATGGCAAATCATCTATAACTAACAATAACGACAACCATTTGACTGTAGTTTGCACCTGTAGGTATTCTCACAGTATGCTCCCTAATTTCTATTTGACAACTTGAAAGATGAACATCACTCTATAATCATCCAAGAGATACGAAAGATGCTTGATCTAATTACCTGGGCCATAATTTCATCTCCAGGATCAATGAAAGAATCTGCAAAAGATACTTTTGCAGGCCTCTCAACTCCTAGTAAAACATCCCTCTTCTGCAGACGCTTAAAAGCATCCATGGCATCAGAACGGGACGAGAACTCCACAAAGGCAAAACCTCTATTTTTACCGTCACTGTTACTATCTTCCACTAATGTCAAGTCGTCGATATTTTCTATCCCATATAGTTTCAATTTCTCTATTAACTGGAAGAACAAATTAATATAGGCCAATCAGAAGAGAATAATGCAACTCCATATAACCATTTATAAAGTAAGCCGAAGCCTGATGGAGACAGCAATACCAGTCTACTTACTTTTTCCTGTGTCCATGTCTTGCATATGTTACCCAAAAACAGTGTGTCGCTGTCCTGACTTGGAGTGACACCACATTGCTTTCCATTCACCTGGAATTTTAGGTGTTAGAATACATTCAAGATAATCTGTGCTCTGTAGTCACTTAATCTATGACAAGATCAAAACAAATACCACAGGATTTTTAAGCTCCGTGACAGCACGCTTTGCCTGTTCAACTGTAGCAAAACGCAAAAACGCGAAGCCCTTGTTCTTTTTGGTCTGAGGGTTCATCATGAGCCTGACTTCAGTAACCTCGCCAACAGCACTGAAAACATCCTTCAAATCCTCTTCAGTAGCATCTTTGTCTAAACCACCAACAAAAACTTCAAATTCTTTACGTTTGCGCCTCTCTTTGACAAATTGATGGTGTTCATGGTCTTCTGCAGTATCAGACATTCCAGCATGCTCATGATCATGGGCCTGCCCATGACCCTCACCGGCATTAGCATCATCATGCTCATCATCTTCTTCACCCTCAAGTTCCTCTGGAACATCATCCATTTCCTCCTCAGCCATGTCGCCCTCCTCTTCCTCCTCCTCCTCTTCCTCAACTTCCTCCACAACATCATCCCCTTCCTCTTGCAAATCTTCATGGTCAGCTTCCTTCTCATCATACTCACCAATGTATTCCTCTGGTTCATATTCTGGTTCATTATCCTCTAAGTCCAACCGCTCATCTCTTTCATATTCATCCTCTTTAACCTCATCTTGTTCTGCCATAAAAAGAGAGGTTGACACAAATCCAGCCAGTTAACATGCTGCATTCTCCACTGGCAACAGTAAGAGTTCTATAGATTTGGGTGCATAGAAAAAATACCCACTAAGCCTTCAAATCCAAAATCAAACACAAGATTGATATGGTATGTTCTCTAAGAAGTGAACTGAGGTTAGAAGTTCGCATGTCCAATGAGCAATGGTATATAAAATTCCGATAAAAAAACAGGTACTCCATTACTTGATTGAATCCTTGTAATAGACATTTGGACAAATCTTACTTGTATCCAATACATGTATCTAAAAAGAAACATACTCCAGAGACCTTTGCTTACTAATTTCAGCCTTGGTAGATCATTGTCACTTTATAACGACAGAACTTGTTCAGGAAAATAGTTGGGTAGGAAAACTTGTGCAAATACAAACTACAGAAAAGAAACATAGCAAGATATGTACAATGATTTGGTGAACACACTTATCCCATCAGTTCTTATCTCATTCCCAAAGGTTAATAGTATATGAGGCCTAGAGTGGAACCTCCACACAAGTGATCATTTCCATTAAATTGAAAAAGGGCTTGAGCCAGTAAGAACAAGACTTCCTTGGTCTTCTGTTCTCCAACCAAAAAGGCACCATGGCAGAATATGACAAGGCATACAGTATTAAAAAAAAAATTGCTTTCTTACAAGCTTTATTATACACTTTGTGCGTGAACTTGTTAAGAAATTATCCAAATTTCAGTCCAAATTGTTATCCTAAAAACAAGTCTAATCACAAATGATTCAATCAAGGATAATACCCTTCCAAAAGAGCGTGCATGCAAAAACATTATTAGCTCCTTGTTGCCTGCAACTTCAACTGAGATGAACCAACTTAGAAGCTATAGCATTACAAGATTACAGTTTCTACAATTCATGCATTAGTCTGCACAATTTCATCTCCACAGCTTAACCAACCAAGTTAAATGAAGCTTCTGGCTTACAGCTTAATGTAAACCCAATA
This sequence comes from Salicornia ramosissima, assembly GCA_951394345.1. Taxonomy (NCBI): domain Eukaryota; kingdom Viridiplantae; phylum Streptophyta; class Magnoliopsida; order Caryophyllales; family Amaranthaceae; genus Salicornia; species Salicornia ramosissima. The sequence continues at coordinate 45,502,888 of OX596234.1, read as the reverse complement.
AGCAATCTTTCGAAGAAATCAACCAACATCCAACAAATTAAAAACATGATCACAGACAACTTGCTCGTATCTTTTCCCTCCCGTGAAAAAAATCGCATACTGCAACGACAAGAATAGAATCAACTAATAACCCCTTTTACCTGCTGACTGAAAATAAATTTGTTCCTAAACTCATACCTTCAACTATACCCCATTACCCCTAATTTATGTTCAACCATAAATTCGATATAATCTCACAACTAGCATAAATTCAGCCCTACTTACCAAAAATAAAAATTTTAAAAAAAAAATCGATCTTTTTTAACACCCAAAAAGAAAGACAAACGAATGAAAGAAAGCATATCACAACCTCCAAAATTAGAAATAAAACTTCTGAATATAATTTATATGAATTAAACGAGGAAAAATCCATCAACGCAAAAAAAAAATAAAGGAAAAAGAAAAAAGAACTTACTTGTCATAAGGGATCCATTCATATCAGATACAGGTTCAACGTTCAGATCTGTAGAACTGTTGAAGTCGTAAAATTGATCATTAACAACCTCATCGGAGTCGTTATTATTTAAATCGACCTTCGAACGAGCTTTGGATGTTCTTGCGGTCTTCTTCACAGGAGCTGCAGAACCTTTTTTGGTTCTTGGAGGCATCTTATTCGTTTCCTTCTTCTTCAACCTTAGCGATTGATTCTTGATGTAAAACAAAGGAGATTATTTGAAGGAGAGAATCGAATTAACTGAAGAAAAGATGTGTATGAGAGAAAGATTGGTGTAGGTTTAAAAATAGGAACAAGAACCCTAATTTTTCTCCCCTTTTATTAGATTGGGTTTTCCACCGCTTGACGTGGACATATATAAGTTATAAGATTTTTTTTTTTTTTTTTTTTTTTACGTGTACACCAGTTATAAGTTTTTGAAAAAAAATAATAACAATAAATTACAAATAACCCTCTAATCGTTTTAATTTGAGTAATATAGGTAGATACCTGATATTAATTAAGTTTTTTGATACCATGGCATTTTAGTAAATAAACTGAACTTTAAAGCAAAGACACAAACAAAAAGACATGGGAATTTGCCCTTATTTTTGTCATAAATTACATCATGTGTCATGGTATCAATATCACTATTGATACCTGATATCCATTAGCACTTTCTCTTTTAATTTAGCACTCTAATATTTAGCTTCGTTAAGCAAATCACCCCAAATTAGAATATTCCGTTAAATTACCTTTGCTTTGTTAATTAACAAATCAAACCTAATTAGCACACTAAGGGTGCGTTCTTTTCACCTTAAAAAAATAAGTTTCAGGTTTAATAAATTCAGATAAGTTCCAATAAGGTCTAATAAGTTCCAATAAGGTCTAATAAGTTTCAATAAGGTCTAATAAGTTCTTATAAGTTCTAATAAGTTCCAATAAGATCTAATAAGTTCTAATAAGTTTCAATCAGGTTTAGGTTATTTTTTAAATTATTGATTAAATAAAATTAATAAAATTAATAATTACCTTAAATCACTCTTACACAACATAAACTAATTTTTTTTTTGACAAAATGCCGTAAAAGGCTAATGATTCATTTAACATAAACTAATTTTATTCCATCATTCTTGTTTTAATTTTTTTAGAGAATCATTGAATTAAACTAATTATTTCTTATTAGGAAGCTATACAATACATTGAACTTTATGACTATTTATATTTATTAGAACTAATAACACAGTAGAGTAAACTACTGGTAAACTAATAAAAAAATAACTCCCTCTCAAAATAATAATAAATAATTCTAAAGAGGTGGTCTAAAAGATTGAGCGAAAGAAGGGGATTGTTAAAAAAAATAATAAGAGAAAGAAGTTGACAAGTTGTAAAAATAGTGGAGAATGGTTTGAACGAATGAAGTGAGATTTCCTTCCTATTTTATTTATTTTGGGTTTGATTTAATTTTGGTTCAAATTAAACTTTACCAATCCTCCATATTATTATTATTATTATTATTATTATTATTATTATTATTATTATTATTCCATCTGTTCCAATTTGTTAATTTTACTACATGTGAATTAAGGAAAATTTAAATATGTAGATAAGTTGTTATTGGAATTGATAATATTAATTAATAATGAGTTTGAAAAAAGTGATACTAATTATTATTACTCCCTCGAACGTAATTCAACAATAAAAAAGAACATAAGTTCAATCATATTTAATTTATACATTCCAACAAGGTTTAATACGGTCTAATAAGGTTAAATAAGGTATAATAAGGTTTAATAAGGTATAATAAGGTTTAATAAGGTCTAATAAGGTCTAATAAGTTCCAATAAGGTCTAATAAGTTAAATAAGGTCTAATAAGTTAAATCAGGTCTGATAAGTTCAGGTCTAATAAGTTGAAGAGAATGCACCCTAACATGGATTATCAATACACTAATCGTTGTCATAAATACATTATCTCCATCTTCTTTCTCTCTCCTCTGACCAACCCATTGCCACCACCACCACAACCAACACCTCTTCCTCCTCCATTGTCTTTATCTCTCCTTTGACCACCCCTGTCACCACTATCACCTCCATTTTCTTTCTCTCTCCTCTGACCAACCCCTACCACCACCACCACCCTATTACTCAAACCTCATCCACCCTACCACAACCACCAATCCCAAGCCTGCAAACCGACCCCAGCCAAATCCAACCACTCCACCAGCAATTTAGCCCACCCCACTACAAATTTGAACCATCCCACCACCAATTCAACCCACACACTACCAATTTGAACCATCCAACACCAATTCAACCCTCCCCACTACCAATTCGAACAACCCCACCATCAATTCAACCCACTCCACCATCAATTTAACCTTTTCGAGGTCAATACAGGTTCAAATCAAACCACCATACTGCCGTACATATCATATTAGGAGTCGTTTGGTTGTTATAGTGGAAAGAAAATTATTTTAGGAATAGGAATGACCGAATGGGATGGAATCAAAAGTACAAGTGTTAGAATAAAAAGGATGAACACACCGCCACCATACCACACCACCACCCAAACCCATGCTCACCACCATCAGAACTACCCCCGTTCCCCAGCCCCTCATCGGTGCCACGGCATCCCACCAACACCGAAACCACCTCTCCCCTCCACCAACCCTCAAAACCCTAACCCTAACTACCAAAATTCAAAAACAACCCCCACCCACCTCCACCACCCCCGAAACCACCCCAGCCTTGCTCACCACCTTTCAACGCTTAGCCGCACCCCTTCGCCACCCCCTTACAACCCCCTAAAAATCCATATCCACAAACATGGGTGGTTATAAGGGGTGGCGAATGGGTGCAACTGGGCGGTAAAGGATGGCAAGAAGAGCAGGGGTGGTGGAGGTGGGTGGGGGGTTGTTTTTGAACGTAGATGGTTAGGGATAGGTTTAGGGTTTTGAGGGTGGTTGGGCCACCGGTGATGGGTGGTTCTGGGAGGTTGAAGCGCCCGAGGAGAGGGGGAAGGAGTTGGGTGGTTATGGTTGGTGTTAGGGTGGTTGTATAGTGGTTGGGTGGAAGGTGGGGAAAGGCAATGGAAAAGATAGGGGATTGAGTTTGGGAAAGTGTTAGAACAGAGGAATGAGAATGACAAAAGTGGCCTAACAAACCAAATCAAACCCTAAACCCATAACGCATAAACAATTATAAAAATTAAATAGATTCAAAGTTACAAAGTAATTAAATAGTAGACATAGTCAACAATGAGCATTTACAATGTAATAGCGGGGTACTATGTAAAGATAATATTAGGTTGACTTATTTTGATTTAATCAAAAGTTTGACTTAATTAATTGAGAAGATTGGATAAAGTTTGACTTATATTTTTACAAATTTTTCAAAAAAAAAAAACTTTTTTATCTATGATTTTATTCCATAGTCTAAAATTACAACGACTTATTTTAGCATAACGATTAAATCTTACAAACATCACTGCATCGTCTGCATGTTTTTGCGAGAATTCTTAATAAATAAGACTATCATATTAAGAAATAAAAATCGGAATCTGGCTCTGTATAAAACTAATAGAGTCATTTTTTAAGTTGTATATAATTAAAAATTAATTAGTACTAATTATGTATCCGATTAAAATAGATATCTAATTTGATATTAGAAATATAATAAAGAATAAGTTAAATGTAATATTAGACATTTGTTTATTTTTATTAACAACATAATAGTTAAATAAAATGTCAGGAGTGGATTTTCGAAGTTCGATGTCGTAAATGGATCGAAGACAGGGGGTTTTGGGTGTTGAGAGACTGCACTGAATTATCATGGTCAGATGTTAGATCTCGGATCATTCATACGACTACTGATGGTGCTGGAGTTGGATTACGATTCGAGTCTAACTTGTTGCCATCTATGAGTGTGATTACCTCATTTAAAGCGGAAATGGATATAAGGTTAAGGCCCTGTTTGGAAACAAGCTTTTTGGCTTTTCAATATGGTCAAACAGCGAAAAAATATGTTTGGTTATTGGCTTTTTGGTTGGCTAAAAAGTTGGCTTTTAAGCCAAAATAAAAAAGCTGCCGGAACAGCTCTTTTGGTTGGCTTTTAGCTTGTTGGCCCACAAACTCTCTAATAAACAGCCAACAACCACAATGAAATTTACCAAACATTGCCCTTGTTTGGAAATTGGTTGTTGACTTTTTTTACTAGTTTGACTGGTTGTTTCATTTGGCTGGATTTATTCGTTGTTTGACTATAAAAACATGTTTGGAAAATTTGGCTTTCGGTTGTTGGTTGTTACATTGTAAAATGACATAAATAGCCTTAGTACATAATTAGGTTTGGATTATTTTTTTGTTTGGATTGTTAATGAGGGTAAAATAGTAATTTTAATTTTAAAAAAGCCAACAACCAAATGTAGCAACTAGTCCCGTTAGCTTTTGGCTGAAAAGCAAATAAAAAAAGCCAAAAAACAAACAAGTTTATTGGCTTTTTGACAAAAAAAAAAAAGGCAACAACCAAAAACTAATGAAAGAGCCACTAACCAAACACCCCCAATTATTCCAAACAACTAGCTTAACAACAAACTTAAAAAGCCAATACATGCAGGTAATACTTCTACCCAGTCAAACAAGTTAATTAAACCAGCCAAAAACCAACAACTAACAACCGATTGCTAAACAGGGCCTAAATTATTCTTAGTTAATCAAAGTTTTAACTTATTCAGAATGTAGATCATTAAAAGGTTGACTTTTTTTTTTTTTTACTATTTTTCAATACTAAAATGGTGTTGTGTTTGGTTGGAGGAAAATTGAATAGTTGGTTTGGTTTGCATGTAAATTAACTTCCCATGAAAATTCTTATTTCATTGGAAGTTTTATCTCATAACAACGTTGGAATATATATGTATAAATGGGAATGACTCTAGATTAAAAGTCAACTTTGCAAAGTCATTTAGGCACATGAACCGACCTGATCAATACAACCGTGACCTGAATTAAACCCGTAATTAAGACTAGGGCCGAGCAACGGTTCCGGATACGCACCCACGTAATCGGACCCAGTTAGGAACCGGCGGGTAAGTTACTACTCGTTCCCAACTGGTTTCAGTTCCAGTTCCAAAAAAATTGGCCCGGGTACCCGGTTGTAACGGTTGAATTAGGTTTTATACTTTTATCCAATGGTAAATAGTGAAGTACTAAAGTGACTATTGACTAAACCAAAATATAATAAGCCTAATTTTTTTTATCCAAAATTTGTACGTTTATGTAAACTTGTATGTAATTTGTGTGAACTTGTGTTTATGACTTTATGTAAAATTGTATGTTTTATCTTAAACTTGTAAACTTGTGTTTAAGGAAACTATCTTTGTGGATGTTTAGTGGTAAATAATTAAATATGTAGTAGAGTAGTTGTTACATTAACCCGATTTGTTATTTAATTTTTTTTTTATAATTGGGTTTGAATTTTTTATAGAAAATTGAACAAAATACACACACATTAAAGAAAACCGAATACTCGGTATTGGAACCGGTACCTGGCGGTTCCGATTCTGGATCCAAAAAATATTACCCGGTTAGAGTGGTTCCGGTTCCAGATATTTCAGACCCGGTGGTTCCGAGTCTGGTTCCATAGAAAAAGACCGGGTACCCGGTTTTGCTCACCACTAATTAAGACACCCTAATAATCCAAACCGCATCCGACACACATTAACCTATACCCGAATCACACATGTATTAGAAACACCCAAACCCAAGTTAATCCACCCTCAACCCGAAAACACCCAAACCCAAATACATCCGATTTAAACCAGCTTTAACCTATCCCGATTCACACCAGACCCATTTCGCACCCAACCCTATCCGAACCGATTCACACCCGACTCAACTCAAATGGAATGGAATTGACTTTACATATAACCTAGAGTGTGGGCATATTTTGTGATTCCGTGTAACGACCCGTAATTTAGCAGCGTTGTTTTCGGAGACAACAACAAACACAGATCATTAACTTCTAAAACTTCAAAGTTAGGTTCATAAACTACAGCGGAAGCTCTAAAACTTAATCATATTATTCATTAAAAACTGTTAGATAATCCCAAAATAAATATCAAACCAATATCCTTTACTATTAAAAAAAAAATAAAGAATAGACTACTAAATCAAATAAACATAATCTAAACTAGTCATCGGGTCACTTCTAAGCTGGCTAGCTCACAATCCCAACCCATACGTAGCCTAAACTCAATCACCACCTGTACCTGAAATAGAATGGGGGGTCCACAGTCAGTGGTGAGTAATTAGATTGTTCTACTTAATCAGTAGAACACAATTAGAAACATAATAATCAGAACAGATCATCTGAACTGTCGAACAAGTCATCATGCAAAGAAGTCAACAAGCAATCACATCAAGTACGCAGCGGAAAACTATCATACAAGTCATCCTTAACAAGACCTTCAGCCCAACTCAACCAATTCTAGACTTCTAATCCTCATCAACGACTCTTCTTTTCTGTTCTTTCCCAATCAGGTGTTAATCCGTGACCAGTCATATGCTCGTAAGAGGTCAACCACAAGGATCTACTCCCCAAGCACTGGGATCAAGAACTGTCCCCAATCCGAAGATAGGACAATGGCTTCGACTATACCTATGTTCATGGCACATGAGCCACTAGATAGGTGGTCACTTCATAATTAATCATCTTTTCAATTCAATTCAATTCTGTTCTGTTCTATTCCAATCCTCAATTCAATTCTGTTCTGTTCTATTCCAATCCTCAATTCAATTCCTTATCGTCATAGCTTAACTTCTAATCCAATCTTGTTCATCTTTACTTGACTCAAACTCCAAACTAAACTTATACCACTCGAAAATGACCAACATCATGCGGAAAAAATAATGCATGAATACTTGGAAATACGTACAAAAATACATATGGAATGCGTACGAAAATACGTATAAAATACATACGGAATACGTACAAAAATACATACGGAATACGTACAAAAATACATACGGAATTCATACAAAAATACATAAGGAATGCGTACGGAATACGTACAAATTACGTATAACAATACGTATACAATACCTATAAAATACCTGCAAAATACGGTTAGAAATACATACAATATATGTATACGATACAGTCACAAATACACGAAATTCATACTATACACATATACAAAGGAAACCTTCCCTTGAAATACTTATCTTGTCATATTTTACCCATAACCCTTCCTTTATTCATATTATTACTTTCCTTCATATTGCGACTTATCCCTATTAATTCCTTTTAATGGTAATAATTATGTTGTTACTTTCCTTCGTATTGCAACTTATCCCTATTAATTCCTTTAATTATAATAATTATAATGCTTCCTAAAATTACCTTTTAATAATATTGTAAGTCAAAAGTTAAACTAAAATGGATCAAATAAAATATGAGACCACACAACATTTTAATCTAAAAATAATAATTAAATAAATTCATCATATCATCATATAAACATTCAATAAATCATATAAAATGACAATTAGCTACATAAGTTACCTAAACTATGATAAAAATCCTATTTTCCATATTTCACATCACTCGACATTTTGGAGAATTAATACCAAAATTAACACTTTAAATTAATTAAATACCTTTATCAATAATTAAATAAATTAACCTAATAAATAAATAAATTATGCAACAACATCAAGACATCAAGATTAATCAAGAACAAGATCAAAAGTTAATCTTTTAACTGTATAACATCACACGGAAATTATAGGGCCAAGATATATCAAGAAAATTTCAAGAATTAATAATAACATGTTTTAATAATTCAATCACCCTATTTTACGCAATCTGATTTTTAAAGATTTAAATTAAGAACAACCGTCTAAGGGTCTCGACTAATTTGGAAATTTTGATGGAAGCTAAATATAGGTTCAAGGTTTAACGTGCATAAATTTCGTTCAAAAATAACGTCCTTTACTATTTTTGAGGAATTTTATAACTAACAAATCAGATTAGGCTGTAATCAGTTTCAGATTTTTCTTCCATAGCAAACGAACTTTAAAAATTACGAAAATTTAACAAAAGCTGTAAAACACTATTACTGACTTCCACCTAAAATTTCGTAGCCATCCTAATTGATTAATTGTCTTGAATAATTCGTAAACTAAATCTGGACAGTTTTACCGGTTTGAAAGATTAAATTATTATAAGCAATAAAAGGACGAATTTTGCCACGAAATAAATCATGATTCATAATAAAACAGTAAAGAAACTCCCTAAAATTATTCTAAGCAATCCTACATTGTTCTAAACAATTCCAAACCATATTCTAAAACCTATGAAACTAATCTATCCTAAAGATTAAGTAAAAGCAATCCAATTACCTTTGAAGGAGAGATATGATTCGAAAATATCAAGGCCACACGGTTTCTTGAAGTTTCTTTAAGCTTTTGTTGCAATCTTTGAGTTCTTGAAATCAATAGAAAATGTTTAGGAGTTTTTAGGGAATTTTTGTGATCGATTCTTGGAAGGAAAAATAATTAAAACAATTGCTGAATCCCAAAAATGAAGGTTGGCCATGTGACATGGGAGGTAATAGGGTTTAGGGTTCCTAAAGTTTAGTAGTGAAAATAGGACAACAAAGGTGGGTTTTGGAATGGGTCAAAAGTAGTTATAATAATTAATAAAATTAGTTAACAAATTAAATAAATCAATTAGGAGAAAAATATATGGGCTTGGGTTTAGTAAGACAGAATAAATAGATTCAGGTCATAATCCAAAATAACTGGACTGCTACAAATAAAGTTAATAATTAATTAGATAATAATCAACTAAATAGCCCATTAATTATATATTTAATTAATTATAAAAAAAATTAAAATATCCCGAATTTTCGGGGCATTACATTCCGAACTTCTAATCAAAGAAATATCTGCTTCGATCTGAAACCCGACAACGGAATAGAAGGTTTGAAATTCGGTAATTGGATCAAGTTTTCCGAATACCAATCGAAATTTTAAAAAATCGGATAATCTAATTTTTCGAATTTAAAACCGGATTTCTTGTTTTTCTGAACCATTGTTAATAAAAAAAAATAAAAAAAAATCAATATCTGGTTTTTTGGATCGGGTTCGATCTTGTATCCGAAAATCTCCACACCAAATACAAATATACGATCAACATATATATCAATGCTCACTGCTCCAACATGCATTTTTCCTATCTGCAACCGATCTGAATCTAACGAAACGACCCGAATAGACTCGACCCGGAACCGATCCAACCCAAAAATGACCCAACTCGATAATGACACGACCCAAATATACCCGACCGACCAAAATTTGACCAGAATTGCACCCACTACCAATCTAACCTGACCCAAACATGACCTAAATCCGACCCAAAAATCAAGGTGTTGACACCTACAATAACCCAACCCATATTGATCCGACCTGAACATGACTCATACAACCAATTTGATAACTCTTATATCCCCCAAAAAAACGTCTCATCATCATTTTAGGAGATCTAATTCTTGCTAGCAAGTGACATATCAATCGGTCTATCTACTTCCCTTGGAAGGTATCTAGGGTCAATTGTTAATATTTGTCCTAATAAGCTTTAAAAGGTTGATTATGAGATTTTTGGAAAAAAAAAAGATCGAGAAAATCTATCTGAGGATGGCAATCCAAATTACTCAATATGCAATGTATACAAGTATATGATACTACATTACTATGATAGCACTCTTCATTTCTTTAGTAGCCCTATCTGCGTGCGTATTGTAAAGGAAGATATAAGTTACACTTGAGCCCATCATATTCTAACTAGATTTTGTATCAACATTTTGGAAAATACAAAAAGTAAGGACGGATCAAACACCCCCCCCCCCCCTCCATCCAAAATAAGGTGTCACTAAGAGTGTGTTTGATTCAACTTATATAAGCATTCATGTGTTTATTTTCAGAAAAATCATATCAGATCAGACCAGATCAGAAAAATTCAGATCAGATCAGAAAATATCAGATCCGATCTAATCATAAAATACCAATTAACTGCTTATTTTTATTTTTACATGTTTTTCATTTCTATTTTATTTTTATTTTTTAATCTTTTAATCTTTTTTTATTTTATTTCTATTTTATCTATTTTTATTTTATTTTAACTTTTTTTTTTCATTTTCCTTTTTATTGTTTTTCTTTTTATTTCTATTATTATTATTTTTTTCTATTATTATTAATTTTTTTATTTTTATTACTATTTTTATTTCTATTTTAAACAATATTAATAATAGTTTACATTTGCAATAATGCACAATTAAATTTCACCAAAGATCAGATTAGACCAGATCAGAAATTTTCAGATCAGATCAGAAAATTTCAGACGAATCAAACGCAACCTAACAATGTTTTATTACTTGTGTCAAAAAATGTTTTATTACTATGATTATTCGTATCATGTTATATACTTCGTACTCCCTCTGTCTCTAAAAGATTGCCCCATTTACTTTTTCCCATCTCCCAAGACATCTTTAAATGAAAATATCTTGACATACGTATAATAAAAATTTATAAGCATTGCATATTAAAAAAGTACACATTGAGTCGAATCAAACGAGATCCCATTTGACTATATTTTTCCTTACATGTTTAAAATTATAGAGAGTCAAAGTTACTAAATGAACAGTAGCAAAAGCCAATATGGGGCAATCTTTAAGGGACGGAGGGAGTATAAAATACGGAAACCATACTTATTTTAGTTTAAAGGCTATGTTTGTTACAACGGATATCTGTTGGTGTTGTGATCCGATCTACTACCTCTACATCACAATACTCGTAATTTTTGTCATTTTAAACTGTAACGCATTACTTCAATAAATATATATTTTTTTACTATGTTTAGTAAAAAAATTACCATGTGTAGCTTTTTTTTTTTTAGTGAAAGTATTGTGTCGGACGGTCCGACCGTCGAACCGTCCAACACTTGTATTTTTTTTAACAACTCATGGGGATCCAGGTTTAGTAATATATGTCCAGGTCAAAGAAATATGTGTCCAGGTCCAACAACATTTGTCCAGGTTTAACAATATATTTCCAGGTTAAACAAGTTTCACCAGGTTTACAAATGTCATTAGGTTTATAAATAGATTTCCAGGTTTAACAATATATGTCCAAGTTAGACAGATATGTGTCCAGGTTTAACAATATGTGTCCAGGTCCAACAATATGTTTCCAGGGTTACAAATTTGTGTCCAAGTTTACAAATATATGTCCAGGTCTACCAATACATGTCCAGGTTTAACAATATGTGTGCAGGTTTAACAACATGTGTCCAGGTCGAACAATATGTGTCCAGGTTTACAAATATGTTTCCAGGGTTACAAATTTGTGTCCAGGTTTACAAACATGTGACCAGGTCTACCAATATATGTCCAGGTTTAACAATATGTGTCCAGATTCAACACATATGAGTCTAGATTCAATCATATGTGTCCAGGTCTAGGGGACTGGTCTGACAGAAACGTTACTGTCAGAACAGTCTGACACAATACCTTCTCTTTTTTTTAACTTTACTTTTGTTGTGGGCCCAATTAATTATTTATTTTTCACTATATCTCACTCTTTAAACTCATTTTTTACCTAGAAGTTTGTATCGCATACTTTTTTTAACTTATGTAGCGAGCATTGCAATACAAAGGTAGTATAATTTGATATGAACTTTTCTTTTGTTATTGTTTTTGTTATTGCTATATTATTATTATTATTATTATTAGATGGGAATAATCTCAGCTTTCACACATCTGCTCATTTTGGTCCCTACTTTGGATTAACTCAATATAATCCAAAGTTGCACAACATCTTCTCAATTTGGTCCAACTTTCACACGTCTGCTCATTTGGGTCCCTAATTTACCTTAAGTTACTTGATACAACAAGTCAAAAATAGCATTGGGATCAAATTGAGAAGATGTTGTGCAACTTTAAATTATACTGAGTTAATCAAAAGTAGGGACCAAAATGAGCAGATGTGTGAAGTTGGGATTATTCCCATCAAATTTTCCTTATTAACTATTGCTATTATATTTATTATCATTAGGATTGTGTCACAGTTAAAGTCCAATCTGTTTCGAGTACATAATTACCTAATTAACCTAAAAGAAGCAAAACATGGAATGTATTGGTTATGTGTTTATACATGAAACCCAAAAATAATCTACTTAATTTATTCCTTCTGACTTAGCTCAACTATGACATAAACCTCAAATAAATCTCTAAATGGATATAAGTTACACTTGAGCCCATCATATTCTAACTAGATTTTGTACAACCATTTCTGAAAATACAAAAAACAAAAAAAGTATTGAAGAAAAAAAAAAGCAATAAAGTGTCACTAACCATGTTTTATTACTATGATTATTATTTGAACAATGTTATCCAAACTATGTAAACCAAAGTTGTTCTAGCTCAAGTCTTATTAGTATGGTTTGCAACATTGGGTAGCCATGACTTGATGCATTCCGAATGTGGAGACCATTTAAACAACTTTTTTTCATTATTTGGTATGACATTAAAATGAGCCCAATCACTTAGGACTTGTTGTAAATCGGCCACCTTGGCAGTAATAAAGCGACAACAGTTAGCATGGACCGTAACAACAGACCACATGTCCCAACTTACTTGACAAAACCCACTAAAAAATCGGGTATCAAGGAACTGAGCCTTGATACCCAAATCGGTAAGCACACCTTGCCACGTCATGTTTTGTATGACGTCTTGCTCTTTTAGCCCTTTAGAACTGTTCTTCAAAGAATACCATTTTTCGAACAAATTGATGGTTTTGTTGTTGGATTTTACGAAGTAAAAACCAGTGTTGATTGGATTATGAAGGGAAGATGAATTGCCATTGTACATATCTGTGCTGAATTGGATGTCGAAATCGTCAGTCTTGTTTGTGGTCAGAACTTTGAAGGGATTCCTTAACCATATCACATCTGTGTCCTGTTCATACCAGCCATATAACATGTTAACAATACTAGTCATAAAGATCATCAATGATAAGGCTATCTTTCACACTACATTACATACAAGATTAAATGTAGCCTAAAAATATTAACACTACAAATTAATAATCAGGGGTCTAGATGTACTTGACTTCGGTGGTCGTTTTTTCGACGACCATAGAAGAATTTTGATACTTATTCTACCCATCATAGATTCACATCGGACCAAAAGATCAAAATATGGAGAATATTCTGAACAAATTTACTACATCTATTTTTTTCATATCTTTCAAAACACAACTTTAAATGAAAATATATTTACACACATGCAACACAAAATTACACACAATATTAAAAAAGTAAATATAGAGTCGAATCAAAGAAGATCTCATTTGACTATACTCACTTTTATGTAACACTATGCATGTACAATATTCGGGGCTTAGTGGTACATACTCATTAGTAAAAAACCAAACCAAACCGAAAGTTTGTAACTAAGTTGACATCCATGTTCCTATAAAAGAAACATTGATTTACTTTTAAATAGTAATTAAAACACTGTTGAATACGAGTCTGGGCCGCACCCGCAAGCCGCAACAGAGAGAGTCTAACCATACACAAGCTTGATAGGTTCCATTATAAAACCAATTGGTAATATAAGGAGTAACCACCAAACTTTATATATTAGTTTTCTTCTCTTTAATGTTTCAATGTGGGACACTTGCATGTGATTCTTTAACATGTAAGGTCCCTTTTTTTAACTTTTTGTCTTATGTGATTTTTTTGGGTTTAGGGTCTTTTTTTCACTCCCCCTCACATGGACCTACTCATTTTGGCCCAGTGAATTTTTTTTTAATATCATTTAGGGTCCCATATCGTGGGCCTGACTCTGATACCATGTTGAATACGGGTCTGGGCCGCACCCGCAACAGAGAGAGTCTAACCATACACAAGTTTGATGGGTTCCATTATAAAACCAATTGGTAATATAAGGAGTAATATAACCACCAAACCTTATATATTAGTCTTTTTCTCTTTAATCTTTCAATGTGAGACACTTGCATGTGGTGAACTTGGAAGGTTTATTCTTTAACAAACACATTTCTATTTCTTTATACATCCGTCCGTGTATGGGCACGGTGCGTGCACAACATTTTATTGTTATTATTAAAATAAAAGCTTTACAAAAATTATTATTGATTAATGATTTTTTTTTTATAAATATATAAACTAATAACAATCTATAATACTTCCTCCGTTTATAAAAAAATCAATAATTGGGAGAAAGTGGAGTATGTGACGATGTAAGAGATAGAAAGAAAAAACTTACAAAAATGGAAGATTAAAATTGTTGCATTTATTTTGAAACATCCAAAAATAGAAATTGTTGCGTTTTTTTTGAAACGGAGGTAGTATATTGCAAGTCAAACTATAATAAGATAATGTATGAAAAACTAAATATATAAAGTTACACAAACCATAAATATTATGCATACAATAACACATGTAAATTTTAAATTTATAAATTCATAAACTATTGATTTACGTGATACATGTTTGAGTTTTGGATGTTATAAATACAAAATTACCTTTTATTGAATTAATTAAGAAATTAATTGTTATTTGATTGAAGCATAAATAAAGTAATAATTCGTAATTGATTTAAGTTAAGGATATATAAATCTTTTTTATGAGGACATCATAGCTCCAGCGATTTATACGGAGTATAATAAAGATTTTTTTAAATGTATAAGTTAAAATTAAAAACGTCAAAAGTGCTTAATTAACAATAACAATAGTTAAGATGGACCAAAATAAACGAAGGAGGGAGTAGCTTGTATGATGAGTTATGTTACTTATGTATGTACTACGTAATATTTATGATATATGCTAAAATGAAATTAATCTTGTTCTAATGTTTAAGCCACAAACAAAGAAAAAGGAAGATTCTTACGTAACAATAAAGTTCAAATTTTAATTGGGTCATAGATCATAGTCGATAGTCGTTTAATGGAGGATTGTTTACGTTTTTTTTGTCAAAATGAAGTCAAAATAAACATTGATGATTTGATGGCAACATTATCGACATTTCTTTTTGGAATAGCAAAAAGTACTTCACGGAGTATTTAGGGAAGGTAACAAGGTATGACTAGACCTGGCAAAATCAATCCGAAACCTGAAATTCGATATGAAATATCCGATTCAAACCTCACAATCTCACATGGCCTGAAATTTATCCAAATAGGACTGATTCGAATCCCAATCCGATCCGCATTTGGTCCGAAACTCATCCGAATCCAAACAAGACCAATCCGAACTCGTCCCAATCCGAATCGTAATCCGATCCAAACCTCATTTGGTCCGAAACTCATCCGAATTCGAATAGGCTCGATCCTAACTTTTCCCAATCCGTAAACAACCCAATTTGAACATGTCTAATTTGTAAACAAACCAATCTGAACTCGTCCGATCCAAGGAAAATATTTCTTGTTTACATAATCTTTTATACACAGTAATTTATTGGGAATATTAATTTTTCATGGGGTAAGATATTTGTTAGGAATAACTTATAATACAATAGCTATTAGCTAACAAATGGGTTCATTAAAAAATAAATGTAAAAATAATTAATTAGCAATGACATTGTAAATTTGTAAAAATAAATATTTTGAATAAAAAAATTGATTTATATAAATCGAAAGATTCAAAATGTAACCAATAAAATGAATCACCAGGCCTTAAACGAAATATGTAGCCAATGAAAGGAATTGCTTGTATAAAAATGCTATTTTGCTTTTTAATTTTACTATGTTTGTCATCACACATCATTGAATTTTAATGACTTTTTTAGTCAAGCATGCATGAAAATTATATACAAAACTACAAAAGTAATCTTTTTGAAGAATAAAACAAGTATTGCTGAAACGTTCCGATCCAAAATGATCTAACGCAAAATATATGATCCGATCCAAAAATGATCCGATATGAAACGATCCGATCCGAATTGGTCCTTATCCGATTTTATTAAAAAAACACAAAGCAACATGCAATTTTGCTATCTTAGACTAAGATTTTTATGCACCATAAAATTTCTTGAAGCTGCCTGTATCGTAATTCGTAAAGCAACTGATAAACTTGAAAAAAAAATTCCTCGGATCCCCTTAATTATTGATAGATTAAACAAATAAACAGTATTATAATTATAGTATGCACAAGAGTTAGTGTTAACTTTTAACTCAAAATTTCAACCACCTCCTCCCAAAATAATTAAATTTAATTTAAATTCAACCTCCAGAACACAAACGCCGTTTTAGTGTTACAAACCAAAATGTAATCATTCACTAATCACTAATCACTAATCACTAATCACTAATCCGTAGGACCTTAAACATCAGCGTCAGTGTCACCCTAATTTAAGAGAGGAATGAATAATAACGATAGACGCATAAGACTATAAGGGCTTATTTACTTCAGCTTAAATTCAGTTCAGTTCAGCTTTATTAATTCAGTTCAGCTCAGCTCTATTCAGTTCAGTTCAGTTCAGCTCAGCTCTCAATTTCCTTCTCTTATAAAATATTACTTTCAGCTGTATTCAATTCAATTCAGTTCAGTTATATTCAACTAAAGTAAACGAACCCTAAGAGCATCAACATTCATGGGAAAAGAAAAGGTCCCATGAATGTTAATTAAACTAATTGTTCCCCACTTCATCAATTTTTTTGGAGAGATAGATGAGTGTTGATGGTCTAATTTCATGTCCACAATGGTAATTTAGTAATTTTTATTATATTGAGTACTCCCTCTGTAACATAAAATTTACAACAATTATATTTTCACGTATTTTGAGAAAGTGATTTTAGAGTGTAAGTGAAAGAATTAATCAAAATGGTTTTAATACAAAAAAGAATGTGATATAAATTACTAATATCAAAATTATTTTGATTAATTTGGTCGATTACACTATCAAACAACTTTCATAAAATGCGTGTAAAAGCAATTGATAAAATTTTTATATTACGAAAAGAGCACTATACTTGATAAATTAAAATCCAAGTGACAATAAAACAAAGCTTATCCCTCTAGGCCTTTACCATATGTCTTACCTAGTACTCCGTATTATTTTTTAAACAACCATATTTATTTTTTTTGTAAAAGGATGGTTGTGAGAAATAGATCTCTCATAACTTGAGTGAAAGATGAATAACTCAACCACTAATAAAAGTGGGCATGAGCTATGGGTCATTCCTAGAACGGGCCAACACAAAGTTGTGTCGTGTTGGGCTAAAATGAGAATCCACCTCCAACCCATCTCATGTTTAGTGCCGGGTCTTATGCCCTAGTTATAAATTATAATTGTTTATGTTTTGTGGATTTTTATTCATATTCAAAGTGAAACCGAGCGGACCGACTGTTGGACTCGTGCCAAATTTTAAAAATAATGTCCATGTACGACCCATAACCTAGCTATGAAAAATATATCTTTTGTTTCGTGTCATGTCTTGCTCATTTTGGGTTGGGCGCAACTCGTCGCACTCATGCTTGTCTATTTGCGTGCCAGCCTGATCCATGCCTACCTCTAATAATTACTAAACTATCAATAGTTATTTATTTTTTTGGTGATGGGACCCTATGCATCTTTGTTACTTTGTTGTTAGTTTGTGAGCTCGCAAGACATTGATGGAATGAATCTAGTATAGTAGTATATACTATGTTACTATGTATAACATGTGTTACACTTTGCAAAAAAAAAAATTGTGTTACATGAGAAAAATAGATAAAGACTACTCTCCAACTTCAATTGGCTGGGCGCCGGCCCCACAAATTTGTTGTACTATACCACACCATAGATAAAGACTACTCGGCACGACACGATTTAGGCCCAACACGGCACGAGCCCACTATGAGCACAATACGGCACGAAGGCACGACTAGTGGGTCGTGGGCCATCCATGAACAACATTTTAAAAGTTTGGCACGAACCCGACACGAGCACGACGGGCTGGCCACACGTTGGCACGCTCATTTTGGTTAAAAATTCATAATATATAAAAATTAATATAAGGCATGATGGCACGACACGAGTCGGCCTGACACGACACATGGGTTGGGCCGTGCATGGGCCTTATATTTTATAACATGGCACGAGCCCGGCACGACACAGACTTTTATTGACTTATTATAGGCACGGCACGTTGTGGTATGAGACACGCGGGCTTGGTACGTGAGTCGTCCCGACACGGCCCGTGCCCACCTTTACCGTACCACATAAAAACCAAAGACAAAGTCACAAAAGACACCCTTTATGGCTCATGCTTGCCATTTGCCAATATGCCATGTGCTCCTGACACGGCCCGTGCCCACCTTTACCACAACACATAAAAACCAAAGACAAAGTCACAAAAGACACCCTTTATGGCTCATGCTTGCCATTTGCCAATATGCCATGTGCTCATAACCTAAATCAAATGTCGTTAAACTACCTTTTCAAATTAAAGGACAGCATTTTCAGTTATTTAAAGATCCATTCGTACTCCCTAGAAAACAATTAAGATAGCAAGTTAGCAACCTTACCATTTTTAAGTTGTATGGGATTTGTATGTAAACTATTTGGGGGGAAAAAAACCCTTTTTTTAAATTGTTACATGTTTAACTAAATAATTCGTATCAGAGGTGGAGGTGCCATTAAAAAAGTGGAAATAATTAGGTAAAGGCACTGCTCTATATTTTACTTTTATATAACATTTTTAATATTTTTCATATATCTTTTAAAAGTTTTATTTGGTCTGGCCAAGACCATATGACTAGAGAATTAGTAATATAATTATTGCATTGATGTGTATAGTTGAGAATTATTGTTGCTGAATTTTGTTTCATATGCAATTGTTTACATTTTTCATCTTTTCTATATAAACATACACACGAAATAAGTAAGATAATGCAGTTGGTTTTGTCAATATATAGTTACAAATATCAACTTTTATTTACCAATTCAATAGGTGAAGATATGATTGACTAAGATTGTGCATTGATATAAATGGAAATCAAATGATTGCAACTATTAACAAACAAATGACAAAAAATAAATACAAGGATAGTGCGCTCAGTAGAGCTTGCAATCGTGTTGTGTCGTGTCAATTTCGGGTCGACCCGCATACATAAACAGGTTGAACCTTCTAACCCAAACCCGACCCGTTTAATAAGTGTGTTGTGTCAACCTGTTTACTTAAACGTGTCAAAGTCCTTGACCCAAACCCGTTAATTTCGTGTCGTGTTCAGGTCGTGTTAGCGTGTCAGGTGAATTTTTTACTATAAAATTAATATTCAAGTGTAATCGTGTCTTGTCGTGTCAACTCGTTTATATAAAAAAGGTTGAACCCCTTGATCCAAACCCGACCCGTTTAATAAGCATGTCGTGCCTTGTCAACCCGTTTACTTAATCGTGTCAAAATCTTTGACCTAAACCCGCTAATTTCATGTCGTGTTCGTGTCGTGTTATCGTGTCGTGTCAATTTTTGCCGGCTCTAGCGCTGAGTGTTGTGCGTTATCATAGCTAACATCATATTTTAATTTGTTTTTGGCAAAGGACTAACATCACATTATATATATTAGTCCAATTATACCTAATTTATCAAAATTATATTTATAAGAAAGAACCACATATGACATTAACCTATGATAAGATCTACTATAATTAATAGGAAAGGATGAGGTAGCTTTTGGAATTGTTTGACCATTACATTTTTTGGACCATTATTAGAATTTTTTTCCTAGTCAAAACAGGGTGTGCTTGGTTATGTCATTTTTAATGGATTGGAATAGAGTTATAATCTATTCCTTCTATTTTTTTTGTTTGGTTAAGCTTTTTAGATATTGAATCTCATACCCAATGGTTCTAACTCTATTCCATACCCTAAAATCTCATACCCAATGGTTCTAACTCCGTTCCATACCCTAGAATCTCATACCCATCTCCCCTTAAGATTCATAATCCATTCTTTTAATAAAATTTAAAATTCATTCTAACTATAAAACCAAACAACTTTATATTAGTATGAGTTTTAGAATACATATCCATGTAGTATGAGATTCCATACCAATCTATTACAACCTAATGAACCAAACACACTCTAAATGTTGTTTTGTAAAGAGAGTTTCGAGAAAGAATTTTTAGGTGAAATATCAAAATAAAAAAATTCCAAATAGGACATTTTTTCTTTAGAGGTTTTGGAGAGAATTTTTTTTTCCGCAATTATAATACTAACACATTGTTTATGTAATTAAATGTCATTGTACACACATAAACACATAAAAGGGAATCAACAAAGGTCTACCAAAGGATATTATAGTGAAAAGCTAGTCAAATCTTCTAAACAAAAAAGTTAAACTCTATACCCTAATTCTAAACATTAATCGTTGAACGCTAAACTCTATTTACCAAACAAAGCCTCTACGTTTAAATACGAGAGAAACAAACTACGAGCAGTAATAAGGTGATGATACTAAAATAGCTAGATGTTGCTAATGAGCGCCATTAAGGTGTTAAATAAGTATTCATACATTTCATAAAGAAGTAGTAATTTTCAAATGTTGAGCAAAATTACGCGCCAATAAATGAAATTATTAATGTTTATGTTCCGGCCCGCCATAGTGGCAAGCCCAAAAATAACTGGAAAAACCCTAAACCTAATAGAATTAAGGTTAGGTACCTCTCAGATGTGCATACGTACGCAAATGAAATGATGACATGTGTCATGGGCCAGGCTTGCGCGTCAATTTAGCCGACTTACGTCATACCCTAGTCGGGTAACATACGTCTATAAAAGGAGCAGTTAAATCACTTTTTCAGATATCTCATTCATAATTCTCTGACTCCCCATACTTTTAGCTCCTTTTTTTTTCTGATCTCTGACTTAAGCATCAGAGGCCACAGAGGGGTGTTCCCGAGTTCCATCACGGGTTAGCAATCTTTCATTGTTTTACAAGTCAAACCCCGAAGAGAAGCACACCTAGTCAACCCAAACATATTAAACACATTTGACTATACCAAAAAAGTTCCAATTAAATCAGGAACAATTTATTATTTTCATTTTAAATTTCCTTATCCACCACCTTTATAATATTCATTTCCCAAATGTACAAACAATATAATTGCGTGGTAATCTTTACTTACTTCTATAATTTAACAATCCTAATTTGGATTAAATAAATAAATTAACAATCCTAATAAAGTAATAATGCATGCGCTAATAAGGTGGATAAGTCGACACTCGGCATAGACTACGCTACAAGATGCAGAATCAAAGGGAAGTAAGCACTGATTTCATTGATTTATATTGTTGTTTTAGAGGTGGTCTTTAATGCACGAACACTCTTGCAATAGCATAGGATCTCACAAGAAACAAACCCCATTAAATTATAAATCGATTTTATATTATAAAACAGCTACCTCGTTTTGTTGTCAGTTCCAGAGATGCGTATCGTGTATTAATTATGTTCCGTTTTTTTTTTTTTAATTTAAGAGATAAAACAACTTACAGTCTTTTTGGTAGGCGATTACAAATCATTAATGAGAATAAATTTATAACTAAATTTGGAAGAGAAATCAAAATCCATTGCCATGGTGGTGATACCGTAGCTCCAATTTATCTAATTTTCTTCACAAATATTCATTCCCATCAAATACCACCCTCCCCAATGGTAATTGTTAAGAATAAAAAATAAGAATAAAATTGAAGCATGGGAATGAATTTTTTTCCATGGATATTATAAGGTTCTTCCTTAACAAAATTACACTATGGGTCCGTTTACTTTGGTGTAAAACGTTTTCGATGTAAAATGATTTTCCATGAAAAACATTTTACGTTGGAAAACTCGTTTTCATAGAAGTTTTCTATTGTTTACTTGCACGGAAAATAAGTTTTACTCCCAAATTTGAAAGAAAAATGTTTCCAATAGGTTGTAAAATGAGTTTTCACCCAAAATTTTACATTTAATTTTTTCACCCTAAGTAAACGAGGTAAAATAGGATAATTGTTTTCAGGGAAAACATTTTTCGATCTAGTAAACGGACCCTATATATTTATTACCATTACCACAATTTATTACCAATAACCAAATGGACCGTTAAAGTTTATTTTGATGTGAATCCCATAAATATGTTCATTATAGGGGTTCAGTTTCGTATAGGGCAAAAACTAAAGCACTGCACTAGAAGTTTCTCTTTTTTTGTCTTTGCCCTATTAGGGTTTTGACTTTTGACATTTCATGGGGGGGCTTTAAATAAAGGATTTCTTTTAATCTCCTTAATTTTGTTGTATGTGTATAATAAATAAATAACTTATGATAAGTTTAAATGAGGATTAATTAATTGATTCTGGTAACTGTGATAAGATAAGAAATGTTTAATCAATTTGAAACGAATAAGCCCCTAGGAA
Source organism: Salicornia ramosissima (assembly GCA_951394345.1). Classification (NCBI taxonomy): domain Eukaryota; kingdom Viridiplantae; phylum Streptophyta; class Magnoliopsida; order Caryophyllales; family Amaranthaceae; genus Salicornia; species Salicornia ramosissima. Next base: position 45,479,967 of record OX596234.1, on the reverse strand, counting down.
AAGGAAAATTTAGGGGATAAAATGTTGGTGTTTGGTGGATTAGTGTGGACCACAGAAAGAAAGAATCAATTGTTAAATAAGAAAATTAAATTTTGTTCACTTCTTTAAAAACTGAATATTAATAACCACTTTATTTGTAAGACGTATTTTTAAAAAGTACAACATAAAACTTTTAACAATTGTTTTTGCACGTATTTTGAAGAAGCAATTTAAGGATGTAAACGAAGAAATTAATTAAAATAGTTTTAATACAAGCAAGAATGTGATTATAAATTACTAATATTAAAATTATTTTGACTAATTCCTTCTTTTACACCTTTAAATCGCTTACTCAAAATGCGTGCAAAACTAATTGTTGAAAGTTTTTATGTTACAGAGGGAGTAATTATTTAGAAATATATGCCAAAGTAATTATAAGTTCATATTTATTATTTTTGACACATTTGGTTTATTTATATTTAAAAAAATGCATTTATTTCTATTACATCATGTGTTGGTTGCTTATTCCACATTTAGAGGTCGAAATGCCTTTTTTTATTTGTTATAAAATCCATATATAGTGCAAATTTATTGATTGAAATGGGGATTTGAAGCTCTCCTATTATTTTTCCATTGATTATTCAAATAGAACTCTTATTCTATGGCTTAAGTTTTTCTATTATTCGAATAATTTTCATAAAAGGAAAAAGTTAACCATCGCTGTTGAACATTACATAATGTATCTAAAAATGTACTCCCTCTGTCCCTTAAAGAATGTTCCATATTGGCTTTTACTACTGTTCATTTGGTAATTTTGACTTTCTGTAATATTATACATGTAAGGAAAATTATAGTCAAATGGGATCTCATTGGATTCGGCTCAATGTGTACTTTTTTAATATGCAATTCTTATAATTTTTTATTAAACGTATATAAGGATATTTTCATTTAAAGATGTGTCTCGGGAGATGAGAAAAAGTGAATGGTGCAATCTTTTAGGAATAGAAGGAGTATATATTAAATTAAGATGAATATCAATTACTCAATTGTTGCATGATTTTGGCATCCATTTCAAAATTTATACCATATTATATATGTCTATCGTCTCAGGAACGCCAATTAGCAAGATCCTTCATAAAATAATATTACTCCTTCGTTCCATAGGGAATATACAATTTGCATTTTACATAATTTATAACACATATCTTTAGTTAAAACTCCACAATTATTTTTACAAAACCCATAACTAATGGTGCCTTTGATTCAACTTAAATAAATAAGCACCTTTGTGCTTATTTTAAGAAAATTCAGGTCAAATAAGAAAAACTCAGATCGGATCAGAATAATTCAAATCAGATCAGAATAATTCAAAATAATAACTATAATAATAACTACAATCAGAAAAAATCAGATCAGAAAAGTTCACGTTAGATCAGAAAATTTAAGACCATATCAGATTAGAAAATTTCAGACGAATCAAACACACCCTCAACACATCATTAGCGGGTTTAGCTTGAGATTTGACTCGTTTAAGTACTTGAGTCAACTCAACACAAACCGCACACAACATATTAAACAAGTTAAGTCAGGAATAAGGGGGTTCAAACACTTCAGTAAATCAGTTAGATACAACATGACTACACCTAATTGTCAACTTTAGTATGCATAAACTAACACGACTCCCCAACTCAACGTGAAATCAACTTATTTTTACTATTCATGACAGTCGAGTTAGGGCTATTGGATTAAAACCCGTGTATGTAAACACATTGACCCAATTGAACCCGAATCCCAATAAAAGCTACACTAAAAATCAGCTTCTTCTTTTGAAAAAAAAAAATTACTCCGTAAAAAAAATTAAAAAAAACTCATACTACTTTCTCTGTTAAACCCTGCTAAACCAAAAAAAAAAACTCCCCACAGATCCCACTAACACAATATTATATGGTCTTGTTAAATTAAGTTAAGCTTCTTAATAAAAGCCCAAAACCTCAAAATAATTAATAATAAATCACTAAAATAAAAAGGACGTACCGTAAAGATGAAGTTGTAGCCTCTTTTAAGAATATCACCAAGTAACAGAGTCCTACTCCACATCATATTGATAAAATCATCAGACATATAAACTTTCTCCCCCATAAAATCAACACCGTCCGTTACATGTTTGTAACAATGTAGACCTCGAAACAAACACCGTTCGTACGCCGTCTGATCAACCGCCACCACCATCAGATGGTTGAGAAGCTCCCTGGTACCATCCCCTGCCCAAAACCCTTCTAGAAAAAGATCGAGCATATTCGGCACCTCTTTCCCTTCCACATACGCTTTGTTTACTACTGCTATTATCACTGTTTTGTTCTTCATCGACGCTTTTTCTAGCGTCGATTCTAACTCGTCCTTCGGGGCCCACAATGTCGCCGTCGCCGTCTGTTACACATAATAAATCATACGACATTATATTATATGAAATTAGTTAAGTAAATGGATCGAAAATCGAAATAGATGATTCATCAATTAATTAGCTAGCTAGGGATTTAATTGATTGATTGAATGATTGAATGAATGAATGAGTACATACCTGGTTATGACGAGGAAAATTAGGGCATTGGAATAATTGGTAAGAGAGGAGGGATTTAGAGGAGGATGAAGATAAGAAGGAGACGAAGAAGAAGAATCCTGCAATGAAGAGGAGGAGAAGAATAAGGGATGATTTTCGTAAGGAATGGTGATAGTAGAAAGGGTTTTTCTTAGAATAATATTCCATGGAAGAATTATTATTAGAGATATTTTCCATTGATGAAGTAATTTTAAAATTTAATTAACATGAATATGAATGTGAATAAATAATAAAAAAGAAAAAGAGAGGAGCCTTTAAGATGGAGGGAGAGAGAGAGAGAACGTCGGAGTGATGTTCGGTGGGAAAGTCATGCAAGAAACATGAGTCCTTCCTCCCTCGTTGGTATTTGGAGATGGGAGTTGTATGTTGATCGATCTGATGAGGTGAGGTGATGCCTTTTTATAATTTACCACACGTAGCCACAAGTGTTTACACATTTTGACGAAGCGATTTAAGAGTGTAAAAGATTAAATTAATCAAAATAATTTTGATATTAGTAACGTATAATCACATTCGTATTGCAATACTTGTAACGAAAATAGTATATATTTGCAATAAATATTATTTTTATTATACTTAATGAAAAAATTATCCATGTGTATCCAATTAATTATTTATTTTTCACTTTATCTCTCTCTATAAATTCATTTTTTGCCCTGGAATATTGCGATATGGAGGTAGTATATACAAATTACAAAGTAGACAACATATTATAATATTCTACCACTCGATATGTCCTTATAATAAGTTTGCAACATTTAGAGATTTGTTACTGTTCATTTTGTCATTTTGGTTCTTTTTAATTTTATACATATACTGAAAAATCAATGTGCACTTTTTAATATATATATATATATATATATATATATATATATATATATATATATATATTTTATTACGTGTATCCAAGATATCTTAATTTAAAGTTCTATTTTAGAAAATATGAGAAAGTAAATGTAACAAACTTAAAAAACGGAGGTAGTACTACCTTCTTTGGTAGATTAAGGAATGATAATATTTCTCTAATAGATTGATTGATTTGAAAAAACTATTTTCTTATGGAGAATGTTATACTTATCCTTTGTGGTTTTTTTACAAGTATACTTATCCTTTGTGTTGATCGTAATTACATCGATTTATGTTTTATGTTATGCAAAATGTATTTAATGCTCATAAATATCTATAAGGACTAAATATATCATTACCTTTTTGTTTTTGAGATGACAAAGTATATTTTATTTTATCCCTTTTATATCAACAATTCCCTTTTCTCTTAAAAAAAAAGTAAAATATTTCCCTTTTCATAATTAAGATCTAGAATATAACACTCATTCGGTTCCGTAGACAAGATGAATTGTATCGACAAATATTATACACGCACCCTACAACAAAAAATAAACATGTGTTACTATTCAGTAGCTTTTTATGCTAACTATGCATCCATGACATTTTGAGCTTAATTGTTACCATGTAGTAAAATGAATTAAAGTTTTGTTTCTAAGTTGTCATTCATTATGAGATAGAAAAAATTGACTTGCAAATAGTAATTCAAAACACGTTATGTATAAATATATAAGTAATAAAATTTTCTCTTATAATCTATATTCTCCATGACATTAAATAAACATACTATTTTTTGACCATAAAAAATATACCATTTTTTTTTAAAAAAAAAGGAAAAAGCTTACTAGTTTATTTAAAGACGTACTTCATCTGTTTCGAAAAAAATGCAACAGTCAATATTTTGCACTATTCACATTATATACTTTTTTGACCAAATTTTGAGCTTTACACATAAAAAAATATAGTCAATTGAGATCTTATTAAATTCATCTTGTAAAATATTTTTTAATATCAAATTTTTTAAATTTTTAATTATTCATAATTATAGTTATTAAGGATCAAAGTAATGTCTTGGCATGCATGAAATGTTGACTGTTGCGTTTTTTTTTTTTAAACGGAGGAAGTATTTTAATTTCTGAAATAATCTTTGATACTTTTTACCACCCTAATTTATATACTACATATCTAAATTAAGATTTAACTATTAGAAGATTTGAAAATGTACAAAAAGAATTACTTGATCATTTAAGGGTGTTTTACCAAAATAATATTTTGGCCAAAAATATTTACCAAAATACTGCCAATGAAAAAGTAATTACAAGAATGTTGTCCACGTAGGAGAGAGAGTGTTAATGTTTATTTTTAAAAAAATTAATTGTAGCTAATTCGCTATTTGAAATATCGATTTTGTTATATATGGTAAATCGCTATCTCAGATAGCGATTTCCTCTGTAACTTAATAGCAACCCAACTTTGGTCATTATTCTCTAAAATACAGGCATTGTTTGAGTTTTCTTTAACCTTAGCAACATCGCTATTTGAAATAGCGATTTTGTTAAAGAAATCGTTATCTGAAATAGCGATTTATGCTGCGTAAAAAAATTAAAAATAAAGCTGACGTAGACAGTATTTTAGTAAATATTGTTGGGTTGGCAGTATTTTGGTAAATACTTTTGCTCCCAACATTATTTTTATAAAACACTCATCATTTAATGTAGTTAACAATTATTACATTAGACAACGAACTAAACTAATCACACAAACGCAATATTAGAAAAATGATTTACAATTGAAATCAACAAGACATTACTTGAGAAGATTAGATAGAAGCATCCATTATTCATCCAATTCTCATTCTTCCAAATAATCATAAAACAAAAAAAAAAATATCTTTCATCTCAGAATAATGACAAAAGAAAAGGCTCATCCACTATACTTTTTATAAATCAAATTTTCTCTATAATCATAAGGCGGTAAATTTTCAATAATGTGAAAAAACTATAGCATTATTAATGTCTATTTATATACCGAGAATTTCTAAAAAGAAAATTGAATTCAAGTATTTTTTTTAATTTTATATAAGATTTTTCCATAGAAGACAACACAACTCCCCCATTGGCTTATATATTAGAGATAAATTTTTTAATTAGGTAAAATTATAACTTGTTATAAGAGCTTTATTCACTACAAAAAACTCACACAACGAGGGCAATCATGATTAAAGAGGGCAATATGAGTATTGTTTTACTTAATGATGCCTACAAGGCAATTAAATTTGCACTCATTGATATTAACAATGAAGACAATATAATTATTTTGCCCTCTTAAACTTTTGAAACTTTGCCGTACTTGACAATAAATAAAGTGTTTAAATAAAGGAAAGCAAAATGTATTGCCTTTGTTGATGATCAATAAACGCAATTTTGTTTGACCTTTTTGAATTGAATCAAAGAGGGCAAAACATCTAAAATTATTGGCTTTGAAACCTAATACAACGGGGTTACAAGGGCAACATGAGGGCAATACTAAAATTGTCATTATAACCTAAGTAAAATTTTGTATCAAATAGGGCAATTTAATTGTCCTTCTTGAAAACATTTTTTGTAGTGATTTTTTGATGAATAGGACCTATATATATAATAATATAAATAAGATGATGTTATTCATTGATCTAATTCATCCAACCATATTTTTTCGGGTTATTCCCACTGGTACACCTGAAAATTTAACAAATCTCACTGGTACACCTGAGTTTTTTAAATTCCCAATAATAAACCTGAGTTTTTGATAATTCCCAAATGTGACATTTATTAACCAAAACCGTTAACTACTTGTCTCGATTTATGTGCAATCGGGTTGTGTGACAAATAAATTACACAATCAAAGGTTTTTGGGGTCATTTTAGCCCTTAATGGATCAAATTTGAGGTCAAAATTTGCAAAAAAAACGATAATATTCATCTTCAAATGCGTGCTAAAAACTAAGATGAATAGTAATTTAACGGAATATTATGTTTTTAAACGGAATATTCCTTAAATGAATAGTAATTTAACTGAATATTATGTTTTTAAACGGAACATTCCTTTTAAATGTCACATTTTGGGAATTGTAAAAAACTCAGGTTTATTATTGGGAATCTAAAAAACTTAGGTGTACCAGTGGGATTTGTTAAATTTTCAGGTGTACCAGTGGGAATAACCCTATTTTTTCCATAAGTTAAAAATTCGTACAAATTTTGACTTAAAAAAACCTTTTGGATAATGTTTTGTGGCGCTCCTAATCTATATACGAGTAATATATTAAAAGGTATTATGTTCATCACACCGTATTCTGTCACATAGATGTAACGTCATCGTCCATGCCATTAGTCTACGTATCATTACACCATTTAATTTAAAGCTACATTTTTACCAGTAGTATATATCTTATCCTTGTATTTAATAAGATGATTCCAATTTTATAAATAATTTTCACTAATAATAATTTAGTTAACAGTAGATCAATGACAAAGAGAAAAAAAGAGTGCATGCGTATCCAGGACAACGCCTGGGCTAGAAAACCAGTGTTATAATTAAAACTAATAGGTTTTAACATGATATGATATGTTTAAATTTTAGCCCTATAAAATACAAAACTTATTTGTAGATTTGTTTTTTTTTTCATCATATTTAAGAAGTCACATTCTTTATAACTACTATAAGGTATAAATTCAAATACTTTGTAAAAAAATAAAATTGTAATTATGTTTATAACACGGGTAATACTTGATTTTGATGTAATTAAATGCAACATTATTTTTTACTCCGTATGTTATAAAATTAATGGATACATTTTATCCTGTTATGATTTTTTTATATGAATTAATTGAAATAAAAAATCAAATAATCATTATTTTCTATATTAAAAAAAATTAGTTGAATGAAACATGTTACTACGTACTACTTTATATATAGTGTTTTGATGATAATATAATAATATATACAACTGTTGTTCTTTTGTGATTTGTATCCATCAAAATAAATTGTTCATTTGGAATATTTCAACAAATACGTTATTACTTAGTATTAAGCTATTAGTGCTTGGATTTTAACATACACATATTATGAGCTGTCATTTATAATTCTTGCAAACCATAGCATAATATATTTTTTTTTGGAAAGGAGAAAACGAAATTCTATTCCATACTAATCAAATTTCATGAAGTTTCAGGTTTAATAAGTTTAAATAAGTTTAATAAGTTATATCAGGTCTAATAAGTTCCAATAAGGTTTAATTACTTTCAATCAGGTCTAATAAGTTTCAATGAGGTCTAATAAGTTCCAATCAGGTCTGATAAATCATAAGTTCAGGTCTAATAAGTTGAAAAGAATGCACTCTAAGTCTTCATGATGAGCAACATTAGAAATAGAATTGGGCCAATCATCCGGCTATATTCTCTCTTCTCTTTCTATTTTTTTGATTAGATAAGGAAAATACCAGTTTATTGATTGGTATAGGACTAACGGCCCGTTTGATTATTGGTAATAAATTGTGGTAATGGTAATTGATTTAAAGTGTAATTTGTTAATGAAAAACTTCTAAATCCCCATGAAAAAATCTTTTTCATTCCCAAACTTGAAATTTCTTCATATTTTTCATTATCATCCATTGCCATGTGGAATGGTGGTTTTAAATGTAAATGGATATTTGTGAAGAAAATTAGATAAATTGGAGTTAAGGTAGCACCACCATGAGAATGAATTTTGATTTCCCTTCCAAAACTAGTTATAAATTCATTTATATTATCTCCATTTATAACTGACTATCAAACGGGTCATAATAGACCAAAAAAGAAGGGGTAAGGGTCCGTTTACTAGAGTGAAAAATGTTTTTCCCTGAAAACGGTTTTCCTATTTTACATCGTTTACTTTGGGTGAAAAAATAAAATGTAAAACTTTGGGTGAAAACTCATTTTACACTCTAGTGGAAACATTTTCCTCCAAATTTGGGAGTAAAACTTATTTTCCGTGCAAGTAAACAATGGAAAACTTCTATGAAAATGAGTTTTCCAAAGTAAAATGTTTTTCATGGAAAATCATTTTACATCGAAAATGTTTTACACCAGAGTAAATGGACCCTAAATGCCCAGCATAATATAGGGAATAATGATCGAACCCATAATCTTGATTATGGGACATAAAAAGCTTGTCATCAAGATATACTCCAACTCCTTATATTCTCTGTCGTTGACTAAAAGTGTGGAGGTTTGCAACATGGTGAGCAACCATTTGCTCCCCTCTCTTTACATAAGACGACGAACATAATTCAAACTTCCTTGCCCATTTATTTTAAGTAGTTGCCCAACGTAGTCCGCGGAGAAGCACCAGAATTGAGTTTCATGATCATGTTTTGACAGTCCGACTCGGTTATGAACTATAGGCAGTCTAATTTTAAGGGGATTGATAAAGACACATTAAAAATTGATATGAGCACACCCTTTTATTTGTATTGGGAGATGCGTCCATATTAATTTTGGGTATACCTTTATCATTTCTCATTCTAAAGGTATAAACTTTCAATTATACCTGAACAATATCAATTATGAAATTTATTTGCATTAGAAGGTATTAGTAAATTTGTAACCTACTATTAAGGATCAATGTGATGATGTGTCAGTGTCTTTAACCTTAATATATATAAAAAATCTATTTCTCCTCCTTTTTTCCCTTCGAAATACGCCCTAATAATCATATTGTAAGATTTTAACCCATAACATATGAAACATTCATTAACAACGAATTTGACCAAAATAAACCCATATTTGATCACTAGTAGAAAAATCCCCTATTAGTATCGTTTTTTTTAGCTTATTAGTATCGTTTTTCACACGATACTAATAGAGGCGTTAGTAATACAGAATTCTATTAGTATCGTTTGTGAAAAACGATAGTAATACATACTATTAGTATCGTTTTAATAAAAACGATAGTAATAGACTCTCTATTAGTATCGTTTTTTTAATAAAAAACGATAGTAATAGACTATTACTATCGTTTTTTATTAAAAAAACGATACTAATAGAGAGTCTATTACTATCTTTTTTTACTAAAAACGATAGTAATAGACTCCATATAATACTAATATTTTTTTTATTTAAATTTATATTTGATTTTTGGGCCAAAAATATATATATATATATATATATAATTATATAAATATGCATCCTTTTGGCATAATCTGCAGTTTAATTCTGTATAATGTACAATAATATAATTTTTTTTAATTAATTAAAATTTGTAAACAATACATATATATAATAGAAGTTCGATGTATATATTCATATAAAATATAGTTTACAAGAACGAGTTGGATACGATCGATGTTTGCGAAGTAACTATAAATAAAATGTATAAATAATGTGCTACTAATACAAATTTTACTTAATTAGGATCGGACAATAAGAAATTTAGCCTGAAGAACCTCGCCCATTGCTCGCGAACCTCATCCAATGCAACTCTCCTTTGGTATATGGGGCAGATCTTCCAATGTAGTCCTTCAAAATCAAAGATTGAAAAAAAAAACATATAAGTAATGTTATAGACGCCATCTTGCTTAGAATTTTAAGGCCACAATATTTGCAAACTAAAAAAAAGGATGTTCTGTTGTAGACCCACCTAAGCTATGACGGGCAAATGAAAGATAATTTGCACTAAATTAAACTTTGAGTAATCTTGGCTTAAAACATGATTTGCATGTGTTTTTAAGGTTTATCCATGTTCTATATCATTCATGAAACATTAAATGACTTATTTGCATGTGTTTGGCAGAAAATAGGGTGTTTTGAACAAATACAAGGCAAACACAGTTATTTTAGCTATTTTTGGGGTTTTCATGGCAATTTTCCTACCAACCAACCTATATCCTGCTGTTAAGGTTTATCCATGTTCTATATCAATCTTGTAAGCATTAAGTGACTTATTTGCATGTGTTTGTGCGGAAATATGACGTTTTGGAACAAAAACAAGACAAATATGACATTTTTTTATGGTGTTTTCGTTTCCATATTCCTACCAATTAACATATATACTGTTTTTAAGGTTTATCTATGTTCTATATCATTCGTGCAATCATTAAATGACTTATTCGCATGTGTTTGGGAGAAAATAGGACGTTTTAGAACAAAATCAAGGCATATAAGTCATTTTGGCTAGTTTTTAGTGTTTTTGTTCCCATGTTCCTACCAATCAACCTATATATTGTTTTTATGATTATCCATGTTCTGTATCATTCATGTAAGCACTAAATGACTTATTTGCATCTGTTTGGGCGAGAATAGGGCATTTTGGAACAAAAATAAGGCATATAGGTCATTTTTGGTAAGATTTTGGTGTTTTCGTTCCCATGTTCCTACCAATCAACCTATATATTGTTTTTAAGGTTTATCCATGTTCAATATCATTCTTGTAAATATTAAATGACTTATTTGCATGTGTTTGGGCAAAAATATGGCATTTTGGAACAAAAATAAGAAGCATAGGTCATTTTTGGCTAGTTTTTAGGTGTTTTAGTTCCTATTTTCCTATCAATCAATATATATATTGTTTTTAAGGTTTATCCATGTTCTATATTATTCTTGTAAGCAATAAATGACTTATTTGCATGTGTTTGGGGGAAAATATGGCGTTTTGGAACAAAAACAAGGAGTATAGGTTACATGTTTATTAATTACTAGATAATACCCGAGCAAATGCTCGGTTTATTTAACTAAGGTAGTTATTTCGTGTATATAAATTATGGAAAGCATGCATTTAATACTATGGTATATAATAAGTTGGGAGGGAAAATAAGAGTTTAAGGGGGAATTTTTTTTCAAGTGGCTTGCATTTTAGTATGTAGTATAGATTAGAGTGACGCGATTGCGATCTCATGCCACAACTACGCCCCCGTTTAAGAATCTAATCATTTACCATGTCAATGGGCACTCATCCCCCATTCATGATCGACATAGTTAGATTTAGATCCTTGAGACGGCTCACGCAAGCGACAATGAGATTGTATAAAGCGATAAACAAGAGTGTTTAAAATTAGAAGCAAGTGATTGGTTACATTGATTTAAGCAAAAGCAAAGCAAAGAAAGCAAGTGAAACAAAAGGAACAAAACCGAAACCAAAGTAAAACAAAAACGAAATAAAACAGGAGTAATTCAAAAGAAATCAAAACAAATCAAGAGAATCGAACCACAAGGCAAGCAAATTAGGCACATAATTCCCAAAATCATCAAATAAGGTTGTAGCACAACGCTATCAACCATCCAGTGTCCTCAGGTCGGGAACCTCTTGCCCCTAACAAAGCAAACATCCTCAAACTATCATCTCAATCCTATATCTAATCCTAAAAAACTAAGCAACCAAGAATTAAAAGGGGAGTTGGAAAGAACTCACCGAGACATCACCATCTTCAACTGTTTTACCCTCTCCATTCTTCATTTGAAATATAGATACAAAAAAATGAAGAAAATTGAAGAATAATTTAAAGAATAAAAACTCAATTAATCTAACCAATAAATTAAAAACCATCAATCAAACAATTCAACTAAATAACAAAAAAATCAAAATTTACCCATGAAAATCATAATTCATTATTCTAGCATCAATAAAAAAAAACCAATAAAGACATGGGATTAAAACATAAAACACCAAAGTACACACACATGTCAATTTACCCAGCGCGGCTGCCAGTAGCCGAGCACCCAGCCAGCCACCCGGGGTAGCAGCTAGGCACCCGATAGCACCCCCAGGCAGTAGCACCACTGCCCAGGCAGCAGCAGCCCCACCCAATAGCACCCAAATAAGAAAAGGACTGACAGCATTTACCGAATCATTGAGCTCGATTCCACCTTTCAAAAGCTCTCTACCACCTGAAATTTGAAACAAATATACCTCGTAAGAGTTGAAGAAATCAAAGCAACAGCTTGAAAAATGAAAGAAAGAGATAAACCTAAAGTAAAAGCTTGAGTTTTCAGATGTAAAACCTGAAAAATTCATCAAAAAGGTATAAAAATCCTTAACAACATTCAAAACCCCAAAACGCAGCAATAAAAATAACAACAATTAGCAAATCGATCTCTAAAATTCAATGTCTTAAGAAAATGAAAACCCCCAAAATCGTAAAACCACAACAACAATAAACAAAAGATTTGATTGAAAAATAAAAATTAAAAAAGAGAGATGAATTACTTGGTTCCTTAAATTCGAACTCGAAATGCCAGACTAAAATTTGCCTCAAACCCTAGCTCCTAGCATTCGCTTCAGGTTGAGAGAGACGAATGACGACGGTGGGTCGGTGGTGGCTCGTTCGCGTTCTAAGACTAGTGGTGGTGTTGCGTTGTAGAGCAAATCCCTAAAATTCAAATCAAAATACCTAAAAACAACATAATACACTAGTAGAAAAATCCCCCATTAGTATTGTTTTTTTAGCCTATTAGTATCGTTTTTCACATAATACTAATAGAGGCATTAGTAATAGAGAATTATCACCAATTCAAGCACAAAGTTAGAAGAAGAGAAAACCACTCTAGACCACCCATGAATTGAAGAGGAATGACAAAAGAATTATTCACCATTTCACTAATATAATTAACAAGAACTATAAACCCATATATTCTAAATTATGCATATGCGTGCTAAGTTACAAGCTCAAAAAGAAACATAAATTCACAAAAATCTAAATTGGACCAAATAGAATGAAAAACCTAAGTATTGGCCATTGATTCGACTAATAAAGGGTACTAGATAATTATACAGTAAGTATTTAATCCATGCTTTTCTTTTATAATCTCACTTCAAATAACATCAAGTAATCACAAAACAAAAAAAAGAAAAAAAAAATTTAGAAATAGACTTTTTTTTCATAAATCAACAACTAAAACAACAAATTACTGAGCTAAAGGGATTTATTCAAATATACTCATCATAATACCCAAATATGAGATGCTAAAAATGAGATAAATGAAATACCAAAACCCATTTTTGATCCTTTACTCAAGCTTCATGAACTGAACCCCATTTGATATACTCAACTAAGCCCTAACAATACTCTGCAATCAATAACTAAACATCAGCATAAGAATTCAGAATTAAAACACTAAACAAGGGGGAAAAAACTGTAAGAAATTAAATTGGGAGAATTACACAAAAAAATCGAAAAGGGATGTAAAATACCTTGTCGTTCATGGTCTCTGACATATAATCTACTTAATTGCAACTAAAAAGGAATAAAATTACAGATCTAAAACTTACCAAGCAGAAACAACGAGCAGTAGCAATGGAACCCAGTAGCCCTCCAACCTTCGAGCAATAGCAGCGCAGTCGAACCAGGTCGAACCTTCGAGCAGCAGCAGTCGAACGTGGAGCAGTGGCAGTCGAGTAGAACCAGTCCAACGTCGAGCAGTAGCAGTCGAGCAGAAGCAAGTCGCCGACGAGCACAACCACGGAGGAAGAAGCAGCGGTGGTGCAGACGATTCTCAGTGGTGGTGTTGTGCGTGGGTGTCGAAGGAAAGAGGGGTAAAAAGCTAGGGTTGTTGGGTTTTGGTGAGAATATTTGGGGGTTTTGGTTTTAGTAATTTTAATTTGGCTGTGTGTATGTACAGGCCAACCTTTTTTTTTAAAAAAAAACTTTCATTACTATCGTTTTTGTTAAAAATGATAGTAATATATACACTATTAGTATCGTTTTTATTAAAAACGATACTAATAATGTTTCTATTACTATCGTTTTTGGTAAAAACGATACTAATATATCATTATTACTATCGTTTTTATTAAAAATGATACTAATAATTTCTCTATTACTATCCTTTTTACCAAAAACGATACAATTATAGCATTATTACTATCGTTTTTCAAATAAACGATACTATTGGGGCGATACTAATAGACAATTTTCTACTAGTGGATGCTGTAAATAACAAATATGATGTATATGTATATTTTTTTGGATCATTCAACCATTTCATTCAATATATATAGAAGGAAAAATTCGAAATAGCCTCCTAAATTTTGCACGGTTTTTATGATAACATCCTTTTTTATTTAACCCCCTAAGATCATTTAACTCCGTTAATGAAATCACCAACAATCTTGCTTTGGCGTTAATTCTTAACGGAAAGCGACATACATTCTTTAACTAGCTTACCTTCCGCATCATGGAGTCCATTAAGACTAGATTAAGGGTCAGTTTACTTGGGTCTAAAACATTTTCGATGTAAAATGATAGATTTTCCATGAAAAACATTTTACGTTGGAAAACTCATTTTCATAGAAATTTTCCAATGTTTAATTGCACGGAAAATACGTTTTACTCCCATCCCAAATTTGAGGGAAAATGTTTCCACTGTGGTGTAAAATGAGTTTTCACTCCAAATTTTACATTTTATTTTTTCACCTAAAATAAACGATGTAAAATGGGAAAACTATTTTCAATGAGAACATTTTACGTCCTAGTAAACGAAACCTTAAGGTGTTGGTACTGTTCATTAAAAAAACTGAATTGAGGTATAACTTAGAACTTTAAAAAAGCATTGACACAATTTTAAAAAGCTATAAACTGAATGTCATAGCTAAAATTTTTTTAAAAAAAAAACCAGCTTTAGGGGTGAGCGGGATCGGGTACCCGGTCTATTTTGGGGTACCCGGATCTGGACCCAGAACCAGGCAAATCCCAGAATTTGGAACCAGACCCAGACCCAACTCAACCGCCTCCTAGATTTTGGGATCCAGCCTTGGAACCGGCGGGACCAGGTCCGGGATTGGGTACCCATTTTCGTGTAATTTGTAAAATAATATAGCATTACTTTGCTAACTGCAGTTGGGGCCAAGCACCCGATTCGTATAATTTAAAAAATAATGTAGTATACTTTACTAATTACAACAAGTTTTTCCCTTGAATAAGAAGTTGAGCTATTTAATAAGTTAAATACGGTCCTACATAATGGGTACCTAGTGCCAGACCCGGATTCAACTGGGTACCCAAAATCGGACCCAGT
Source organism: Salicornia ramosissima (assembly GCA_951394345.1). Classification (NCBI taxonomy): domain Eukaryota; kingdom Viridiplantae; phylum Streptophyta; class Magnoliopsida; order Caryophyllales; family Amaranthaceae; genus Salicornia; species Salicornia ramosissima. Next base: position 45,464,506 of record OX596234.1, on the reverse strand, counting down.
TCCACCGGGTACCCACTGGGTACTGGGTCCCCTATTTTACTACCCAAATCTGGAACCGGCTTCAACTGGGTCCTCTTCTTTGGACCCAGAACCAGACCCTGTTACACTGGATCCGTGTTCGGATCCACTGGTTCAAGACCAGGACCAGTTCCAATACCAGGTACCCAATTTTTTTGCTCACCCCTAATTAGCTTTTACCAAATATTAATATTAATGGACAGAATGAATCAAAACGACACGAAAATGAAAGGCCTGGGCAAATTTCATGTACGAAAATCACTTTCAAGGTACTCCAATAATGTTTAGTATAAACAACGTGCTATTTAATCACAAGACAAAAGAAACATAGTAACTGTACTTTGTTTAGTAGTGTGGTGTTGCACATTGATCATTATTGGTGCCATCTATTAATTTTATTTTTGAACGAATCAATTACTATTCAATATAAGCCAAAACAACACGCTGAAAAGATGAACAACCTTTTTCTTTACACCACTTGGAATGTCAATAATTGAATATATAGTAAAGAAAAGTTTAGTTTGCCCAAAATAATAATCAAAATTGTGTGCTCCCTCTAAAAATCTTACAAAAATTCTTACAATTTTTAATATTGCGATGACTAAGTAAAATGGAAGTGAGCTAAAGTCATAAAATTAAAAGTAGCATGAGTTGGTAATTGAAACTTTATTTTTGAGTAAAATGAGAATTAATGTTTTATTTGAGTTTTGATTTTTTTTTTTATTAAAAAAAACCAAAAATGTGATTATTTATTGATTATTGGAGTATAAAAGGTAATAATTGTATTGAAAAGTAGTGAAAGGTAGCATTGAAACAAAGAATAGTAATTGCAAGAAATAAAATGATAGTTTCAAAAGGATATAACAAATATTATGAAACAAATGGACTGTTATTATTACAACTATTTTATTATTCTATTATTAATACTATATTACTATTTCTATTAGTAGTGGTGGCCACCGGACATGGTGGGTCGGGTCGGGTCGACCCATAAACCGCCCCATATTTGTGGTGGGTGGGGGTGGGCCCAGACTTGGTCGAGAGAAGAGTGGCCCATGAACTGGACCATGTGGGTTGATGGTGGATTAGACACCGAGATGGGTTCATGTTGACCCGCCGGGTGGTTGTCAACTTGTCGGGCTGGGTCAGGCAGTACGGGTGGGTTGGGTTGGGTTGGATCACGGGTTGAGTCAGGGTTGGGTTGGGTCAACGAATTTGGATGGGTTTTGGTGGGTTATGCGAATGGCGGGCCAAAACCCGTGATCCACTCTACTGGCCTATTGGCCGGCCGCGGGCCGAACACGGACTAGGTAAAAAACAGGCTTGGTTGGGTTGGCCCGACTTAGCGACTACCACTACCTATCAGTCTTTTATTCGTCGATTACCATCATCACCACTATTATCATCATCACTGTTGTTATCGATATACATAATCATTATGAATATTGAGATTATTATTATTATTATGATTATTATTAGTAGTAGTAATAATCATAATACGAAGTATTTTAATTAATATAATTATATTTTCATTACTTTAAATTATATTACTATATGACAAGTAATAATCATCATCCTTGAAGCAATTTATACCCTCGTGATATATATTGTTATTATTGTTAAGATCATTATCACCGTAATCATCACCATCATCATTAACGTCATCGACACCATCATAATCATTAACATCATCATCATCGTTAACACCATTCAACATCACCGTAATCACCATACATTACCATTCATCATCGGCGTTATCATCCACATCATTATGGTAATTGTCACCACCAACCACCATCACCAAAATCGATTACCATTCGTCATCATCCATTATTATTGTGACAACCCGACTCGCTTAAACCGGCGTGGAAGAAAACGACGAGTCGAATAGTCAGATCCAACAAACTTAAATACTTAAAAATTAAAACAAAACCTCAAAAGTATATATTTACTAAACCAAAAGTACAATACCCACAAGATTGTACATATCTAAACCCAAATGTCATACAACTACTACTATCAATTGTAAACTCCAAATATATGTCAGAGTTAGAAAAATATACAAGTACTAGAACTATAGTCCAAAACTAATCAAAATCGTAAAACAACAATATAAAAACTATATAACAACAACGGCGCTCGCCCAACCCAAAGCTAAGCAAGAACCTCATCATCAGAATTACCTGAAAAGTAAACAACAGTCCACCGTCGGTGGCGAGTAACATAACTGTCCCACCCTAACGGGGATACACATGAACATATCACAAATCAAACAATCAAAACATGCGAATCATAACAAGTAATCATGCTTGACTCGACCAACTTGACCATTAATTAACAAATCTTAACTTTAGTGCAATCATTCACATACTAGACCGGACTATGCACGTACGAACGCATCTTACGCATTCGAACTTTCTACTATGTCAGGATTGAGAATCTTACTCCCAAATCCCATGAAACCAATCTTACTGGAAATCCATATCCGAAGACAACATAGTAAGACCACCAACTATCCCAATACCGCGGATAGGATAGGGGCAACGTCTTAACCCAAAAACATAGAATCTTACTCTAAGTTTTAGGCGTCTATTAGCGAAATCAAGCTAATCTTTACTTTAAATCAAAGTTTACATTCTTAGTTAATTCTTAAGTTGCATCTTACACCTTGACTCAAGAAATAACATGTAAACCAACAAACTTAGAACCTCTTATAACTTTCTTTAACTTTTTCTTTAACTTTCTTTAATTACTACTAACTTTCTTTAACTTTAAAGACTCAACCTAGAACTCATCCAAGATTCAAGATCTTCAACCAAGAACTCAATCAAGATTCAAGATCTTCAACCAAGAACTCATTCAAGATTCAAGAACTCAATCCAAACTCAACATGATACACGCATAACTTCAACAAATTCAACAACAAAATTCATCAACTTCCTAATATCAAAAATTCACCAAACTTGAACATGAATAACATCAAACATAATACTAACATAATCAATCATGAAATATACATATTTAAGTAAAAATCATCATAAAACCATCCAAAAATTCAAATTATAACATACACATAAACATGGTTATAAAACATCAAAATAATCTAATCTAATCATTTAATCTATACTATGAAACATAGTATACCAATTAGTTGAGAAAGTATGTTACCTTATTAAAGATCACACACAAAATCAACATAATTATGCAGCCCAAAATTCGAACAACACGAATAACCCACACGGTTTGCACACGAGCACGGCTTGGCTCGAATACCACACGACCATGGCTCCAATCACGGCTGCCACCACGCAAGGCATGACTTCAACACGGCTGCCACCACGCACGAGCACCACTCGAACACGTGCACCACCACGAAATTTCCACCAATAATGACTTGTCTGATTTTGGCCTGGATACCGATTATGCCCTACAAAAAATTGATTGTACTGTGACAACCCAAGTTGTCAGCAAATAAAAAATCGTTTGAGACCGAATTTGACTCACAGATAATTAATGCTTTGGCCCAAACCAACCGAAACCTACTTAGAAAAATTCTGAATTCGACTGAGTATCGAATAAACACGACTTGATATAGACCGGTACCAAAGGCCTCATATGACCACCGGATTTATTTTTAACTGACCTATTATCGCGTACATCCCTAGGCAGTAATGTTAATATATTCTTAACTAGTTCTCAATCCCAATGATGCACCGGTAATTTGTAGGATTGTATTTGTTCTCATAATTATTATTGTGATTATGAATACCTAAATTTGTATAGTGTTCAAAGAAGGTTTCTATAACATAGTATTTGTTATCTATAGCCACTAATATAGGTAATAAAAATTATTGTATGGTGTAAATGATTTAGTTGTATTTGAAGTTGATAATAAAAATAATTCATTACATATGCAAATATGTTTGAGAGGAAAAAACATATGATAAAATGCAAAAGTAACACAACGTCACAATCAAGTAATAAAATTAATAGTAACGTTAGTTAAAAAAACAAAAGAATAAACAGATGGAGAAAAAAGGATGACATAACAAATTGTGTGTAGGTTTAGTATTTTGTACACGAAGATGATGAAAAATTAAAGGATGAAGTATTCTAAGAGTTGGCAAACTAATAAAAAGAGCCGCATATGATTGAATGTAGGATGAATGAAGGGGTTATCCGGTTATGTAAGAGTTGATAATTTATAGATGAGAGTCATAGCAAATTATGTGTGGGTTTACTTGAATGTAAAACACCAACCCAATGATTAATAATAAGAGTTTATATGATCAAATGTAGGATGAAAAATATACGAAAGGGCTATGTAAGGGTTGATAATTTATGAATGAGAGTCATGACTCATGACTCATGAGCAATATTGAGATAATGAAAGATGAGTGTAGTGAATAATAAAGGTTAACAATTTATGAATGATGTTTTATGTAACTATAAAGAGGCTGTAGATAAATTGAAAAGAATGAGTAATCATGGATCGATTGCCTAAAAAAGGAAAAGAGGTGGTGATACACGACATTTACATGATAAAGTTAGTAGAGTCAATGAGGAGATTCAAAATGTGATTTTTGAGGTGTGTTTTTGACTTTTTATACTACCTCTGTATCGCAATATTCGTAACATAATACTTGCAATAATTTTTTTTTTTACTATATTAGTACAAAAATTACCCATGTGTAGTTTTTTTAACTTTACTTTTGTTATAGGCCCAATTATTTTTTTTTCCACTCTATCTTAATCTTTAAATTTATTTTTTACTTAAAAGTCTGTATTATATAATTATGTAGTGAATATTGCGATACATAGATAGTATTTTACAATCTAATTTTCTTTTAAAAAAATTTATGGGTCCATTTCGAAAACTGTGCACAGGGCCCTAACAAGATATCCCCGGCCCAGTCTCAATTGTGAACTCTCGGACAATTTTTTTTTTTTTGGAAAGCAACTCTAGGGCAATTTTAATTCTTTGTTTTCTTTTCCAATATGCACTATGTTTCAGCCTTTCAGGTAGTCGTACTTGTTTCAGATACTGATACAATATCGATACTTCACGTAGATAATTTACCTCATTTTAGCCATTCTGTATGACTTTCTATTATTCTTTAGGAAAAGGCTTTATAATTTTACTTGATTATTTGTGCTTTTATAAATATAATTTTCAAATTATAGTGAACATTTTCATAAATTTTATATTTTAATGTATTATTTTCTTATTCTTACCTTTATCTTATATTCCGTCCATAACATAATATTTGTAATAACTGGTTTTGCACGCGTTTTGAGAAAACGATCTAAGGTTGTAAACGAAGAAATTAGCCAAAAATATTTTTAGCATAAATAAAAATGTGATTATAAGTTATTAAATTTAAAATTATTTTGACTCCCAAAGAATGAGACTTTCGCATGTAGAGTGGAGCAGGTGGCTCCAAATGGGACCCTTAAATCACTATCTCAAAATAGGTGTAAAACAAAAATGAACAAAATGAAGTGTATGAATTATGAAGTGAAAAGCTCTCGGCTAAAAGCTCGTTTCTTTAGCTGAACTGAACTGAACTGAATACAGCTGGAAGTAATCTCTATTATATAAGCCAAGGGGAAACCATGATGTCCCCCCTCGAAAAGACCATATCACCCATCAAAACTTTCTAAAATCTCACTTCTAATTATTAAATAAAGTTATTACAATTTTTTTAACTTTTTAAAATGAAAATAGTACAAAATATAAAATTCTAAAAAATAAAACAAAAATACCAAAAATCATATTTTTAAATCCTCTATAAATAGATATCCATATTGATATAGTTCATCAAATAAAAATTTCACATTTTGATTATCGTAGTAATTTGGTAGCCAATAGAATATGATAAATTAACCTTTTCTTTTGTTCATTGTTGTGGGATGACCGAATAAAAGGGAAAAAGTTTATTTTTGATTATATGAGTGAGCGTGAATTTGACAGATTTTACAATTTTTCGAACAAATGATCTTTATTTTTTGTTAGTTTAGACAAATTAATAGATGTATTTAAAATACTATAGCGCGCAAAGCGTGCATAGAAAACTAGTGTCTATTAAGTTAAGTCTAATAATCTCTATTATATAAGCCAAGGGGGAGCCATAGTGTCCCCCATCAAAAGTCCATCTTACCCCTCAAAACTTTCTAAAATCTCAATTTTTATCACTCCTAATTATTAAAGGAATTTATTACAATTTTCGAAATTTTAAAAATGAAAATAGTACAAAATATAAAATTCGAAAAAATAAAACAAATATACCAAAATTAATATATTTAAATTCTCTATAAATAGACATCCATATTGATATATTTCATCAAATAAAAATTTTACATTTTGATTATCGTAAAAATTTGGTAGTGGCCAATGGAATACGGTAAATAAATTTGATTTTTCAATTTTTCTAACAAATAACTTTTTTTTTGTTTAAACAGATTAAGAGTGCGTTCTCTTCAACTTTTAGACTTGAACTTATCAGAACTTATCAGACATGATTTAACTTATTAGACCTTATTTAACTTATTAGACCTTATTGGAACTTATTAGACCTTATTGGACCTTATTAGACCTTATTGGACCTTATTGGAACTTATTAGGCCTTATTAGAACTTATTAGACCTTATTGGAACTTATTAAACCTGATTGAAACTTATTGGAACATATTTTGTATGATTGAATAAAATAAATTAATAATAATAATAATAATAATAATAATAATAATGATGATGATGATAATATTCTATACATTTGAACCTATGTTTTTTTTTTTTATTGTTGAATTAGGTTCAAGAAAGTAATAATAATTTGTATATCTTTTTTCAAACCCATTATTAATTAATATTATCAATTCCAATAACAACTTATCTACATATTTAATTTTTCTTAATTCACTTGTAGTAAAATTAACAAACTAGAACGGATTGAATAATAATAATATGGAGGATGGGTAAAGTTTAATTTGGATCAAAATTAGTAATAATAATATGGAGGATGGGTAAAGTTTAATTTGGACCAAAATTAAATCAAACCCAAAATAAAAAATAAGTTTTATTTTATAATATAAAAAAATAGGTTAATTCAATCAACTCTGATTGGTTTCTCTAAAAAATTATAAAACAAGAATGATAAAATAAAATTGGTTTATGTTGTATAAGAGTGCTTTAAGTTAATTATTAATTTAATTAATTTTATTTGGTCAATAATTAAAAATAATAATCTAGACCTGATTTGAACTTATTAAACCTGGTTGGAACTTATTAGACCTGATTGAAACTTATTAAACCTTATTGGAACTTATTAGACCTTATTGAAACTTATCGGACCTTATTGCAACTTATTGGACCTTATTGTAATTTATTGGAACTTATTAGACTTTATTAGAACTTTTTTTTGTTTTTTGTTTTTTAAGGTGAAGCGATCGCACCCTAACGCTTTCAAGACTAGTATTTTATAAGAGAACTGAACTGAACTGAACTAAAGCTAGCTGAACAAGCTCTACTTGGCTATATCACTTTCATTCTATCTCCATCTATTTCATCTCCTCCATTACAATTGATATTGATCTTCATCTCTTTCATCATTATCTCCACAGTGCCGGTGTCTGTTCGTCGCATCGGTGTCTTCTCCTACCAGCAGCGCCGCCTTAGCGTCGCCTCAGAGATTCGAACTCTCGCGGGGAAACCCTAAACCGCAGATCTGTAAGTTATTCTTCCCAATTTTCTTTCTGTTTTGGTTTTACTTATGGTTCGAATCTTTGGTTTGGTTTTCGTTCGAATTTTTCGTTCGTTTTTGTTTGATTTTCGTTTGAAGTTCTGGTCTGATTTTCGTTCAATTTTTGTTGTTGTTGAATTTCGTTCGAATTTGGGTCTGTTTTCCGTTCATTTTTCGTTCAGTTTTGGTCTGATTTTATACGAAATTTCCATTCAATTTCGTTAGAATTTTCTGTTCAAGTTTAGGATGAATTCTGTTTTTGTTTAGGATGAATCAAGAGATTATTTTTCATTATAAAAGATTATCAGCCGCATAACTGCTAATCTGCTATTATATTCCCAATTATATTAAAAGAGGCTTTATGTTCCGTAATCCATAGTCTGGTAAATCTTTCAATATTGTCCCGAAGTTCGGGAGTTTTTGGCGTTGGAATATTAATATGTTATCTTGCGAGTTCTGTTTTACAAGATGTTATGAGAAAATGATAAGTGTGATAAAGCGGCAATTATCATTTTATTATATGTATCTATTTCCTGGTTTGCTCTTCTGGATTGCATAAATCGTCTTGTGTGGTATTCTTTATATGTTCAGGACGGCCCAGTATTTTGCAACAAATTGTTTTTTGAAAAAAAAAAAGGAATTTTTTTAAAACGTTATTCGACCTATTTTCAACTTATTTGAATTCTCAAACCTATTTTTTTAACGTGAAGAAAAGATATTGTGGTTAACTGTTAACTTATCACATAAATTGATGATTACAACTTTATGCTAAGGTGTCAGCAATATTGCTGGTTTGGATATATTCCATGCTAATTTAATTTGATGTCGTAGATTATGTGCTGTCGGTAAGGTAAAGCTGATGTTTTGTGGTTATAAGGATATGATTTCCATTTGTTTGTTTTTACAAAATGTTTTTCATAAAAAATAATAATAATAAATATCATTGATATTTGAATACGTTAAAAAATATCATCTTTATGCTTGTTTATGTTCACATTTTCAGTTGCTGTTGCTATTAAAATTGCGAAATAATACAAGTAATAGTTAGTAGTGTTAGTGGCCTAGTGTGTTTGTTACTTAGTTACTAGAAATATGGAAATGGCTATATAGATCCGTGTTTCAACACAAATCCGGATCAACTGCCAAAGTGCCAAAGCAGCAGTCCAATCGCATCTTCAAAAATTAAACTTGCGTTGTACACAGTAAAAATGATTTATTTAAAAAAAAAAGACAATTCCATCACATCCTCCAAAATTGGATTGTCAATTTTCCATCGAATCAAAACTCCTGTAATCCCTTCGAAATCAATCTTTCCGACACCCCGTCGTCATCTATATAAGGTCTACATCTATATTTTCATGTATAATTAACAAGATTTTTAGTTTTTTTTTGGGAATATGTTGTAAAGGTTTAATCTTTTTGTTATAATTGAGACTTCATCTCTCATCTGTTCTTTGAGATCCCTATTTTTTTGTTGTTGTTTTGTTGGTTCATTATGTGTGTAGCTAACTTCTTTGTTGGAAAGTATCATTAGTGTAGAAACAAAATTCAACTTGTGCGATTTTTTTTTTTTTGAATATATAGGTGAAATGTGTACAGCATCTTATAAACATGAAACAATGTACAGAGTATTGTATAACTATTATTCTTATTCTTCTTCTGCTTATTATTATTATTTGAGCACATTGCTATTACAAGTGTAAACCAAACAATATGAATGGAGGTAGAATCCATTATAAAATTAAACCAAATAGAATTACATTGTTATGGGATTATGAATTCATACTACCCTAGTATTGATTCCCATACCACTCCATTACAGTTTAATGAACCAAACGGACCCTAAATTCCTTATCACCCTCTTTTTCTTTCCTCAAGGATGCAGAACGGTGGGCCAACAACAAACAAGCTTCGATGGGGAGAACTCGACGAAGATGAAGGTGAAGATTTGGATTTTTTGTTGCCTCCTAAACAAGTAATTGGTCCAGATGATCATGGTGTGAAAAAAGTGATAGAGTACAAATTCAATGATGATGGTAATAAGGTTAAGGTCACTACCACAACTAGGGTTCGTAAACTTGCCAAAGCTAAGCTTAGTAAGAAGGCCATGGAGCGTCGTTCTTGGCCTAAGTTTGGCGATGCTATTCAGGAAGATGTTGGTGCTCGGCTAACTATGGTTTCCACTGAAGAGATTATGCTTGAGCGCCCTAGACCTCCTGGTTTGTTTTCAGATTTTATTATGCTGGTTTCGGATTTTGAAATTTTGATTAGATTTTTGTGTTTGGATTGTCTTGTTGATTTGTTGGTTTCGTTTTTGTTGTGAGTCTTGTGACTTGATTTTTTCATTTGGGTGTCGGTTTTCAATTGATTTATACTGATTTTTCTGATAAATGTTTGGATTTTTGTACCGATTTATTAGTTGTTTTGCTACGTGCTTAAGTGGTTTGTTCTTATCAAAATCAAGTATTGTTTCGGTTTGTCTAAATAAAGTTTATTATTGATTTTTCTATGTGCTTAACTAGAATTTTGTTTTAAAATTGAGTCTTGTGGTTCATAATTGATTTTTGCTGAGATTTTTTCTAATTACTTGGGAAGGGAGAGGCCACATTTGTTTTAGAGGTGATTTATGGGACTTTGGGCGTGGGGGGATCGAGAGTTCTGGGTTTTACCTAAGTGGTCTAGTTAGGCATGATGGCATATGCTACCCTGTGATATTTTTCAGAGGTATCAAGGTAATTATTGAGGTTATTGAAAGGTATCAAGGTAGTTAATGAGGTTGTTCCATTGTGAATCGTTGAGTGTTTGTTTTTGTTTCCTTTGTTTATAAGTTATGCATCACTCATTGTGCATGCATTCAAAGTTTTTTTTTTTTTTTTTTCAATTGAGGGGAAATTGGAGTTTTAATGATGTATAAATATGATCCCTGGAGATATATCTACATATATTGTGATGGGTGAGCCATGTAAATTGAGAGGTTCAAGTTTAGTGAATGAAATATTATTCATAGGTTGATGTGGATTCTGGCATTGGTTTTTGTCAACAGCTTAGGTTGTTATTTTGAACTTATCCATCTATTCTGATGGAGTAATAAAATTTGAAAAGGAATAATTTTTTTAGCAGAGTACTTGAGGAAGTGTCGTTTATACTTGACAATACTTGCGCTTGAGTTTTTAATGATTTTTTGTCTACAGTACACTTACATTTCCAATTCTTGATTCAAAAAATACATTCGTGTCCTATAAAACTAGAACTGCCTTAAGTTTTATAGTTGAGAGAATAGAGTTTCATTCACCTCCAATAAATTTATCTCTTATTTTTGGAAATTTTGTCAGAAAAGACCTTTTAAAACATTTATTTTGTGAGAAAAGACCTTATAAAAAATTTGTTGTGAGTAGGGACCTAAAACAAAAAAAAAAAGTTGCAAAGAGGGACCTTACCTCTATTTTCCGACGTTGATTGTGAATTTTCGGCGTTGACTCACTATTTCCCTCCATTTTTGCAAGAATCCTTTCGTATTTAAGGGGGTAAGAGATGAGGAAACCCAAATTCAGAAGAAAAGAATTTTAGATGCTAGAAGGAAGTGTTTATGTAAGGTTTATGTAGATGAATTTAGGACGGAAAATGGAGGGGGAGTGGAGGAAAAATGAATTTATAATGAAAAGAAAAGGAAAGGTTAAATAGAGAAGAAAGGATTCGTCAAAAATTGGAGGGAAATAGCGAGTCAACGCCGGAAATTCACAGTCAACGTCGGAAAATAGAGGTAAGGTCCCTCCTTGCAACTTTTTTTTTGGTTTTAGGTCCCTATTCACAACAAATTTTTTATAAGGTCTTTTCTTACAAAAAGAATGTTTTATAAGGTCTTTTCTGACAAATTTTCCCTTATTTTTCTTTTTTCATGTTCACAAAAACATTGCAACAAAAAATAGAAACATGAGTAACAAAGCGTGTTATTGTTACTTTAAGATGTTTTTTTTTTGGTGTTTGAAAGTATACAGAAAATGATATGAGCAATTTGAATTTTACTTTAGATGTTCAGATGGGTGAAATGGGACGGTATAAAGTGTTATTGGAAATAGTGACTTTATATTTATTTAGTTGATGGATGAATATTTATATGATTGCAATTGTTAAGAATAATGTGCGTGAGAACTGTTGGGAAAATGGGTTTCAGTTTGATGCTTGATAGATTGATAGACTTGGAGGGTTGCAACTTGCAAAAAATGTGAATATTGGTTGTGTTTTAGGATCTTACACATGCTGATAGCATGGTTTAATTGGGTTAGAATGATCCCAAAAAAGTAAATTATGGAACTTGGGGACTTGTCTATTTAAGTTGGATAAGCAAGCCAATCTTTGAGAATAGTGTTTTGATAAGTAGGTAGGTTGCTGGTGTATGTTATACTAATAAACATTCTGATTGGTGAATATATATTTTCCTCATTGGAGATATGTTTCATGGAACAAAACTTTTGAGATAGTAGTATTCAAAGCTGGAAAGATCTACTATTTCATGTGGTGACCATTTTGTGCAAACCTTGAGTTGTATCAAAAGACAAAACTTTGAAATAAAAAAAAAAGAAGAAAAAAAAGAAAGCAAAAGAAATTAGAATTGGCTAGCCATAAACAGATAAACTTGTCTTCCTTAAAAAATTGCCTCAACTAAGCTCTTGGTAGTGTTGGGAATCTTCTAACCGAAAGAAAGAGGAGTGTTGTAGTTAGAGATGTTTCATCTTGTATTTGAGTTTATTCTGGCATGTTTGACTTAATCATTTTTTCTTCTAAGGTTTCAAAACTGCTACTACAAAACTAATGTGCTTCTTTAAGACACACTTTGACCTGATTTTAATGCACTTTTGTTTTAAAAAGTCTCCTCCCTTTTGGTTTTAGCACATTTACCCATTAATATATCTAAAATATAAATTAGGAAATTTTGTGAAAACACCCTTAGGAAATATAATTCCGTCAATTTTAACAAAGATGGGCGTACTTTACCAATGTCAGTACTAGTGAACGTTTGCATTGGCCTTCATACCTCCAGTAAATTATACACTCCCAACTTCATTGAATTTTGAAGTATAGCTTGATTGAACTTTTGGAAACTTTAGGGCTTGCATATGATGATGTTTGGAAAATTTAGGGGGGTTTATAAAAAACATAATAAGGGATAAATGAGGCCCATTTTAGAGCCCATCTATATTAGATTTGACAGAATTATGACATTAGGGGGTGCATTTGATAAAGTCTCAAAACATTAGGGGGTTCTATTTTAAAAAAAAAGGGTTTTCACAAAAAGTTGTAAACATAAGGGAGTTTTTTCACAAATTTTCCTATAAATTATACTTTCTTAGTTTCTCCATCGTGACACTTATTGTTTTTATTTGTTTCAAAATACCCATTACAATTCTCTCTTTTTTTTCCTGCTAAAACACAAGGTCATTGCACCTTCTGACATTCAATTAAAATTAATCCCACCTTTTCTTGTTACTCTGAATATTACTGGATATGATAATATGATGTTCATCAAATGCTTGTTACTTTACTAACAGTTACGGAGTAGGAAATAGGTTGTTTTTGCAATTCTTTACAGTCTGTTTTGTTGTCAGGTTCCAAACAAGAAGAGAACAAATCTGCGTCAGACAACCCATTCGGCAAAGCAGGTGCTGTCCTCATGGTTTGCAGAACCTGTGGTAAGAAAGGTGATCACTGGACTTCAAGATGTCCCTACAAGGATCTCGCTCAACCTCCTGAAAGCTTGGTTGATAATAAGCCTCCCACAGATGGGCCACCTGCTGCTACTCCCGCTACCAAGGGAACTTACGTTCCTCCAAGTTTGAGAGCTGGTGCTGAGAGACCTTCCACTGACATGAGACGCCGTAATGAAGAGAATTCCGTCCGTGTCACTAACCTCTCCGAGGATACTAGGGAGGCTGATCTCCATGAGCTCTTCAGACCTTTTGGACAGATTACTCGAGTTTATGTTGCCATCGACCAGAAAACTGGGTTGAGCAGAGGTTTTGGATTCGTTAACTTTGCCAACAGAGAAGATGCAGACCGAGCAATCAACAAGCTCAATGGCTATGGTTATGACAGTCTCATCCTTAGGGTCGAGTGGGCCACACCAAGGGCAAACTAGAATCATCTGCCCCTGTTATATGAAATAGCACCTTAGTTTATCAAGTCAGTTTTTTGATATCGTGTAAAGATTATTTTTGCACAAATTTTGTTGGTTTTATTTGAGATTTGTTTGTAATCATGACGTGATGATAAATGCTGTTGTGTTGAGCCTCTGCTTCTTGTAATCAAGTAGAGTGTAGCATTGAATGTGCAGATAGCTAAAATTTACAATTTGCTATTAAGTTTGTGCCAAGATCTAATCTGAAAATCTTTGTCCAAAACCTACAAAGTAGGCAAGGCCAACAAAACTTGTTGGATTAAGCCTGCAAACTTTGCAACGAAGACCCATAATAAATTGGCCTGGGGACGAGCAAAGCTACCCAAAACATATGGTTTTTTTAGACATGTTATTCTTGATCGCCTCCTATCTAGTATTAGTCCGTAAGACACTAGTAACATACAAGCATATTGAACCTCGTATGAGGGGTGAGTCTTAGCTTAATGGTTAGGTCTTGCGAACATCAAGTCCGAGGTCTCAAGTTCGAATTTCACTACATGCATTGATGAGAATTCCCGGTTCAAGGCCTAGTATTACGGTATTACCTACATCATCCAACTAAAAAATATATTATTGAACCTCATTAGAAAAATGAGTAATTAGAATTTTGACTTTTGAGAAACAAATATCAATACAATACATCAATATATATATTTTTATTATGTGCTTTCAATTTGGAAATCCAAGTCCTGCAAATAAATTATCAATTGTGTTGCATTACGTTTTCTTTCCTTTCTTATGGGCTAAGCCGGCTAGGTTGCATGAAAACGGATACGGGTACTGGTAGGATACATGTACGGGAAAACGCTAACTTAAAATTTAAGGATACAAGGACACGGGAAGATAATATTAAAAAATATATATTTCTATATATAATGAAGAAGATAGATTATTTTTAAAATTTGATTGTCATTATAATGTTAATTTTAATAAATATTTGACGATGTTTGTGATTTGCATTTCACTTTTATGAACTCACTTCACACATTATAATATAAATTCTCAATCAAATTAAATATATAAGTTTTAAAAGAAGTTTAGAATATGTCCTATAAATGTCTAATATGTGTCTCAAAAGTGTCCATATAACTAAAAATCTTGGACACGTGAGTTGGCGTATTCGGCACATATTTAGACGTGTCCAACGAGTGTCGGTACGTGTCTGATACGTGTCGGACAAGGGACACGTTAAAAATGTCCGTACAACCTAGCTTATGGGTATAAGCTGGTGGGTTTAGCTTGGCCCGATCCATGATCCTAGATTTCAATTTCCAAACTTTATGCCTATATTGGGCCTACTATCTAAGTCAAACTTGAATAGAGACAATGCAGTCTCCAATATGCAGTCGAATAACGATTTATACACACATCCCACGTCGTGTCTTTTTCGATGCTTTGGTCCAGCCTTGCCTGATTATATTTTTAGCACAATAATAAATTAATAATAATAGTTGCACTTAACCTTTGTGAAACCTTACCTTTTTTAAATTTTTCGAGTTTCATCGGTCATCACATAACTAAAGATGAAATTTAGTTCGTATGCAACCCTAATACGATCTAGTTTGAAAGAAAAAACACTATTCAAATTTGAAAAAAATAAAAATTTACATCCTACTCTATTCAAATTTGAAAAAAAAATCAGACAAATTATTGACTCCGACATACAGTTAGATTTTTTTATTTCTCTAACTTATATTTAATTAAATTTATATAGTTTTACATAAATTAGATGTTAGTATAATATCTATTTTGTATTATCAATAAAATAAAATGTAATTTTAATGTAAAATTAGACATTTGATTGATTTAGAGAAGACAATTGATTCGAATTTTAAAAAATAAAAATCCACATCCAATGAACTATTGTCGAGTCCATAGTAGGATTACACATAATAATCCGTCCGAGTCCAGCCATACGTGACTCGCTATATATAGTTCAGAAATTAAAACCCATACGTGACTCGCTGAATATACAACATATCCTCCTCCGATCCGGTTTTGGAATGGGCATCAACCAGATCAATAGCAGCCAGGAGAAGTTGCTGCATTACAGTTAAACACATCAGTGTCAAAAACAGATTAACAACATTTAATTCTTCCTAATGATTATATATAGCGAAAGTTGATTTAAGTGTCCGTTGCATGTGTTTTTCTGTACACAAGGATGTTGGCATATGGCTGGTCCTATTTCTTAACAATTTCAGTTTGCCTTTAATATTGCTTATAGTATGCAATGACCTTTTTTTATATATGAATGGTGCTAATTTATTTTTTTTTAAAACTAGACTAAGCTGATGCAAATGCACCGGGAATATTTAGAATTTTATGATAACATGTTTACATCATATTTTTAAAAATCAAAACTATATTTTGTTTTATACAGATCGGTATATATGAAATGACATTTTATTTAGGGCTCGTTACTTTAGCTGAATACAGCTGAGTTGAGTTGAACTGAATACAACTGAAAGTAATATTTTATAAGAGAAGGAAATTGAGAGCTGAACTGAGCTGAATTAAACTAGCCCTTAATGTCTTTTTTTTAATCATTTTATTTTGTGTTTTGTTTTCATAATTTTAACGACCCTATATATATTGTTAAGAAATTGCAGTTAATTATATATTATAGGTTTCAGGAAGTTATTGTATTTGACTTTTAAGTGCTAGGCATATTCGAAGTATGATTGTAAAAAAAATCTTTATACTCATTGTATTCTTTATATCCTTTATTTATTTGTATGCTCAAATAAACACATTAAACCGATGTTACATTCAGGGCCGTTCCTGAGATTTTCGAGGCCCTGGGCGAAATAATAAATATGGGCCCCATAAAGTAGCTTAAAAAAATGCATTTGATTAACTGAGGACTTCCTTTCTTGCTAATTAGTAAATCTTGTCAAAAAATTCAATCAATTACATTTAGAAGTAAATACTCCCTCTGTTTTTTTTTTTTTTTTTTAGTTTACTCACATTAGATTTTTATCAAAACCAAAAAGTTATTGGGAGTTGGAGAAAAAGAATAAATGATGATCAAAAGTTATATAAAAAGTAAAAGAGAGTATGGAAAAAAGAGAGAGGGTAATTTTATTGAAGTTAGTCAAAAATAGGTGAAAGAATATGGAAAATGCATTTAGGAATCATAAATTAATAAATGTAGAAGAATAAATATAAGAAGTGAGTAAATTAAAAAAAGCATACCAAAAAGGAAAGTGAGTAAATTAAAAAAAACGGAGGGAGTACTATGGAATATAATCATGATGCACAAGTAACATAAATCAAGCAATAAAATAATCCGATTAATTTGAATCATTTATTAAAATAAGTTCCTTGATAAAATATACTTAAACGTCTTAAAAAAATAGGCTTTTTTGGTTTATGAAGAAAGTAATCTGTAGCCTGTTATTCATGATTAGAAAGATATATATACACAATTGCTTAAACCCTAAGGCTAATAAGGTAATTACATAAATAATAAATAAATAACATATTTACACTCTATTACACCCCCGCAGTCAAAACGGGAGGAGGGTGTACACTTAGACTGTCTCGAAATTCATCAAACAGGACGCGCGGAAGACCTTTGGTGAAAATGTCAGTTATTTGATACTTGGACGGAACATGAAGAACACGTACTTCGCCACGTTGAACTTTTTCACGGACAAAATGAATATCCATCTCAATATGTTTAGTGCGTTAATGTTGAACGGGGTTACTACTCATGTAAATTGCACTAACATTATCACAATAAACCAATGTTGCTTTTGATATAGGATGATGAAGCTCAAGCAACAAATTACGAAGCAAACATGATTCAGAAACAACATTAGCAACACCCCTGTACTCAGCTTCGGCACTAGATTTGGACAATGTAGGTTGTCGTTTGGATGACCAAGAAACTAAGTTGTCACCAAGGAAAACACAATAGCCGGATGTACTGCAGCGAGTGTCAGGACATCCACCCCAATCTGCATCTGTGTAGGAAAATAGAGTAGTAACAGGGGATTTGTAAAGATGCATACCAAAATGAAGAGTACCTTTAACATATCGTAGGATGCGCTTCAATGCAGCCATGTGTTCCTCTTTAGGATCATGCATATATAAGCAAACCTGCTGAACATCATAAGTAATGTTGGGTCTGGTGAATGTGAGATATTGTAAAGCACCAGCGAGACGTCGATATAATGTAGGATTGGCATACTGAACCCCAGAATTAACACTCATCTTGCCCTTGGTGTCAATCGAAGTGGGACAGGGCTTGTAATCTGACATGCCAGCTCTATCAAGTATTTCACCGGCATACTTCTTTTGGGACAAAAACAAACCATGTTTAGTACATGAAACACCAATACCAAGAATAGCTTAACGGACCTAAGTCCTTCATAGCAAACTCAGAGTGTAAACGCATGATAATGGATTGTCGAAGAGAATCTGATGAAGATGTGAGAATAATATCATCAACATAGAGCAAGAGGTACGCTGTATCAGGTCCTTGACGGTAAATGAATAAAGAATTGTCAGACTGACTATGAGAAAAGCCTATAGTAGCCACAAAATCAGCAAAACGCTGATACCAAGCCCTGGGTACTTGTTTCAAACCATAAAGTGACTTGCGCAAGAGACAAACATGATTAGGCCGTTGCGGGTCCTTAAACCCCAAAGGCTGATACATATAGACAGTTTCATTCAAATTACCATACAAGAAAGCATTTTTGACATCCAATTGATGAATAGACCATGATTTTGACAAAGCAAGGCTAAGAACGATTCGTATTGTAGCAGGCTTTACAACTGGACTAAAGATTTCATCACAATCAATACCTTCCCTTTGAGACCTTCCATCACCTACAAGACGAGCTTTATATCGCTCAAACGATCCATCAAACTTCGTTTTATGTCGAAAAATCCACAATGATCGAATGACATTAACATTAGGGGGGCAAGGAACCAAATCCCAAGTCTTAATTGTCAATTAGAGCATTAAATTCATCCTGCATAGCATTTTTCCAATTTATGTCTTTGAGTGCATCCAAGGGGTTTTTAGGTATGGGAGAAATAGAAGAGGTGGTACTCAAAGCGTGATCTTGGTATTTGGGATTAGGCTTATAGATACCGTGTTAACTCCGGGTAGTCATGCGAGTTGGTGGTGTAGAAGGGTGTTGGTTCGTAGGTGCAGGAGGAGGGGGAGAACTAATGCGGTCAGCATTGGGAGATGTTTGTATAGGGGAATGCGCAATGTCATTAAGTAAATGCAGACGGAGAGGAGAGTCCGTATAATCCATAAAATTATATGAATCAAGAGTCGGGTTATGAAGTGTAGAGAAGGGAAAGTGGTTTCATCAAACCGGACATGCTTGGCAATAATGATCTTACGGTTAGAAATATCGTAGCACCGATACCCTCGATGATTAGGGGGATAGCCTAAGAAAACACAAGAAGTAGATCTAGATTGAAGTTTGTGTATGGAATTGGAAGGGAATAAAGGGAAACACAGACAACCAAAGACTCGTAGATGAGTATAAGATGGATTTTTTTGGTAAAGAATTTGAGTGGGAGAATAGTACCCTAAGAGTTTGGAAGGTAATATATTTAAAAGATATGTAGCTGTTTCTAAGGCGTAATGCCAAAAATTGTGGGGAAGAGAAGCATGAGCAAGCATTGTACGAACAAGATTATTAATTGTTTGAATTTTGCGTTCAGCTTTCCCATTTTGAGAAGAAGTGTATGGACAAGAAAAACAAAATGTCATGCCATAAGTTTTACAGAATTTATGAAACGACGAGTTATTATATTCCCTACCATTATCACATTGAAAGGCTTTGATTTCTCGATCAAACTGAGTACGAATATATTGCCGAAAAGTCAGAAAAATAGTATGTACTTGAGACTTGCAAGATATAGGGAAAGTCCAAAGAAAATTGCTATAATCATCAAGGAATAAAACATAATAGCGATGACCATGACTACTTACGACAGGAGATGTCCATAAATCACTATGAACGATTTCAAATGGCATAGTAGTAGTAGAAAGAGAGTCATAAAAGGGAGTTTTAACTAACTTTCCCAAAGGACAAGAATGACAAATAGTAGTGCGAGTTTTATTACAAGAAATGAAATTATTATTTCGTAAAGAACTAAGAATAGCATCCCCTGGGTGACCTAGGCGAGAATGCCACAAACTAGAAGAACACACTGAAATAGCGGTTGGACATGATGGAGTAGTATCCTGATGAAAATATCTTATCCAGTGTAATTTAATTAGAAGGCTTCTTGAATTTATCAAAATTAAGCCAGCACAAGTAGAAGTTGAACAATCAACATCTTTTACAATAATAACACAACAAATTTTCTAGCCAATATAATAAAAAAAAATGATAATAAATATTAGAAAAATAAAAAAATAAAGTATAAGATTATATTGAGAATATGTATGCCAAAATTATAGGATTATATTGGAGCATTCGAGCATGTGTCAAAAGATAAATTAAAACTCGTGGTAAAAGATCAAAGATATTTATGAGTAAATGTATTATAAGTAGTATACACCAAGGATGCATGGATACTAATATACTATAATTAGGTAGTGGTATACATGTTGAATACCGATATTTTACGAATCTATTGAGACCCCATTTGACTATGTTTTTTCTTAAAGGTAAAGTTCAAATCTTGGTCAAAGTACATAACATAAATAGTGTAAAATGTTGAGTGTTGCAAATAATAAGAAACTCATGTAGTAATAAGAATGGAAAAAAATAGCCAAAAAAAAAAGCATCCATGCTCTTGACAATAATCGATCCCAACTTCACAGAAGATATAAAACACCACTACTCAAGCATTGCCACTGAGCTACTGCTACTTTTCAATTATCTTTATGTAACATTTGCCATATATACAATATTCACAAGAAGTAAAATTAAGTATTTTAATTATGGGCCCTGGGCGGGCGCACCTCTCGCCCTGCCCCAGGGCCGGCCCTGGGCGGGCGCACCTCTCGCCCTGCCCTCGGGCCGACCCTGGTTACATTTGGTCAATTATCTATATATTGATTAAGTTTATCATAAAAATAGAAATTTTTTATTGATATTGTTAGAATATCGTATTTTTTATCATTATTTTTTGTACATCCAAATACTAAAGTTTAATTTATTGTCGATGAAGAGTGGTTATAATAGGTGTAATTTGATTTTTTTGAAGGGATTAAATGTTAATACATCGTTAAATTATTAATGCTTTTTTTGTATTTGACTTTTTTTTTTAAAATAAGAATAAACTAGAATGAACCACTGCAAATGCATTTGGCATACTTAGAATGTTATGATATATTTTGCCTTATACCGATCAGTAAAGTAGAAAATGCAGTTCGTTTTTTTTTTTTTAAAAAAGGAAATGCAGTTAGTTGGGGTAATTACCATATACAATTTTCTTTTGGGAATTTTATTTTAGATAGTAAATTATAGTGTAGATTTTGTATAGTTATTGTGGATAATGAGTAATTATTATAGGTTAAGGTTCATTAAGTTATTATATTATTTGACTCTTAAGTGCTAGGGGTACATGATTTCAAAATTTTCTTTCTATTCTTTATTTAATTGTATGTAAAGGTCAAACGAGACGTTTGGGTCAGGTCCATATAGAGTTGATTTATGTTAGGTCAATTCGAGTTCAAGATCTTTTAGTTTCGAGTCAGATTGGGTTGGATTTAGTTTTTTTTCCAAATAGATTTAAAGGCCTAATAATAAAGAATACACACATTAATGGTCGAGTAATTCGAGTCATATCAAATTTGGGCCAATAACATCATGTAAATTTGGATATGTTTCAGGCCGGGACACTTTTGTCACCTCTACTTGTATGCTCAAATAAGAACATTAGTTCGATATTACATTTGGTTAATTATGTATATATTAATTAAGTTTATCATAAAAACAGTTTTTTTATATATTGTTCAACTGCTATATTTTTATCATTAACTTTTGTACATCCAAATAGTAAATTTCAATTTATTTATTGATCAATAGTGGTTAAAACAGGTTCGTGAGGGGTTTTTTTTTTTTTTTTTGTGTAGTATCAATTATTTTTGTGAATAATGGTTATAATAGGTAGTTAAAAAAACATGTAGTGGTTTATGTGGGATTTTATGAGAAGCCTCCATTTGGGTTTTGAAGGCTCCTCATGCAAACCTACTACTAAATTATTATATAGATATAGATTTTGTTAGTTCTAGGTAGCTACTTTTTTTTTTTTTTTTTGGTTTATTGTCGGTAGTAATTTTTATTAAATTTTTTGTTTTTTTTTGTTGTTTTTTTTTATAAAAAAAATTAGGATTAATAAGAGGCCTCCATTGAACGGTTTAATGCCGTAATTTTATCATTATTTTTTGTACATCCAAATACTAAAGTTTAATTTTTGTAGATGAAGATTGAAGAGTGGTTATAATAGGTGCATTTTAATTTTTTTGAGGGAATAAATGCCAACAAATCGTTAAATTATTGATATTTTTTTTTTTTTGCATTTGACTTTTTTTTAATAAGAATAAAATTTGTTAGTTGTAGGTAGTTACCATTTTTTTTTTTGGGTTTATTATCGTAGTTATTTTATTTCTGTTTTGATTTTATGTTTTTATTTTTATTTTAAAAAAAAAGAATTAATGAGAGGCCTCCAAACCCCCAATGGAGGCCTCTCATGAAAATTGATTCTTAAATTAGTATATAAATAGATTACAATTTTTTATGCTCTGTTTGGCAACCTAAACTCATTCTTTATATATGAAATCAGCAAATCACAAGTGTCTAACTTCTCATGAAAAAATTTCACTCCAAAATTGCTTATTACATCATTTTTTTAAAAATTATTTAAGTTCTAGGAAATTTTGACTATTTAATTAAATTAAGCATAGGAAAATGTTTTTCATAAATAAATAACAAAATCTTTAACTATATACTAAAATAGGTCATTGATGACATCATTATTGGACAAGTGTCAACATTTTTCATGAAAAAATTTCTCTCCAAAATTGCTTATTACATCATTTTTTTTAAAAATTATTTAAGTTCTAGAAAATTTTGACTATTTAATTAAATTAAGCATAGGAAAATGTTTTTCATAAATAAATAACAAAAAGTTAAGCCTAGGAAATGGAGTAAATTGTCAACATCGTAATTAATGATATGATTTTTTTTTTTCACTCCTTCATCCTTTGTGATCATTACTTTTGAACAAAAATATATATTTTTACCGAGGCACGATACAAATAATCCCCAAAAAAACCTCATACACAACAAATCAATTTAATTCAGTTTAATTTAATTTGCCCAAAATGACAGAGCTTATATCTAAACAAAATAATGTGTCCTTGATAACATGGCTAACTAACTGTACTATCAAAGAAAGCATATGGTTGAAGATAAAGTGTGAAAAAAATGGCAACTAGTTAGCCTCGAATCGATCTCAATGTTCAAGTTGTGCCGTTAAGCTCTATTTTAATTTATGTGCAACAATTGCATGAGTATTATTTGTAAGGTATAAAATATCTCATTATTGCATGTATATTGTAACAGAGATATAATTAAATAGTGGGATTGAATGGAATCATGGCTTTTTTTAAAAAGCATATTTAGTGGGATTAAATTATGTTTAGCATCCAAATTATTGAAACTGAACTAAGCATCTTCATAAGTTCATAGTGAGCATCCAGTTCTTTAAAAAAAAAAAAAGTAAGCATCCAGGAAATTCAGCTAACAATATAATTTCCTTGGCCACCACGTTTCCCTGTTTAAAAATAGTATTTACTCCATCTGTCCCAATTTACTTGCTACATTTTGACTTGTAGTACTGTTCACATATTTTCTTTAATTGCTTCTAGTTTTATAAGCGTAAAAGAAAAACATTGTCATAATGGATCAGTTTAATTCGTCTCAATATGTTCTTTTCAAATATATAATTTTTATAATTTTTTATTATGTGTAATTCAAGATGTTTTTATTTAAAGTCGTGTCTCAAAAAATGTGAAAAAGTGAATCTAACAACTAAACTGGGACAGAATATTTATTAAGGGGGTAGGTGTTCACTGTTCAGTATGATAATTGATAATCATTAATGAAATGGAAATGTTTTTGTTGAAGAGGGCCAAGGATAACAATAGAGAGTATAACATACTCTTATTAGTTGTTTGGTTTTAAAATGCAATGAAAACAATTAAGGCGAAGGAAAGATGATTTGTACTGTATCCAAAAATTTCGATCATAAGGAAAATAAATTAGAGGACTTAGCTTAATGTTACCCTTTAAAAATGGTAAGTGTTACTCATGACATTCACTAAACAACTTGAAAACGTAAACACTTTAAATCCGTTTCCAACTCCCGATATTTTTATATCAAACATATTTTAACAATCCGTTTGGTATATAAATTGTGGTAATAGGAATGAATTTATAACTAAATTTGGAAGGAAAATCAAAATTCATTCCCATGGCAGTGCTAGTTTAACACCAATTCATCTAATTTTTCTTCTCAAGTATCCATTATTCCCATCTAATACCACCCATCCCAATGGTAATGGATGTTAATAGATATTAAGAAGAAAATTCAAGCTTGAGAATGAAAATATATTTTCCATGAGGATTATAAAGTTGCTCCTTAACAAAATTATAATTGAAATCCATTATGATTACCACAATTTATTACCAACAACCAAACAAACTATAAAGATTTGGCTAAGCAACTTGGCATCCAAGTAAATCTAGTCACCAAGTACTTTTTTAATGCTTTTCCTCATTGCCTTTGACATTAAGTAAATCAAAACTAAATGTGCCACCTAATTATCTGCTGTGTTATAAATAAATATAGTTGGTCTTGCCCTAGCTTGCTAATTTCCATTATTCGTCTCTCTTGGAGAACCAAAACACTCCATTTTAATTCCTTGCCAAACACATAAAAACACTCCAATTGTTTTTTTTTATAAAAAAAAGTAAACACTATGGTAACTCAATATAATGCGGCGGGGTCAATATTCGCATTATATGCCTCACTCTCAGCTTTTTTAACACTAGCCATACAATTTTATCATCAATTCATCCCAGAAAAAATTCGTGAATACATCGATGAGAAAATCAAAGATTGGTTTAGCAAACGCGCTATAATATTAGATCCCAAGATTTTCACCCTCGTAATTAATGAGGGTTTCGACGATAGTGGCATGTTTTACAACAATAATCTCTACAACGCTTGTGAATCATACCTTGCACATAATATTAGGTCCTTGTCCACTCGCCTTGAGGGGCGTCACAAAGGCGGCGATGAAGAAATCGTGTCGTACCACCTAGCTCAACGTGAGCACTATGTTGAGTATATACCATTAGATGATAAAAATAATAATATCATAAAAGTGAAACTTCACTGGGAGTTTATTTGCAAGACGGATGACTGCTATAATAATAAGTCGTTCGAGCTGAGTTTTGATCCTCAGTACAAGGACATGGTCCTTGACACCTTCATTCCCTCGGTGGTGGTGAAAAGATACGTCGAGATGATGGAGAATAGGTTAGATATCGATCTTTACACATACTCGTCGTGTCATTGGAACTCGGTGTCATTCAAGCACCCTTTCACATTCGATACTTTGGCTTTGGATCCAGAGCTTAAAAAATCGATTGTAGACGATCTTGATAGGTTTATAAAGAGAAGAGATTTCTATAAGAAAATTGGGAGAGCATAGAAACGAGGGTATTTGTTGTATGGACCTCCTGGTACTGGTAAATCGAGCTTGATTGCAGCAATTGCTAATTACCTTAAGTTTAGTGTATATGACTTACAACTTTCGGGTATTAAAAATGACGAATCTACCTTGAGGAATTTGATGATGTCTATTAGCAATAAGTCCATACTTGTCATTGAGGATATAGATTGTGCATCGGGGTTGTCTAGGAATATTGTTCATTCCAAGCAATTTGGAGATTCAAATGATGATCATGATCATGATCATGATCATGACGTAGCCCAAGCTCCAACTAATGGCACCAACAAAAAAGAGGTTAGTACGACATTCTTACTTTTTAGTAGTCATACTCTCACACACACACACACACACATATATATATATATTTACTGTAATGATCCGACTTTTTAGCTTGTCGATTTACGAAGGGAAATCGACAATTCGGATCATTAATCACTTAAATAACAATAAAACAAATTAATTGAATGAATAAGTTATCTTTTATTAAATAGGCTACCAAAAACCCATAATAATCCAATAGTCATTATTACATAAAAGGTCTAAAAATACTGTCCCAACATGCTGGGATCATAAACAAACTCAAATAATGTCTCAAATAGTTCTGGGTAAACTAATTACTCAAACTAAATTACTAAACTACTCAAGCCCATCCGGCGAAGCCCGCTCTACTCTGCTGCATCGTCACCTGAAACTGAGGGGGGGGGGTCCACCGTCAGTGGCGAGTAACTAGGCTGTCCCATTTAATCGGGGGACCACCAAACACATAATAGCATAGAAATACACTTAAAAACTGTAAAGAAATTTAATACATGCCTTTAATCTAACATACAGAAATACGTATAAAAGTACGTATAATCATACGTATAAAGGTATGTATAGAATTACGTATACACGTATGTATACAAATACGTATAAATACACCTGCAGAGTTATGGTTAGAATACGTATAATTTACGTATAATTTACGTACAATAAATCCTGCAAATTCGGTTAGATTACGTACAAAAATTCACTCAATATCCGTATACATACACACGCATACATACTTACATAAATACAGAAATATATACACAGCGGAAGTCTTAGAATATACAATACTTATACTTTATATTATACAACTTAAATTAACTCAGAACCTTAGCTTATACCATACTCATCTTATATTATACTTATCATCTCATATTCGTACTTGTCATATTCCTTCTTAACTTATATAACATACCTTATCGTATATAATCATATCTTATCTTATATCATACATAAATCTTATAATAAGATCATAATAGCTTCTTATCTTAACATATGCACTTATTATATCATTTCATCATAACTTATCATACATCTTTGCGGACTGTCTTCTTCAGCTCGTAGCGAACCTTTGCGTTCGCAACTTTCCTAAAACATGTCGGGGTGAACCTTTGCGTCCCACCCGTAGCCCTCCTTTGCGAGAACTAAGCCTAAGCTATGGCCATAACTCCTAAATAGTCCTCCTTTGCGAGAACTACCTAGACGACTCCATATTCTAGAACCAAGAACTGCGCGGGGGAACCTTTGCGTTCGTCCCATGTGAGCAGTGGCATCGACTAAACCCAATTGATAACCTTTGCGTTATCGCAAGGGCGTCCTATCTTATTAACCCGATTGATGACCTTTGCGTCATCGCAGGGGCGATCTTAACTTATTAACCCGATTGATGACCTTTGCGTCATCGCAGGGGCGATCTTAACTTATTATCTTTCAATTCTTTATATTATATCTTATACCTTTATCATATCATATCATATATTGGGAAATACTAGGTGACCGTAATAGGAAATGAAATGTTCGGAGTCCCAGGAAAGAGAGGTGCGGCACGTATATTGGCCACCTTAAATACCAAGTCTTTCCTAGCCAGAGACCGAAACATAACATGTATAGCTATTACTCTGTTTCCTTTCTTATCCCTGGTAGTATCTTATGCAACTTGTAAATCTTATAATATACTATCCTTAAAATATATATATCAAATGCTTATAATCCTATCCTTTCGGATACTAACCTTAATATTATATCATATACCAATAGTAATAAATCCGAAAATATTAATACAAATAATACTATTACTATTCGGCCTTAATAAACATAATACTAATATTATTCCTTTTTGTCCCTACACTTTACAACTTATCCCTAATAATTATTTTGTCCGTAACTTTTATTATTAATTATCCCTAAATTAATAATAATTCAAAATTAACCAAAAATTGGACTAATTCCTCTACTACACGGCAATATCAAGAAATATAACAAATATTCAATCAAATTCTTTAATTTAATCTAATTACTCAATTCAATTACTGAAATTACCAAAAATGAATAAAAATTCTATTTCCTTCTTATTTCCACCCACTCGACATTTTCATCAAATTTAACAAAATAAAACAATTTATTCATATAATTTAATCTATAACAATAATTAAATTAAATAAACAATTAATATAGAAATCATACTTTACATCCTATAACAAGATTAATTTAAAGAACAAGATCAAAACATGCTATTAGATCATCAACCCACACGACATCTACATATAGAATCAAGAACCCATATTTGCAATTTCAAGAATCAATACCACAAGATACAAACTAAGGGACTAATTAAAGATTTAAATCAAGATTCACATAAATAATTCATACGATCAAGAATTATCATAAAAACAACATTTTTTTTTAATCTTCCTTTTAAAATTTAGCTCACTCGACATTTTCGAGAACAATTCAATTTTAATTTCCAAATCAAGATTTAAATTATACTAATAAAAAAAATTAATCATGAACATGCTTTTAAATTAAGGGTAAACATCTCAAAAATCATTACAAAAATATAATACCACTCGACATAATCATGATTAAACAAGAACAAAGATTTAACAATTTATCATGCATCATTCGAACACCTACATAACTAAATAAGATGATTTATGCAATTTAATTAATTAAACAATCAAGATTAACATATAAAATTTAAGAAAATACAAAAAACAATTCGTAAAAATCATATCAACACACTCAAAAAATTAGAAATAAAATCAGAATATTTTCACGCTAAAATTCGAACTCAAACATAAATTTCTTGAATTTAAAATATACAACTTTAATTATTAAAACATGCATAGATCATATAAAGAAATCAAGAAAAAAATCATGAAAATAATTCAAGATTAATATTCATCATGCTCGACATTCATGAATTAAAAACAAGATTAAATTCCTACAATTTTCATGTTATATTCCTAATTTACTATGTGATTAGCTACCCTTAGATTAAATAGAAAAGCGAAGTTACCTGAATTCGCTATTAAAATCCCAAGGAAAATTCACCAACAATGGTGAATGGTGGACGGCTTTTTAGAGAGGAGAAAGGAGAGGAGAAAAATATGTATTTTAGGGTTCTTGATCAAATTAGCAATTTGGACCCAAAATAAAACAAGAGGTCCTATTTATAGAACAATAGAAAAAAAAACAAGCAAAACCCTAATGTCATATTAGGGCTGCCGTGTGGTAGCAAAATAGGGGGAAGAAAGCTAGCTAGTTAGTTACAACTAGTTTGAATAGGTAAACTTAGAAATTAAAATAAATAATTTAATTAAATAAATTATCTAAGTTAATATTAATTAATTAAATCAAGAAGTTAACTTGGCCCAAAACAACCTAAGGAGCCGGCCAAGCTAGGAACGATAAGGAAGAAAAGAAAATTGGGTCCTTTGGCCCAATTGAGAATTCAAGATGAAGCTGCCAGTTTTGAAGATGAGGCTTCAAAGCTGCCGGTTTGAACTTCATAAACTGCCGGTCTTGGACTTCACAAGCTGCCGGTTCTATGCTGCCGGTCTTGGACCTCACAAGCTGCCGGTTCTCTGCTGCCGGTTTTACTTCACAAGCTGCCGGTTTTACTTCATGAGCTGCCGGTTATGAGCCAATATTCTAGGGAAATCACATTAATAACCGCGAAATTTTCTGGCCCAAAATTCCGGGTTATTACAGTCACCCCTCCTTAAATAAATTTCGACCTCGAAATTTACTTAACGGAGCTCAAACAGAAAACAAAAACAAGCACGACAAACACACAAATAAAAAGGAAAACAAAAACAAAAGCAACCCGTACCTGCTTCGAACAACTCGGGAAACTTCTCCCTCATCGAAGCCTCGGTCTCCCAAGTAGCCTCCTCGAACTTCTGGCTACGCCACAAAACCTTAACCAAAGGCACCACCTTGCGACGCAACATCCGATCCTGACGATCCAAAATCTGAACTGGCTTCTCTTCAAATGTCAGGTTCGGCTCGATCTCTAATGACTCTACCGGAATGATATGTGAAGGATCATTGACATACTTCCGTAGCTGTGACACATGGAATACATCATGAACCCTCGTCAGATCCGGAGGCATCGCCAACCGATAAGCGACCTCACCAACTCGCTCCAGAATCTCGTATGGTCCAACATACTTAGGCCTGAGTTTACCCTTCTGACCAAACCGCACCACACCCTTCATAGGAGACACCTTCAGCAGAACTTTGTCTCCAACCTCAAATTCCAGCGGTTTCCGACGACGATCAGCATAGGACTTCTGCCGACTCTGAGCTGCCTGTAACCTCGCCCTGATAATCTTCACCTGCTCGACTGTATCCCGGATATGATCGGGACCAATCACCAAAGCATCGCTGATGTCGCTCCAACATGTAGGGCTACGACATTTACGCCCATACAAAGCCTCATAAGGAGCCATCTGAAGACTGGCGTGATATCTGTTATTATACGAAAATTCCACCAAACTCAGAGATTTAACCCAAGATTGCTGGAAATCCAACGCACAAGCTCGAAGCATATCCTCCAGTGTCTGGATGGTCCGCTCTGTCTGCCCATCAGTAGCTACATGGAAAGCCGTGCTCAAATTAAGCTTAGTCCCAAAAGCCTCCTGCAAAGACTTCCAGAACCGTGACAAGAACCGGGGATCTCGGTCGGACACGATATCCTTCGGCACACCATGTAACCGAATGATCTCCCTCGAGTATGCTTCCGCCATCTTCTCCATTGACCAAGTGATCTTCATAGGAATGAAACGAGCCACCTTGGTCAAACGATCCACGATAACCCAAACTGTATCCAAACCCGTAGACGTCGTGGGCAAACCCACCACAAAATCCATGGATATGGAGTCAAACTTCCATGTGGGTATCGGCAATGGCTGCAACAAACCACCTGGTCGCTGATGCTCGATCTTAACTTTCTGGCACGTGAGACACCGTGCAACAAATTCTGCGACCTCTTGCTTCATCCTCGGCCACCAGAAACACTCCCTCAGGTCCTTGTAGAGCTTTCCGCCACCTGGATGCACCGAATACGGAGTATTGTGAGCCTCTTCCATAATCCGATTTCTCAGATTCGAAACCCGGGGCACACACCACCTGTTACGGAACAAAAGATTAGTTTCCCCACGGCGAAAAAATAGTTCATAAAAACAATAGCTCCATTACCTGTTACGGAACTTCAAACTACCATCAGGCTCAATCGTGAAGTCTTCTGCCTTGCCTTGAAGTTTAGCTTCACGAATCTTCTCGAGTTGCGGGTCTTCTTTCTGCTTTTCCCGTAACTCCTGATACAAACTGGGCTCGACACTTATAGCACACAAATACACTCGGGTGCTACCTGGCGTAACCATCTCAATCTCCATCTTGCGAAGGTCGGAACAGATCTCCTTAGGTAAAACCGCCACTCTGTTACATGAATGACGATCCTTACGGCTAAGGGCATCAGCTACCTTATTAGCTTTTCCTTCGCAATAATCAACTGAGAGGTCGTAATCCTTGATTAACTCGAGCCACCGTCGCTGCCTCATGTTGAGTTCCTTCTGAGTGAAGATGTACTTCAGACTCTTGTGATCGGTGAACAACTTGCAAGATACCCCATATAGACAATGTCGCCAAATCTTCAAAGCGAACACCACTGCTGCAAACTCTAAGTCGTGAGTAGGATAATTCTGCTCATGAACCTTGAGCTGTCTCGAAGCATATGCAATCACCCTTCCTTCTTGCATCAGAACACAACCTAGACCCTTCTTCGACGCATCGCTGTAGATCTCAAAACCTACACCCTCCGTCGGCAAAGCAAGAACTGGTGCAGACACAAGACTTTGCTTGAGTGCTTGGAAGGCTTCTTCACACTGCCCGGTCCATACGTACTTGCAATCTTTGTGCAATAACTTGGTCATAGGCGCTGCTACTTTGGAGAAGTCTTTCACAAATCTCCGATAGTAACCTGATACATACAAATTCACAGGTAAGTATTCTTGCATAGACATTAATAAAAGCTATAACAAATACTTTAATATACCTGCTAGGCCAAGAAAACTTCGAACTTCGGCCACATCCTTCGGCCTGTGCCATTCTACCACTGCCTTAATCTTGGCTGGATCTACCATGACACCCTCCGCATTAATCACATGCCCTAGGAAGGCAACCTCCTTGAGCCAGAACTCGCACTTGGACAACTTTGCGAACCACTTCTGAGCTCGTAAAATACCTAGCACCAAATGAAGATGCTGAGTGTGATCTTGTTCATTTTTCGAATAAATGAGAATATCGTCGATGAACACTACCACACACACATCTAGAAGATGATGAAAGGTCCGATTCATCTGGTCCATGAACACTACAGGAGCGTTCGTCA
This sequence comes from Salicornia ramosissima, assembly GCA_951394345.1. Classification (NCBI taxonomy): domain Eukaryota; kingdom Viridiplantae; phylum Streptophyta; class Magnoliopsida; order Caryophyllales; family Amaranthaceae; genus Salicornia; species Salicornia ramosissima. The sequence continues at coordinate 45,432,141 of OX596234.1, read as the reverse complement.
AACCAAATGGCATAACCTCGAACTCGTAATGCCCATATCTCGTGCGAAATGCAGTCTTCGGTATATCCTCTGGCTTCACTGGAATCTGATGATAACCGGATCTGAGATCAATCTTGGAGAAAACACTAGCTCCCTTCAACTGATCAAACAAATCCTCGATCCTGGGCAGGGGATATCTGTTCTTGATAGTCACCTTGTTCAGCTCCCGGTAGTCTATGCACAACCTCATGCTGCCATCTTTCTTTTTCACGAATAGTACCGGAGCACCCCATGGCGACACACTAGGCCGGATGAAACCCTTGTCGATCAACTCCTGCAACTGGGTCTTCAATTCCTTCAACTCTGCCGGAGCCATGCGATACGGAGCCTTAGAAATCGGAGCAGTCCCGGGCACCAGGTCGATGTTGAACTCCACCTCTCTTTCCTGTGGTATCCCTGGCAACTCCTCTGGAAACACATCCGCATACTCCCGAACCACTGGAATGGCCTCTAGCTGTTCCTCCTTGGTCATGTCCTTGACTTGACATAGGAACACAGTCTCACCCTTGCGCTGCAGCCTGCGCATCTTCATAGCGGACACGATCTTCAATCCTTTGCCTATCGGCTTCCCGACATAGGTCACCCTCTTTGCGTCTGGTCCTCGCAAAGTGACAGCCTGGTCTTGACACCGAAAGGTCGCTTGATGCTTAGCTAACCAATCCATCCCTAGGATCACATCGAACTCGATCATAGGAAACTCCTTCAGGTTGGCCTCGAACCTTACCCCCGAGATGACAATAGACACGTCCCTAAACTCCCGAAGACAAGCAAAGTCCTCTCCCGAAGGAAGAGTTATCATAGATTTGACAGGAGATTCTCCCGTCAGGTTAGCTTTAACAATAAATGAACTAGCGACAAAGGACACAGTGGCACCAGTATCAAACAGAACATATGCAGACATATCATGAACAAGAAAGGTACCCGTGACCACATCGGGCTGAGCATCTGCCTCTTCCTGTGTCATACAGAAAATCCTGTTCTTGACCGGAGCTTGACTACCTGTGGCTGCTGTTGCTGCTGGCTGTCTCTTAGGACAAACCGTACTCTTGTGACCCTCTTGACCGCAACTGTAGCACACAATCGGAGACCCATCACACCTCTTTCCCGGGTGAAACTCCTTCTTGCAACCCTGACAAACCCTCGGACCCTGACTCGGAGCTGGTCGAAACCTCTGCTGCGGCTTCGAAGAAGGCTCGAACCTGGTCTTCTTAACCGGAGCTGGTGCTGGAGCTGGAGTCACCCTCTTCTTCCCGGTGTCCTCATCAGAAACTGAAGACTGAATCTCGAGAGCCACCTCATATGCCTCCTGGAAGGTCTTCACCCTGCTGCTAACCACATGAACCCGGATGCTGGAGTTCAGCTTCTTGATATACCTCTTGACTCGCTCGGCTTCAGAAGGTATAACTGCTGTGGCGAACCTGGAGAGCTCGGTGAACTTGTCCGTGTAAGCTTGGACAGACAGACTACCCTGGGTGAAAGTGAGGAATTCCTCTTGTTTCTGCCACTTAAGTTCCTCGGGGTAGAAACGATCTTGTAGCTTCTTGGTGAAGTCTTCCCAACTCAGATTCAGATCTGTGTCGGGGTTAGACCGGAGTGTACTCCACCAATTGTCTGCCTCACCCTGAAGGTAAAAGGTTGCTATGGGGACCCGTTCAGCTGCGGGGCAAGCCAAGACGTCAAACATCTTGCGCATCTCTCGAATCCAGTTTTCGAGGATGGTTGGGTCAGCTGCACCATCATAGGTCGGAGGACGAAGTCGGGCTAGACGGTCGAAGGTCGACTGGTTGTTCGGAGCCCGGACGCTGTTCTGAGCCAACGTGAGGATTGCGTCCTCTAGGTTGCGACGACGAAGACGGAAGTTCGGGGTTCTAGGGGTCGACATCCTGAAATCATAAACAAGTTAGCACACGAACGGCACACGGAAACGGCAACAACGCGGAAACAAAGCGATAAAACGTCTTAACCCAGGCTACTACCCATGGTTTCACTCACCTAAGTTTTCCATTTTAGGCTAGGGTCCGCTCGGGTTCATAAAGCGCTCATCTTACAAAGCTACTTATGAAGAAGTAACTTAGGGTCAAACCTTGGCTCTGATACCAACTGTAATGACCCGACTTTTTAGCTTGTCGATTTACGAAGGGAAATCGACAATTCGGATCATTAATCACTTAAATAACAATAAAACAAATTAATTGAATGAATAAGTTATCTTTTATTAAATAGGCTACCAAAAACCCATAATAATCCAATAGTCATTATTACATAAAAGGTCTAAAAATACTGTCCCAACATGCTGGGATCATAAACAAACTCAAATAATGTCTCAAATAGTTCTGGGTAAACTAATTACTCAAACTAAATTACTAAACTACTCAAGCCCATCCGGCGAAGCCCGCTCTACTCTGCTGCATCGTCACCTGAAACTGAGGGGGGGGGGTCCACCGTCAGTGGCGAGTAACTAGGCTGTCCCATTTAATCGGGGGACCACCAAACACATAATAGCATAGAAATACACTTAAAAACTGTAAAGAAATTTAATACATGCCTTTAATCTAACATACAGAAATACGTATAAAAGTACGTATAATCATACGTATAAAGGTATGTATAGAATTACGTATACACGTATGTATACAAATACGTATAAATACACCTGCAGAGTTATGGTTAGAATACGTATAATTTACGTATAATTTACGTACAATAAATCCTGCAAATTCGGTTAGATTACGTACAAAAATTCACTCAATATCCGTATACATACACACGCATACATACTTACATAAATACAGAAATATATACACAGCGGAAGTCTTAGAATATACAATACTTATACTTTATATTATACAACTTAAATTAACTCAGAACCTTAGCTTATACCATACTCATCTTATATTATACTTATCATCTCATATTCGTACTTGTCATATTCCTTCTTAACTTATATAACATACCTTATCGTATATAATCATATCTTATCTTATATCATACATAAATCTTATAATAAGATCATAATAGCTTCTTATCTTAACATATGCACTTATTATATCATTTCATCATAACTTATCATACATCTTTGCGGACTGTCTTCTTCAGCTCGTAGCGAACCTTTGCGTTCGCAACTTTCCTAAAACATGTCGGGGTGAACCTTTGCGTCCCACCCGTAGCCCTCCTTTGCGAGAACTAAGCCTAAGCTATGGCCATAACTCCTAAATAGTCCTCCTTTGCGAGAACTACCTAGACGACTCCATATTCTAGAACCAAGAACTGCGCGGGGGAACCTTTGCGTTCGTCCCATGTGAGCAGTGGCATCGACTAAACCCAATTGATAACCTTTGCGTTATCGCAAGGGCGTCCTATCTTATTAACCCGATTGATGACCTTTGCGTCATCGCAGGGGCGATCTTAACTTATTAACCCGATTGATGACCTTTGCGTCATCGCAGGGGCGATCTTAACTTATTATCTTTCAATTCTTTATATTATATCTTATACCTTTATCATATCATATCATATATTGGGAAATACTAGGTGACCGTAATAGGAAATGAAATGTTCGGAGTCCCAGGAAAGAGAGGTGCGGCACGTATATTGGCCACCTTAAATACCAAGTCTTTCCTAGCCAGAGACCGAAACATAACATGTATAGCTATTACTCTGTTTCCTTTCTTATCCCTGGTAGTATCTTATGCAACTTGTAAATCTTATAATATACTATCCTTAAAATATATATATCAAATGCTTATAATCCTATCCTTTCGGATACTAACCTTAATATTATATCATATACCAATAGTAATAAATCCGAAAATATTAATACAAATAATACTATTACTATTCGGCCTTAATAAACATAATACTAATATTATTCCTTTTTGTCCCTACACTTTACAACTTATCCCTAATAATTATTTTGTCCGTAACTTTTATTATTAATTATCCCTAAATTAATAATAATTCAAAATTAACCAAAAATTGGACTAATTCCTCTACTACACGGCAATATCAAGAAATATAACAAATATTCAATCAAATTCTTTAATTTAATCTAATTACTCAATTCAATTACTGAAATTACCAAAAATGAATAAAAATTCTATTTCCTTCTTATTTCCACCCACTCGACATTTTCATCAAATTTAACAAAATAAAACAATTTATTCATATAATTTAATCTATAACAATAATTAAATTAAATAAACAATTAATATAGAAATCATACTTTACATCCTATAACAAGATTAATTTAAAGAACAAGATCAAAACATGCTATTAGATCATCAACCCACACGACATCTACATATAGAATCAAGAACCCATATTTGCAATTTCAAGAATCAATACCACAAGATACAAACTAAGGGACTAATTAAAGATTTAAATCAAGATTCACATAAATAATTCATACGATCAAGAATTATCATAAAAACAACATTTTTTTTAATCTTCCTTTTAAAATTTAGCTCACTCGACATTTTCGAGAACAATTCAATTTTAATTTCCAAATCAAGATTTAAATTATACTAATAAAAAAAATTAATCATGAACATGCTTTTAAATTAAGGGTAAACATCTCAAAAATCATTACAAAAATATAATACCACTCGACATAATCATGATTAAACAAGAACAAAGATTTAACAATTTATCATGCATCATTCGAACACCTACATAACTAAATAAGATGATTTATGCAATTTAATTAATTAAACAATCAAGATTAACATATAAAATTTAAGAAAATACAAAAAACAATTCGTAAAAATCATATCAACACACTCAAAAAATTAGAAATAAAATCAGAATATTTTCACGCTAAAATTCGAACTCAAACATAAATTTCTTGAATTTAAAATATACAACTTTAATTATTAAAACATGCATAGATCATATAAAGAAATCAAGAAAAAAATCATGAAAATAATTCAAGATTAATATTCATCATGCTCGACATTCATGAATTAAAAACAAGATTAAATTCCTACAATTTTCATGTTATATTCCTAATTTACTATGTGATTAGCTACCCTTAGATTAAATAGAAAAGCGAAGTTACCTGAATTCGCTATTAAAATCCCAAGGAAAATTCACCAACAATGGTGAATGGTGGACGGCTTTTTAGAGAGGAGAAAGGAGAGGAGAAAAATATGTATTTTAGGGTTCTTGATCAAATTAGCAATTTGGACCCAAAATAAAACAAGAGGTCCTATTTATAGAACAATAGAAAAAAAAAACAAGCAAAACCCTAATGTCATATTAGGGCTGCCGTGTGGTAGCAAAATAGGGGGAAGAAAGCTAGCTAGTTAGTTACAACTAGTTTGAATAGGTAAACTTAGAAATTAAAATAAATAATTTAATTAAATAAATTATCTAAGTTAATATTAATTAATTAAATCAAGAAGTTAACTTGGCCCAAAACAACCTAAGGAGCCGGCCAAGCTAGGAACGATAAGGAAGAAAAGAAAATTGGGTCCTTTGGCCCAATTGAGAATTCAAGATGAAGCTGCCAGTTTTGAAGATGAGGCTTCAAAGCTGCCGGTTTGAACTTCATAAACTGCCGGTCTTGGACTTCACAAGCTGCCGGTTCTATGCTGCCGGTCTTGGACCTCACAAGCTGCCGGTTCTCTGCTGCCGGTTTTACTTCACAAGCTGCCGGTTTTACTTCATGAGCTGCCGGTTATGAGCCAATATTCTAGGGAAATCACATTAATAACCGCGAAATTTTCTGGCCCAAAATTCCGGGTTATTACATTTACTCCCTCCGTCCCAAAAAAAATCTTTCTTCACTTTTTTTTTCGTCTGTCCTAAAATACTCGTTCAATTTCCTCTTTTAGTATCATGGCTAGGGGCGGGCAAAAAAAACCCCTATTCGATTTTCGATCCGGTATCCGTTTTTTTTACCCGAAAAAGTGGGCACCTGATCGGATCCAGGTCGGATTTTTTTAAAACCAGGTACCCGGTATCTGGTTTTACTTTTTTAAAAAATAGTTTTTTATTTTAATTTAAAATTAGGTTTTTTATTATTAAAATTAATGTTTTTTTGAAAAAAAATAAAAAAAAAAAACAGTTTTTTTTAAAAAATTATTTTATTAAAAAATTTGAAAAAAAAAACAGTTTTTTTAAAAATAAAAAACTAGTTTTTTAAAATAAAAAACAGTTTTTTATAAAAAAAATAAAACAGTTTTTGTTTTAAAAAAAAGTTGTATATATATATAAAAAAACTGATCCGGATACCCGATTTCCGGAACCGAATTTCTGGGTACCCAAAGGTCAAAAAAATGGCGATCCGAAAATCCGGGTACCCGAATTTGCCCACCTCTAATCATGGCCCACCAGTTTTTTTTTTATACTTTTACCTATACTTAGTTATCTAAGCCCCACTAATTTACCCAATTTTACCTTAAACCTAGAGCTGATCAAAAGTGGCGTGCCCTGGTTTTTTGCGGGCTTTGTGCATGAACATAGGCCCAACTCGATTTTTTTTACGCGAGCCTTGGACATTTAAAATTACACTTTTGGTTACCTTTTAAACCGGGCCCGAAAAGCCCAAATAGTCCGACAAGCCCGCACTAAATTTTCTTGTTTTGGCTAAGAAATTTGGGCCCGAACTAAGTCTGACATGAACCCGGCCCGCTTTATGGGCTTGATTTTTTTTTTTGCATCAGCCCGGCCCGACTCATTATCACCTCTTCTTAAACCACTAAAAACCATTACTATTAACTCACTACAAGATAAACTGGAGGGGCCTAGAAAAGAAAATTGAAGGTAAAGAGAAATAGAACAGTTTAGGGGTACTACTATGTATGTTTATTTGCATAATTATAAAATTTTCACAGTGGTACCTCTCCCACTGTTACATACAATTGAATAATATATATCTATAAGAGTGGTGCTTAAATTATAGTGTATGATTTCATTAGATTGAATTGGTTTTGCACGCAGTTATCTTTATCAGGGCTATTAAATTTCATTGATGGATTATGGTCTAGCTGTGGAGAGGAACGAATCATCATCATAACCACAAATCATAAGGAAAGACTAGATCCAGCATTGTTAAGACCAGGGCGTATGGACATGCATATCCATATGTCATACTTGAGAATGCCAGCATTTCGGACTCTGGCATCCAACTACCTTGAGGTTTCGGAGCATCCTCTATTTCAAGATATTGAGGAGCTACTTGAAGCAACAGATGTGAGTCCAGCTGATGTGGCAGAAGAGCTTATAAGGAGTGAGGATCCTAACATTGCCCTTGATAGTGTTGTAACAATGTTGAAGCAGAAAGTCATAAACAAGAATTCAAAAGGGGAAAAAGGATGATACTGAGAGTGAATCTATTGGCCAAAATTAAACTATAGAGGAATCAACCGCCCGACGCCTGTCCTTCAAATAATTAAGGTTGTGTTTGGATATGTGGAATTCATTTCAAATTGATGAATTCAGTTTTTGAAATTGAAATGTTACAATTCAAATCATAATTATTTGTTTGGGTTGTCCTTCAAATAATTCAGTTTTTTGTTGGAGCGATAAAGAAATTGAGGAGGTAGTTAGTGTTTGATTGTAGTTTCCGAAAATGTGCATAAATGAAAGATAGTTTTTGGCGAGAAAGTTACTTGTTTCAGCAACAAACTAAATTTCATAGGGCTATTATATTCATAACTCGTCCTTTAAATCAATCCTACATGAGCAAAGTTTAAAAAACTTGTGTCTTATAAATTCCTAAATGAAAAACATAATTGTAATTGTATGGAGGAAATATAGGAAAAAATTTGTCTTACTATGAGAATATATGAGTATAGCATAGTTTGTAGTGTAGCTCTTGGGCCTATACTAGTCAGTTGGGCCTCTCCTTGTTTTCTTATTTTTGTCTTTCTATAAATAAGTGGCATTTTAGCCCATTTAGATGTAAGCATTGTATTTCTTTCTTTCTTACAATACTGTACATTGACAGCAACATTTTATTCGATTGTTGAAGTTCAGTAACAACAGCATCTCCTTCTTCCTCTTATTTTCTTGTTGTTTTTTCTGCATAGTTGCAGAATTTAATTGCTTTCTTGTGAAATTCTACATGGTATCAGAGCAATATACCAATCAGGCACTCCTACTATTTTGAAGCATTGATCCTTAGTGTGAGCTTTGGTCTTACAATGATCACAAAATCTGTCCATTTTATCCTTTCTCCAGTCTTTCTTTTCAGAATATTTTGAATTTTTAGAGTGAGAATTTTTATTGACAACCATTGCCATAGATTCTTGAGGCATTTCATTTTGGCTAATAATTTCCTTTTGTGTTTCAATTTGGCTAGTTAAGTTATAGGCATGACTCAAGGTGGGCAAAGGAGACATGGATAAAATGTTTTGTATAGTGTTTTCAAAAGCTGAATTAAGCCCAAGCAAGAACTGTAACAATTTTTCCTCATCCTCAAAATTAGAAAGCCTTTTCAAGAAATCACAAGTGCATTTTGAGAGAACACCACAAGTACAAGTGGGTATTTTCCTTACACTATATAATTCATCCCAAAGCTTCTTTAATTTGCTATAATATCCAACTAGAGTTTGATTATCTTGTTTTAAAGAAGCAATTTCCTTTTTAAGTTGATAAACCAAGGGACCATTATATTGTCCATATCTTTCAGTAACTTCAGACCATATATCATAGGCATACTCCAAATAATTAAAATCCTCAACTAAATCATTACTCATAGAATTTAACAACCAACTAGCTACCAAGAAATTGCATGCCAGGCTTGATAAAGATCATCTTCTGGTTTCGGTTCCTTTAAAGAACCATCAAGAAACCCTAATTTGTTTTTTGTTCCTAAGGCACGACGAATTCCTCTACTTCATCTCAAATAATTTCTTCCATTAAAAACAGTAGTAACTACAGAAATACATGTATTGTCGCTTCCACTAATGAAGTACGGGTCGTTGTAGGGGTTCGGAGCAGTATTTTGCAAAGTCGAACTGTTCCCAATGTTACTCGAACTCAGCTCTTCAGCCATGTCTTCTAGGGTTGCAACACGAAAAAAACGCAATTGAGCAGAGGAAGAGAAATCAGGATCTTAAACTTGTTCTTGATGAACAATTTACTCTGATACCATGTTGTGATGAACTAAAAGTATTTGGGTGCCTATGTTTTGCTAATAATATGGATAAAGGACTGATAAATTTGAACCTAGGGCCAAAACTTGTATATTTCTTGGTTATCCATTGGGATATAAAGGGTACAAAGTTTATGATCTTGAAACAAAGAATTCTTTTATCTCTAGGGATGTGACTTTCTTTGAAAAGGTTTTTCCTTATCATAACTCTAAACATGCTACTTCTGATATATGCACCTCTAACCATACTTTGCACTCTGATTCTGTCCCTGTTCCAGAAACAAATTTTTTACCTCATACCATGCCTAAATCTTTAATACATACTAATTTTCAAAATAGTCCATGTCATCCCTTATCCATTAATCATAATAATTCTCTTGATTGTGAGCATGACCTTTCTCATAGTCCTACTGGTAACAACTTTTTGCTTGAAACTTGCAATGATTCTGTTTTGGTTACAGAACCTGCAGAGAATAATGATGCTACATATGAGTCACTTCCTAATACTCAAATGAATAATACTCTTGATATTGTACACTTACCCACTGGGTAGACTACCTACCATTAATAATGTATTCTGGTTAATGTTGATAGTGAAATCCAACTCATATAAATAATAATATTGTAATATTTCTATTAGTACCAGAAGACCAATAATGGTCAAAAGGAAACGTGATTGACCAATAAAGTTGATCATCACAAATGGTAAATCTTATCGGTGCTCAAAATGCAACCACAAGTCCACAACGACAAAATTAGAATGAAGGATAACACCAAATCGACCAAATATTAACGAGTTTGGGTTGAATAGTTTGACTCGATTAAATTAATCAAACGAGTTGACACGGTATTAAATTGGTCAGTTTAGTATTGGAGGGGCTCAACCCGTTTAAGTAAGTGTGTTGATTGTTGATATGACATGACATGATTATATTCAACTGACAACTTATTATACAAAACTTCACACGACCCGTTAACGAACATGAAGTCGACCTTTTATTAATGGCGTGAGTCAAGCTGCTAATTGATGCATAATTTTATTTTATTCAATAGTTAAGTTTTATAATTAATGCTTTGCTATATATATTGTTGAAATGGAAAAAAACGAGTAATTACTCAGCAATTAAGCGGAAAATTCCTTGTTTTTTCACAAATTTTGTATCTCCAAAAATATCAAATGACATTTCTATAATTTTGGGAAAAATATCATTTCTAAAATACCCTTTTATTTTTACGTGACTGGACATATATGGCGCTAATTTTTATCAAATTACAGCAAATTGTCATTTGACATGTTTTGACAAAGCCGAGCACGATGTAGTTTGGCATCCAAGCCGCACCAAACCAAAAAAGTACGATTTGACATTTTTGGAACCGCAACGCAAATTATATTAAAGTGCACTGCAATGTACAGTTTGGTGATCGATTTGCGGTTTAATCCATTTTTATAATTTGTAAGGCTCTGTTCTTTAGGACTGATCTGGTCTGATCTAATTTGAATTTGTCTGATCTGATCTCTTATTTGAATTATTTTTATTTTTATTTTTATTTTATTTTTATTTTATTTTTATTTTTATTTTTATTTTAATTTTTATTTTTATTTTTATTTTTATTTTAATTTTAATTTTAATTTTAATTTTTTTTATTTGTATTTTAATTTTTATTTGTATTTTTATTTTTTTTTATTTGTATTTTTATTTTTATTTTTTATTTTTATTTTTTATTTTTTATTTTTAGTTTTAGTTTTAGTTTTAGTTTTATATTTTTATTTTTATTTTTATTTTTATTTTTATTTTTATTTTTATTTTTATTTTTATTTTTATTTTTATTTTTATTTTTATTTTTATTTTTATTTTTATTTTTATTTTTATTTTTATTTTTATTTTTATTTTTATAATTGTAATACTTATTTTTTATGAGAAATGTAATACATGATTATATTTACTAAAATAATAATAATAATAATTATTATTATTATAATTATGAATATGAATATTATAATTATTATTATGATAGCCCATTTCATTTCACCTCTTCATTCAATCTCACTTCAAAACTTCAAATAATAATATTAATACGAATAATACTACTACTACTACTAATAATAATAATAGTAGTAGTGTAACAGGACGCCCTCTTGGCACGTCCTGTTATTAAGCTTAACCTGTGAAACATGCAACACGTACACCATAACCATAACTAGTGCCACCTGTGTCTTAATATTACATCCTGATCTTGTTCTAATCTACTTAATACAATAAGTTTAAGTTCCCAAACTACAGTCCAAGTTCACTACTTATACATAACCCAAATAATTACATCTACTAGAATATAAACATTAGAAAGCCGTAAACAAGCGTCCTTGCCAAACTTGGGCGCTAGGAGTCTACCTTCCCTGGGGTGAGCCTACCTGCAAGGTGGACCCTGCTCCCGACAGAGCAGAGCCAAATCAAACATGATGAGCACATTCATAGAGTATACAACTAACCTACAAATATAAGTAAATAAATGTTATTATCGGTTCATTCTCTTTACCGACTTACAGTTCACGCTTGAGTTCTATTTCCATGTTATATTAATTAAGTCATTTAATGAGTTTCTTGAGGTTCCCATTCACTAATAAAAGCATGTGTAAATTCCGTTTCCTAGCCTCAACAGCCTTGCCACACTGGTGTTGATTCCTGACATTCACTACCCATACCGGCCTAGTCCAAACATAAATTCTGAGGCCACATCGGCCCGGCCACATCGGCTCGGTCACATCGGCCCGGCCACACCGGCCATTGCCATTCACAAACATTAGACGTTCACATAAGACCCAAATGTAATTTTAGTTCCATGGAAGATGAAATAATAGAATTGTTATTATTGTTCAACTCAATCTATCCCGAGGGACAACTATGCACTTGTTTTACCTAAGGTCCTAGTTAAATCATTTATGTTTGAATCATGAATGCAACTAAATTCCAATTCCTCATTAACCGTCAAACGGTATTTACGTTGTGTATGTCTGCTTGAACATAAATGTAAATATGTATGTATGGACATATATACACATATATTTATAATTATATAAATATATATATATATATAATATATAAACTTTTTATTTATGTATATAAATATATCAATATGAATACATATTAGCACATATGTCTCGTACCTCACCTCGCGACACCCACCCGGCAGCGGCCCCTGCCAGCAGCCACCACCAGGCAGGACCACCACTGTCCAACTACCACCCGGCAGCGAGGAGCAGCAGCCCGGCCTGGCAGCAGCACAGCAGCCAGCAGCAGCAGCAGCACAGCAGCCAGCCAGCGGCTGCAGCACAGCAGGCCAGCCAGCATGGCTGGGCGTGGCTGTCAGTCCCGGGCAGAGGCGACAACAGGGCAGCCCTCTGTTCCGGGTTCCGTTCCGCCCCTTTTCGGTGTCCTAATTTCGGGTTTAACCATTTCTTTGCAACAACATAATAATCCATTACACACAAACAATCAGGCACTTGTTTACCCAATTTAAGCACATAAATCCCCAAATTCATCATGCCTTCAAATACTAGCAATAGGCTCTAATTGAATTCCATAAATCCCAACCATAACGAGAAATAATCTCCAAAAGCCAAATAAATTCTAATAACTAATTAAATTCCACAAAAATCATTTCTCAACTCTAAACAATGCTAGAATCAACCTATAATTACCAACAATACAAAAATAAAGCCAAAAGATTTAGACTTGTACCTTCCTTCTTCCTTGGTCCCTTTTTGCTCAACTCACAACTGGGCTACCTATAACGAAAAGAAAAGACCACCGAATTCTAAGTTACCATCGACTATAGCCTCGAGGCTACAATTCGACAAATCCAATTTAAACTCTAACTTCACTTACCTCCCGGGATGCTTGAGCGAACGGCTTCCTTAGCTTGGTTCTTCGATACTGAGACCTCTATAACTGAAATGAGGAGGGGAATTCAGTTATGGTGATGCATGTGGGATAGGGGCAAAGAATGGAGCAAGACTTACCTCTTCAATGGAGGAGGAAAATGGAGTCTGACTTCTTTCCTCTCTTTTCCTCCTTATTTTCTTTTTGAAAGTGTAAGTATAAGTGGTATGTGGTATTGAAGAGTGAAGGTGGTTTTAATTACATGGTTAAGGATGGGAGTTTTTTACCCAAAATCCTACCCACGTTTACATGCCATCCACTTGTCCTTCATAATATATCTACTAGCTATTTGATTTTCTTTTGGTAATTAATTGTTTATTGTTGGTTGAGCCAAGCTGTTGATTACAAAAGGGTCAGTATTATGGTCACTCTCGGACCCATTACTCAAGCATCCTCAGAAGGGTGGAAACTCGTAAATTCTCACTCTAACCTTACGAATACTTAATTAATTACCTGATTAACTCTGATGTGGAATTTCAATTAATTAATTAAATAAAGTAAGATAAAATCACCGATATAAAGCATCTGTTTCAAGTAGTAATAATCACCGCCGAAAAATTTGACCAAACCGTCACCGAAAAAGTCGAACGAATAATCACTTCCGGAAAAGTCATTTCGAAAACCGTCGCCGAAAAACTCGGCCTGAAAACCGTCTCTGGAAAAGTTGGCCGAATGATCATCGTCGGAAAAGTCAGTCCGAAAACCGTCGCCGAAAAACTCAGCCTGAAAATCGTCGCCGGAAAAGTCGGCCGAATAATCACCGCCGGAAAATTCAGTCCGAAAACCGTCGTCGGAAAAGTCATCCCTAAAACCGTCGCCGAAAAATTTGGCCTGAAAATTGTCGCCAGAAAAGTCGGCCGAATAATCACCGCCGGAAAAGTCAGTCTGAAAACCGTTGTCGAAAAAGTCGTCCCGAAAATCGTCGCCGAAAAACTCGGCTTGAAAATCGTCGGCAGAAAAGTCAGCCGAATGATCACCGCCGGAAAAGTCGGCCGAATAATTACCGCCGAAAAAGTCAGTCCGAAAACCGTCGTCGGAAAATGTCGAGCGGAAAAACGATGCTCGAAATTAATAATAATAATAATAATAATAATAATAATAATAATAATAATAATAAAATAATAATAATAATAATAATAATAATAATAATAATAATAATAATAATAATAATAATAATAATAATAATAATAATAAAGAGTAATAATGTATGATCTGATCTGATTTGAGTTTGTCTGATCTGATTACTGTAGCTTTTAAGTCCAAAAGAACAGGGGCTAAGTGATTTTGTAAACTATTCCCAAAATCACAAATTTTCAAATATTACGGTATATTAAGGTAAAAAAAATCTAAAGTAAAATATGTTAGCAAAATTAATTAAATAACTGCAGTTTCCAAAAAAAAAAACTACAATTTACAATTTGGCTCGATTTCCGGAAATCAAACCAAACTGCAAAATTCTAATTTTGTAATATTTTAACCAAACTGCACTTTCAAACCACAAACCACATCAAACTGCACAAATACAATTTAGTTTGGAGTTTGATGTGGTTCAAACTGTACCCTAGGTCCCTAGCCGTATGTGTTGAGAACTTGAGATGCCTTGTACTGTGAGAAACATGACATCGCTTGGCAGTAATTTATAAATTCTTATATACGGATATTTGATACGGTAATTTTGTTCATTTTATATATAAAATGTATAAATGTTAGACTATGTAAATATTTACATAGTCTAACAATAAAATTATTTAAAGTGAGCAATAAAAAAGAGACCCATATTCTCGTGTTCATCTTGTTCCAGTGGAGGGAGTAAAGGAAAGATTTCAATTCTTCAAATTGGCAAAGGGAAAAACTAAGCTACAAAATTCTAAAGAGAGAAGAAGTTTGGAGTTAAATTATCAATGGCGTCGAAAGAGGAATCACCGCCATATCCAAGTGCAGCTAGGATCTCTGATTCTCCTTGTTTCACTCAATATTCTGCGTCTCTCAAATGTAAGCTCTGTTCTGTTTAATTCAATGTTTTGTTGGTACCTAGTAAATGCGAAATTTGCTCTGAAATATCTAATCTCATGTTCCTATCTAAATTGGGCATTCTTTTTAAACATATTCCACTTTCTGGGCATTAATTTTTTTTAATTGTTTGAAAACCATCAGATTATGATCTTATAGTGATTATATATTTCCATGAGTTTCATTGATATCTTAGCATCACTTGTTGTTTTAAGTTCAAAGTTTTGTTGATAGAGACTGTGTTGCGCGTAATTAAGTTACAATTGTTATATTGACCTCAGATCATCATAGAAATTGGGGTAGGGTTTGGAGTGTAATTGTAGTAGATTTAGGGCGTTTGAAGTTCAAGGTTTTGTAACTCATGTAATTAGGTCCAAAAAATTCGTCACTGTTTTAGAATTTGGATTAGGTTAAGTTGGGAAATTTGATTTCTTGATGAAGACTGGCATATGTGTGAAATTCACAGGTTTGGAGCAATACAATTCGGATAAGAGTAAATGTCAAGAACATTTTGATGTCTACAAGGAATGCAAGAAGAAGGAGGTGAGAAACAGTGCCCTCAAATCCTCCATTTTGATCTTTCATGTTTCTTAAATTGTGAGTGATTTGGTGAGTGATGCACTTCACTGATATATGGAAATGAAAACCTAATGAACTCAATAAAGGGTAATTTTATGCATCTTCAATAATTTCCCTTGTTCGAATATCTTCCTTGGTGCAGTTGTCTTGAATTGGTTGTTTTTAGTTAACTTGCCATTTAGAATTGGACTGAATGGAAAGTGGCAGCAAATGGCTAAAGTATTGCTAAACCTTAAAGTCCATCCTGGAGAGTTGAGATGTGATGGATATTGGGAAGTTGGAACTTTTTTGTTTTCTAACTTTTTTGTTTTCGATGGTAGACTGGAGCATGGGTACTTCATATGGGTAGCCGTACCCGAACCAGATTCGTCCCCGTATTGGGGTCAATTTAGATTCTTCATGTTATAATTGGCAGTTCCCATTAACATTATTTTTAGATTTGCCGTTTTCAGTCCCCGTATTCATTTCCGACCCCATTCCTAGATGGTAGATAAGGAAAAACCCACTTCCAACTAGTAGATAGATTGATGAGAGTGTCCCTTATTCTCAATTTCTTTGAGCAAAAGATAATGTAGATGAACCCTTTTATTGCTCATGTTTGGATCCCATATTTTATCTTATGTAGGTGCGTCACTTTCATGATACATATATATGATTCATGTCTAGCTGACCTTTGATATTGTTGTTAGAGGTGTGTCAATTGGAATAGAGTAATAGACTATCTAAATGTAGAGAGAGGAAGCCATGAATAAAAGAAACATTAAAGCAAAGTTGTTTTCTAGTTGTGTTGTGGTCACTTTTTACCAATTGTTGTTTATGTTGCTTGATGTGAGGAATGGTATTGTTCATACCTTATAAAGCGATTTCTCCTTTTGCAGAGGGAAGCACGGCTGGAGCGCAACCGACATCGTTCTTTTTTTTCATAGACGATCCTCATAGAATGGCTGCTTTTTTATAGGTTTTGCTTAAATAAAAAAGAAATGAAATTTTCGCTATAAAATGCATTTCCTTATTAAACAACAATTCATTATCATGGATGTGCTTTGTCATATGATGAGTTACTTCCTATGATCTACACTTTTACACTACTCTTATAGGCTTCGGCATTTAGTTCAAAGTTTTGAGTAATCTTTATATATATTTCAAATATAAAAACTATATAGATTCTAAGATGTGAATCATGAATTTCAAGTAAAATATTTCCTTCATATACCAATCTGTTTCGTATCTTTATATTTTGATTTCATCCTATGTGATTGTCAATGGTTTACTGAGACATTGATAAACTTGTTTTGATACCATGAGAAAAGAGAAAATTCACCAGTAGGAAACTAAAGCTACTCATAAAACTGTCTGGTTCAAGATCAAGGATAAAGTTGTGAAAGTCTGAGCTTCACCATCCACTGCTGGATTCTCTTCCCGGGCAGAGAGGTAATTTTTATGTTGATGAAATTCGGCTTTCACTCGGTCCAAAAATTAAGCATAGCAAAAAGAGGATCATGTATTGTAGGACTTAAGCTCCATCATTTGGTGAAACTGAAAGACAAAATTTTGACAAAGTGAGAGGTAAGATTACTTTCAGTTCCACCAAGGGGCAAGGTTTTGGTGGTTCTGACAGAAATTCATGAGTAAGCTCCAAAGCCAAGAGGAATGTAGGTTGTTGCGGCTGAGTCAAGATCCTCTCCATTTTCTTTAGGAAATGGATGGTCCATTTCCTAATCAATGGTTGAGAATGTATGAAAAGGGAGATAAAAAGAATTTTTGCAAATTTTATTTTAATATTAAATTAGGTGTCAAAATCTTAAGATATGAAATGGAGAAAAGCAAATGGAGAGGATCCTAATTCGTTGGGGCTTTGTATGCCCTAGAAGTTCAATTTTGGTACCAGGATTGTATCTGATTATGGTATGCCCAAATTGAATCATTTGAAGAGAATGACACACCAAAATAGGGTCGTGTTCATGTGATAAATAAGCCGTTAAGACTCAGCTCTTTTATTTAGACCTAATTTCTAAAATTTCAGTTCAGTTCATGCTGAGTTTAAAATTTAGTTTGATTCGGTTCAGTTTATTTCACATTAATTCAGTCCAAAGGAACAAGGCTTAAATCGTTCAAATAGATGTCGATACATAAATAAACAAATTGAAACAAATAATCTAACAATTGTCATATGAATACATTTACAAAAAAAAAAAAAAAAAAAAATTCTTTAAACACATTTTTTACTAAGCATTTAAAACATATTCGAATAACATATATGGATTGGATGCATGTCCAAACAAAAAAAAACCCACCTTTATTTTTGTATATAGCCCACTAAAAAAACCAAACCAAATAAAATAAAATCACAAAAAACAAAAAAAACATAATTTATCTTTATCATAAATGATTGGCTAAACTTAATATTGGCTTAATGTTCTCATTTATTTAATAATAATAATTCGCCTCGGCAAAATTAATTTTTGGTTTTAGGTTATGAAGAGTATAATAGAGCAAATTAGTGTGAGGACAATCGATGAAGTCACATGTTCCGATTAAATAAGCAAACTCAGTTAAATATTGTATTAAACTCTATCTTTGATATCCATCAATAGGTTTGGTTTGTAACCAAATTTGTTTTTTCTCCAATGGTATAAGACTTATGCTTCTTAATCCAGTATTAGTAAGTTACGTTAATATGTCTTGTGTTTCTTAACAAAGAAACACGGCATGTAACATACCTACTATTCAACTAATTAGGAATCTGCTTCTAATTATGGATTAATTAACCAAATAAAATGTATGGGTTTTACACATATTATCAGAAATTACTGATTTAAAAAAACAGAACTAAGTCATAATTTTCTCAGGAGAAGTTTAACTCCATGCTCTGGTTCGATAACTAGCCTAAATGCAGGGCTGTGCTGATAATCTGGTGAAAGCGAAAAGCTAAACTTGGACAGAATAAGAGATAATGTGATTTTGAGCTCAACCATGGCAAAGTTCTGGCCAAGACATACACGAGATCCCAACCCGAAAGGTATGTAAGCTTGTGGGGTTTTACATGCTGCTGCGATTCCATTTGCAAATCTTTCGGGGTTGAATTCAGCTGCATCTGCCCCCCAGAAATCTGGATTCTGGTGCAACAGTGCTATCGGAATTTGGATGTCCATTCCTTTTGGGACTTGAACGTCTTTTAGCTTCGCATCTTCTAGTGCAGTCCTTACCGCAAACACTGCTGGTGGGTAGAGCCGAAGTGTCTCTTGGATTATCATTGTCAACTGCCAAATGATTTTCAAGATTAAAAAGAAAATGTATCAAGAAACATGCAGCACTAACAATGGATAAACTAGTTAGTCTAGTTGGGGTGTAAGTGGAGTTGATTGCAAGATGCCATTAAGACCTAGAAAAACTGACCCACACGACCCTCTTGTGGAGTTGTGGGTACAAAAGTGTAACTTATTATCATAATTCTATATCTTTTTACATGAATAGTTAAGTTTTATACAGGCAAAGTAAGGCCTTCTTCTTTTGGACTGAATTTGTCTGAACTGAATTGAATTTGTTTGAATGAAATTAAGTCTAAAATAATAGGGCCTAAGTACGGTTCGATGCAGGATCCAGTTCAGCTTAATTCAGCCCAAAAGAACAGCGCCTAGTCAAGTTATGTTAAAAATTATAGATTTATGGTAAAAAGTTACAAATTTTTAATAAAAGATTGGAAAAATGGAATTTAATAATCCCACCTTTTGGTGATCTGCTCAAAATAATCCCACCTTTAATTTATTTCAAAATAATCCCACCTTTATATATCATCTGCTTAAAATAGACTATATCACCCAAAATCGGGTCTATTTTGAGAAGAAAAATTAAAGGTGGGATTAATTTAAGCAATTGATATATAAAGGTGGGATTATTTTGGAATAAATTAAAGGTGGGATTATTTTGAGTAGACCACCTAAAGGTGAGATTATTCTTTTCCATATTTCCTAAAAGATTTGGTATATCGAAATTCAATCATCTGAGCCAAACATTAATATGACTAATATGATAATATCTGACATTTTATCATTAAAAATAAGATACGATCCAATAAAATTAGATCTAAAACTATATATAGTGACCTATCACCCATATCGAACCTGATTTCAACGTTGCTAACACTAATTGCTAAAAAAACTGCCTATCCTGCATCCTCACCAGATCACTACATTCTGTCCATGGCAGCACTATATAGCTGTTGTGATAAGGGTGTTTTTTTAAGCTGTCCAAACCAATATCAATTTGTCATTACTTATGTAGTTCTAAAGTTCTCACCAGAAACAAACTCTGTATTGCACGGGCATAAAACTAGTTATTAACAAGTCACAATATGTCAACTAAAAAGACCAAATAAAAAAGACAACAAAACATGCAATGTCTTCATAAAATATAAATAATGTTCCTTTTCATCTTATTTATTACCCTAAAGCTGATCAACCAAACAACCCTTAATTAAATATAGTATGCACTTCATAATAAACTGGCATGTATAAAGTTGGAAAAGTAAGCTAACATACCACTTTCATATCTCTCAAACTGTTAGCAGTTACTATCCCATCTCTACAAGCTTTAAGCACCTCAGCTCGAGCCTGAGTCTGCCAATCAGGGAATGCCGCTAGTAACATCAAGCTCCATGCTGCTGTATTAGCTGTTGTTTCATGACCAGCAAAATATATAGTTTTGCAATTGTCCACAATCAACCTCTCATGATCTATCTTCAAGGCCGCTTCATCCGGCTCATCGCATTTTCTAGCACTTTCAAGAATCTTTTGCAAGAAATCCTTCTCATGTTCTGCTCCCATTCGCTCTTTGACAACCCGTAGTATCATTGCATTAACTTCCTTCTCTAATCTCTTTATCTCCCTATTGTTCTTGGTTGGCATATACCTTGAAAACGGAATACCAACAACTAAGGCTTTGCTCATTACCTTTTGAAGTTCCCTTATCTTTGAGAATATTTCTTTCCCCTCAGAGTAGCTGCTTCCAAATGCAGTTTTTGAAATTATATCAGCTGACATGTTTCTCAAATCCTCATCAACCGTGATAGTTGCTGTTCCACCGCTTCTACTTACCTTATCTTCCCAGGAACCCAACATTAAAGTTGTAGCTTCCATCATTAAATCTACCATGCCCTGCACATAATAAGTTTCAATTCTGATAACTTATATTCCATATTCACCACTCACCAGTATGACCCAACCAAGCAGGTATCACCAGTTCAGTCCAGTTGCTTAACATTGATGTCAAAGTTTTAGGGAATTTTTTTTAGCACCTTATCATCCAAACATGCCCTTTTAAAAAAAATATATATTCTTATGAATCTTATCAAGACCTAGCTTATAGAATTACAGGATACCACATAACTAAATTCACTACTCTCAGTAAGATTTTCTCACTAATTTATAAAGTTCGGATCCCTCACTTTATTGTTTTTTAATTTCTCTACCTTCTTGGTATCAGATTCAATCATGTTAATTCAGCTCTGGATAAAAGGATTATTATCTACACAAATTTCATATCTTATTCAACATTAAAAGTGGCTCCCTTTTTTTAAAATTTGAAGCATCATTTCCCATTCTCAAATCCAAAAGGAAGTTTAACACATTAGTCAAATCAAACTCTAACAAAGACATCTTTAGAACTAATAAGTACTTCCCATACTTCACGATCAACCCACTTACATAGAGGTTCTCAAAGCTCAAATTTGACATGACTAAAAATAAAGAAATTACACTTACTTTATATGTACTAAAATTGGCTTGAGCACAACTAAAATAATTATAGGCCACCTTCATTATTTCCTATCCTTGCCACACGATAAAAGAAAACTAAGACTTGTAGCTTACCTTAACTTTCTGCGGGAAGAACTCCGGAGAAATGATTTTCCTTTGATATGACCAATATGAACCACTTGAAGAGACGATGCCTTGACCTAGCAAAGGGCCGCGCTCTTTTGACAAATAAGAAGGCTTTCCTAAATCCACAGAGCTGCAGAGGTTTATTTCCTTCAGAACGTCGGGATCTGTTACACAAAGTATCTGCATGCTTCCAGTAGAATATGTGAACACTAGCCCTGCTCAACAAATTCAAAGACAGTGAGACATCAACCATGATTTAAAACTATAGAAAAAGAGAGGCACAAACAAAAGGAAAAGGGAAAGGCTATAGACTATAGATATCAAATTATCAATTACGGCATTGCAATTAGCGAAGTAAGTATTCTATGGCGATTTCTTACAGAGTATTATTTTTAGTTCAGCCATTCAGCTTAGTTTTATAAATCTAGGCATGCCTCGCCCTCTGGGAAAAAGGGCTTAATTAGCGAGTCACAACCACCTATGAAAGTCGCATGTCACATATGCTGCAGGGTGCCTTACAGCCTTTAGTGAGGTGCGCCTTTGCACTTTAAGGAAAATAACTTAGATTTGAGTTATAAATTATAGAATGGTCGAAATTTCTTCAAAACTGGGACTTATCTTGGCTTTACACTTGTCATTACTAAAATTATAGAATGTGCAAAGACTCGATGCTTCGTAGTAAGGGTTAAGGAGTAAAATCAATTTTTTTTTTTAAAAAAAAGAAACTTAAATCTGGTAATAACTTTATTTCCTTTAATAGTGAGCCATGAGAGTTTTACCAATATTAAGTGTAGTGCCTTAATATTTATCCTAAAATTCTACATGGGCCCAATTTAAAAAATTTGACCCGGAGTTGGGCCATAGGGCCAGGCCATTTAGGCCCCCATGTAGGTCCGCCCCTCAAGAAACATTTGCGCCTTTTAAAACTAAGCCATTCAAGCACCCAAGAAAGAAACAAGATAGCTGTTTTGGATTGTGCTTTACTGTTTAGAGTAATTATGCAGCAGACTTAACTCCTTACCCAAAAAGATATCAATTACAATAATTTGCTACTTCAAGATATGTAATCCGCAGATTTAACTTCTTAGTTCTTACCTAAAAAGATATCAATTACAGGTAACTTGCTAATTCAAGATATGTCATCAGCTACTTGGTAAGGCATTATCCGATTATAGGAATTTGTATGACAAATGCCAACAAGGTCTCACCTAGTATCGAGTTCAAATCCCCTGCCCCATATGATAGTTATCACTAAAAGGAGAGAAAATAATCCAATGCACAAGATTAAAGGGCCTCGATCTTAAAACCATGGAATATTCATGTAGCCTTACAAATTGAAGAGCTCCCTATCACATCAATATCGGACACTTCTACATGACTATATGACAACATCCTCGGACATTAATTTAAGGAGTTTTAACAATAAAATTCCCTAAAATCCATGCGAATTTGCAAACAGAAATAAGCAAATTATGAACGGTTTTGGACCGTTTTTGGCCTATTTTGGGAGAATTACGAATTATAGAAGTGAACTATAGAGTATTAGAGTGAATTGGGTAACACTGAATTATTGTCGCTTTCAAGAGTTTCATTTCAAGGCATGCCCGGGCCCATTACCATCCAAATTCTTCGGTGAAACAGTCACACCGTAAAACCAAGCCTAAACAGTAAAATTTAAACAAAAAGCTGCAAAAGTTACCGAAAACATATAAATAGCTATATATGTATAAAATTACTCTATATACTTTCAATAACTTTTACGGATTATCAATGTGAGTCCTTTAACTAGAGACTTATCCACTACCCCTGCTACTACTAACAATAGAGGGAGTTCAACTGAGACGAAATTTCTAGTTTTGATTGAATTGAATTGAAAATCAATCAATTCAAATTTCAATTTGAAGAGACCGATTTACCGGTATTGCTTGTTATTCTTAGTAAGAGTAAAGGGAAGCTTAGTTAAATATGGTGAATCAAGATGATACCAAACAACATAAATTAAAAATCAAATCACAAAAACAAACTAAAATCAGCAGAATCACACAATCAAACTTCTAATTGATGAATAAGAAAATGCATGTAGAGAGAGAGAGAGAAAGAGAAATTAAAGAGGGTGTTACCATAAGAGAGTTGCCACTGTTTAAGGTGAGGAAAAAGGACGGAAGGCCAATCATGATGAAGATGAAGATGAATAGGAGGTGGATTATTAGATTTCAATTGATGGATTTGAGGAATGTTGCCCATGAAAATTGAAGAAGGTGGAGGGCCTCTGATTCCTTGGAGTTCCATCTTCAATCTCAGCTTCTTCGGCTTCAACACTAGCTTGACATGCATGAATCCTACTAATGCTGTTATCACTCCCACCATTATAGCGGTTAGTGTTAGTAGCAGAGCTGCTTCCATGGCTGAATTCCGTAATCTCTCAGATTCACTCCCACTCTTCAAGGCCACCTGCACTTTTGAACAAAGTTCAGTTCCTGTCTAGGCTTTCTTATCAATTATTAGAAGTATTTATATATTTTTTTTTTATATATTAAATTTTGCCACTAACCACCTAGTACCAAAAGTTGTGAACAACTACTATAATTTTTTTTTATTAAATTTAACTATCAATTAAGTGCCAAAAAGTTGCAAACCACCACCCATTTTTAACACCGTTAACTTAAATCACAATTAAACCTTAATTAAACCACTTAAGTCTTAATTAATCTTAATTAACACTTTTTATTTAAAAGAAAAAAGAAAACAAATCTGGAAAATTAGAAAAAAAAAAAAAAAAAAACCCTCAACCACCCCTCCCCCTCCCCTAGATTTTCCAGATTTTCTTTTTATTTTTCTATTTTTTTAATAAAAAGTGTTAATTAAGGTTTAATTAAGACTTAAGTGGTTTAATTAAGGTTTAATTGTGATTTAAGTTAACGGTGTTAAAAATGGGTGGTGGTTTGCAACTTTTTGGCACTTAATTGGTAGTTAAATTTAATAAAAAAAAACTATGGTAGTTGCTCACAACTTTTGGTACTTATTAGGTAGTTAGTGGCAAATTTTTCTTATATATATATATAAATAAAACTAGTTTTTTGCCCGTTCGATGAACGTGGTGATTTTAAAAACAAATTGAGAGAGAATACATATTATTAATTTGAATTTAATTATTTTAGTTTTTTTAAATAAAGTTTAATTAAGAAATAATAAAAGAATTCTAGAGATCTAATGATAAATGAAGAGTTAAGTAGTAAAAAAGGGGGGGAAAAATCATGAAGCTTAAAAATGACACGTGACAGAGTTGAATCATGGATTAACAAAGCGATGACACGTGACAGTTAAAACTTCTTATTTTAAATATTTAAATATAGATATTGAAAGGCACTCTGGGAGCCTAGGCATGTCAATCGACTTAAATTAACTAACGAAAACGTAAAAGATATAAAAAAAATACTCATATGTGCAATGAGGATCGAACCTAGATCTTAAATTTGAAGTCCAACCTCATACGGTTTGGCAGTCTGATATGGGTAATATTTTCCCAAATTTTATATAGCAAAAGATATACCGTGTATCTATAAATAAAAAATATTCTAGAGAGAATCTGAAAGTGTGAAAACATTTATCATTATTGTGATCCAATTGATACCCAAAATTAGGGGATATGAGAATCAAATCAATGTGTTTCCTAAAAATAAAATAAAATTAAAGATATAAAGTATTCATAGTTGAGTCCTAGAAAAAAATCGATGCATGAGCATCACGATCATATATGAAGAGCTCAAACAGCAGTGATGATTTTAAAAAAAAAAAATCTTATCAATTCTTATACTTCCCCCGTTCCAAAAAAAATGCAACAGTCAAATTTTTGTACTATTCACGTTGTATACTTTGACCAAGTATTGAGCTTTACACATAATAAAAAACATAGTCAAGTGGGATCTTGTTAGATTCGTCTCGTTAAATATTATATTAATATCAACTTTTTATATTTTTTCACTATTCATAATTATAGATATTAATGATCAAAGTTTTGTCTCGGCATGTGTGAAATGTTGACTATTGCGTTTTTTTTAACGGAGGAAGTATGTTTTTTTTTTTCAAATAATAATAAAATTGTGGGGCACCCAACCGCAATTCAACCAACTCAAATTAGCTAAATGAAAGATAGAAGGGAAAAAATTCTCACATATACATGTGATGAGGTTCAAACCGAATACCTCAAATTTGGAGATCAAAGATGTTAATCGCTAAGGCAGTCGTCCAATCTCATACGGTTTGTCAATGGCGGACATAGAATTTTATATTTCAAAGGTCGTATCATTATCCAAATTTAATAATTTCTCAAAGCCCAAGAAATAAAACTAGAATTAAATATACATCTCTTCGATCAAATGCAATAATTTATTCAAAAAAGAAGAGGCACGGAATACAAAAGGGAAAATTGTTCATATTAAATCAAATTCTATGAGTCTATGAGACATTACTTCTAATGCACATACAGACATACCTGTAAGAAATGTAAAAAAAATAATGAATTTTTGCTGGGCTCGTGCTACTGGGACTAGGGGTGATTATCGAGCGAGCCGAGCCCGAACTCTGCTTAGTTCGGCTCGTGTTCGTTTAAATTTAGTCGAACTCGAGCCGAGCTTGAACTTTGACGAGCCGAGCCATAATCGAGCCGAGCTTTGACCAATATTTGACCGAGCCCTTATCGAACTGTTCACGAACAGTTTCACCTAATATTATTCTTAGTTTATATGTGTTCTCTAGTATAAATTTTTTGAAGATGTTTGTTTTTTGTTGTTAATATTTAGCAATAAGACTATTAGTTTATTCATATATATAATAACTAGAATAAATAATTTTATTTATATAACATAATATATAATTTACATATAAAAAGTTAATCGAGCCTATTCACGAGCTTTTCGAGCCGAACTTGGCACAACTCAAGTTTGGCTCGTTAATGTCTCGAGCCGAACTCGAACTCGAACCGAGCTAAAACGAATCGAGCCTTGACCGAGCTTTGACCGAGCCGAGCCAGAATTGTTCACGAACAGGCCGAGCTCATTATCACCCCTAACTGGGACCCAGTGTAGGTCCGCCTGTCCAATTTGTTATGGGAAAATACTTTCGTCAGAATTGTGCTGCTAATTATGAATTAATTAACCAAATAAAATTTATTAGAAGTCTGGGTTTTACACATAATATCATAAACTACTGATGAGAAGTTTAATTCCATGCTCAGGTTCAATAACAAGCCTAAATGCAGGGCTGTGCTGATAATCCGGTGAAAGCGAAAAGCAAAACTTGGACAGAATGAGAGATAATGTGATTTTGAGCTGAACCATGGCAAAGTTCTGGCCAAGACATACACGAGATGCCAACCCGAAAGGTATGTAAGCTTGTGGGGTTTTACATGCTGCTGCAATTCCATTTGCAAATCTTTCGGGGTTAAATTCAGCTGCATCTGCCCCCCAGAAATCTGGATTCTGGTGCAACATTGCTATCGGAATTTGGATGTCCATTCCTTTTGGGACTTGAATGTCTTTTAGCTTCGCATCTTCTAGTGCAGTCCTTCCTATAAACACTGCTGGCGGGTACAGCCGAAGTGTCTCTTGGATTATCATTGTCAACTGCCAATAAATGATGTTTCAAGATTATAGTACAGAGAAAAGAAAAAGAATCAAGAAATATACATGTAGTAATAACAATGGACTAACTAATATGGTATTCTGTATTATGTTTAAAAAGTTATAAAATTTCAGTCAAAAGTTATCTAGCCTTCTGATGAGTCTAGAATTCGGTTTAGATTAATTGATTTAATTCAGTCCAAAAGAATGACGCCCTAGTCAAGTTATGTAAAAAATTATAGATTTATGGTAGAAAGTTCTAATTTTCTAGTTAAAGATTTGGTATATTGAGATTTATTCATCTAGGCCAAACATTAATTCTACTAATATCACATATTTATCATGAAAATTAAGGTGAGAATATTTCTGAATATGATCCAATACAATTAGGTATAAAACTATATATTTAGGTTCCGTTTGTTTTGAAGGAAAACAATTTTCATGGAAAATCATTTTCTAAGGAAAACAATTTTCATGGAAAATCATTTTCTAAAGAAAACAATTTTCAACGGAAAACATTGATGCAAACACAATTTTCCTTTGTTTGTCTGATTAGAGGAAAATTTGTGAAAGAAAGAAAAAATGAAATAGAAATGAAGGAAAGATGGGAAGAGTGAATGAGGGAGAAGTAAAGAGTAGGAAGGAAAATGTGGCATTCCTTCTCCACAAAAGGAAAATGGTTTTCCTTTTCTAAAGTGACATTTTTCACCTCAAGGAAAATTATTTTCCATCCCTTTTCAAAACAAACAAAGGAAAATGGAAAGAGGGAGGAAAATCATTTTCCGGGAAAATATTTTCCATCAAAATAAACGGAACCTTAGTCACCTATCACCCAGATCGAACCTGATTTCAATGTTGCTAACACTAATTGGTAAAAATAAAAAAAATAAAAAATCTCTATCCTGCATTCTAATCAGATCACCACAATCTGTACATCTTTACTCATGGCAGCACTAGCTAGCTGTTGTGATATGGGTTTTTTAAGCTGTGCAACCACATTCAGTTTGTCATTATGTAGTTCTATGTTAATTTATAGGAAAATTTGTTAGAAAAAACCTTTTAAAACATTCTTTTTGTGAGAAATGACCTTATAGAAAATTTGTTGTAAACAAAGACCTAAAACAAACAGAAAAAAGTTGCGAGGGACCTTACCTCCATTGTCCGACGTTGACTATGATCTCCGGCGTTGACTCGCTATTTCCCTCCAATTTCCCACGAATCCTTTCCTCTCTATTTCACTTTTCTTTTTCTTTTCACTGTAAATTCATTTTCCATCCACTTCCCCTCCTAAATTCATCCATATAAACCCTACATTAACACTTCCTTCTCACATCTAAACTTCTCTTCTGAATTAGGATTTCAAATCTTTTACCCCCTTAAATACGAAAGGATTCGTGGGAAATTGGAAAGAAATAGCGAGTCAATGCCGGAAAATAGAGGTAAGGTCCCTCCTTACAACTTTTTTTTTTAAGGTGTTCACAACAAATTTTTTTATAAGATCTTTTCTCACAAAAAGAATGTTTTAAAAGGGCTATCTAACAAAATTTCATAATTTATATACATATTCTTTGGCGAGAAGGTTTCAACACAAGACCAAATCCCACTATAAATAGTTATATATGTATACTGATAATTTTTCATATTTTTTCAATAACTAGCATATTTTTTTCATAAATTTTCTTGTTAAAAGCTGATGTCACTATAGTCGGTCTCAACATAGACCTACTATAAATTAATAAATTATATATGATATCGCATCCATTATATTTTTAGGCTATATATCCTTTTCGCATATTGAGATTAAATCTATGTGGACAACCTCTCGGAATAATCACTTTGGTTCATGTAGCCGGCCCCACTTATGAGAATAAGACTTTGGTTGATTGATTAATTGATTGATATCCATTTTTGCATACAGAGAGAACAAATAGAGTATGCACTTCATATATAATACAATAGCATGTATAAAGTAGAAAAAGTAAGCTAACATACCACTTTCATATCCCTCAAACTGTTAACAGTTAAAATCCCATCTCCACAAGCTTTAAGCACCTCAGCTCGAGCCCGAGTCTGCCAATCAGGGAATGCTGCCAGTAACATCAAGCTCCATGCTGCTGTATTAGCTGTTGTTTCATGACCAGCAAAATATATAGTTTTGCAATTGTCCACAATCAACTTCTCATGATCTATCTTCAAGGTCGTTCCATCCGGCTCATCGCATTTTCTAGAACTTTCAAGAATCTTCTGCAGGAAATCCGTCTCACGTTGTTCTGCTCCCATTCGCTCTTTGACAACGCGGAGTATCATTGAATTGACTTCCTTCTCTAATCTCTTTATCTCCCTATTGTTCCTTGTTGGCATACACGTTGAAAACGGAATACCAACAATTAAGGCATTGCTCATTACCTTTTGAAGTTCCCTTATCTTTGAGAATATTTCTTTACCCTCAGCGTAGCTGCTTCCAAATGCAGTTTTTGAAATTATATCAGCTGACATGTTTCTCAAATCCTCATCCACTGTGATAGTTGCTGTTCCACCGCTTCTAGTTACCTTATCTTCCCAAGAACACAACATTGAAGTTGTAGCTTCCATCATTAAATCTACCATGCCCTGCACATAACAAGTTTCAGTTCTAATAAGTTATACACCGTATTCACCGGTATTGAGTATATACCCAACCAAGCGGGTATCACTAGTTGCTTAACATTGATGTCAAAGTTTTACGAGATTAGTTTTTATCACCTTATCATCCAAACGTACCCTTTTTAAGAATTTATTACCTAAGCTAACCTATATAATTACGAGATACCCCATAACTAAATTCACAACTTCTTTTAGTACGATTTTCTCGCTAATTTATAAAATTGGGATCACTCACTTTATTGTCTTTAATTTTTCTTCTTGGTATCAGAGTCAATAATGTTAATTTAGCTCTAGATAGAAGGATTATTATCTACACAAATTTCACATCTTACTCGACATTAGAAGTGCTTCCCTTTCTTAAAATTTGAAGCATCATTTCCCTTTCTCAAATCCACCAGGAAGCTTAACACATTAGTCAAATCAAAGTCTATCTGACATCTTTAGAACTAATAAGTACTTCCATAGTTCATGATGAACTCACTATCATGCATTCATATATTAGCAAGGCCAGGGTATTTTAGTAAGTTTATAAATAACTTAGCTAAAGATTCACGGTACACTAGATAGGGTTTTTTCTATACATATACCTAAGAGTGTCATATTTTGTATTAGTTAGTGTGTATTATATCTAAGTTTATGTAATATTTCCATTAGCCTTGCTAAGTGTCTTTGCTATTTCAGTTTAGGCTATGTTAGTCCATTACACTCACTGAGTCACATAGAGATTCTCAAAGCTCAAATTTGACATGACTAAAATAATTATTTCCTATCCTTGCCACACGATAAAAGAAAACTAAACCTTGTAGCTTACCTTAACTTTTTGCGGGAAGAATTCCGGAGAAATGATTTTCCTTTGATATGACCAAAATGAACCACTTGCAGAGATGATGCCTTCGCCTAGCAAAGGAGCGCGCTCTATTGACAAATAAGAAGGCTTTCCTAGATCCACAGAGCTGCAGAGGTATAAATCCTTCAGAACGTCGGGATCTGTTACACAAAGTATCTGCGTGCTTCCAGAAGCATATGTGAACACTAGCCCTGCTCAACAAAATCAAAGACAGTGAGACACTGAGACATCAACCATGATTTAAACTAAAGAAAAAGAGAGGCACAGACATAAGGAAAAGGGAAAGGCTATATAGCCTATAGATATCAAATTATCAATTACAGCATTGCAATTAGCAAAGTAGGTAGTTTACGGCGATTTCTTATTATTTTTAGTTCAGCCATTCAGCTTAATTGAATAAACCTAGATAGGCACGCGTCGCCCTCTGGGAACTAGGGCTTAAATAGCGAATCATAGCTAACTACAAAAGTCGCGCGTGCTAGTGAGGTTCGTCTTTGCACTTTAAGGAAAATAGCTTAGACTTGAGTTATGAATTATAGAATGGTCGAAATTTCTTGAAACTGGACTTATCTTGGCTTTACAATTATCATTAAGACTCGGTGCTTCGTTGTAAAGATTAAGGAGAAAACTCAATTTTTTTTAAAAAAGAAAGTTACATCTAGTGATAACTTTATTTCCTTTACTAGTGCTTGCCTTCATATTTACCCTAAAATTCTACATGGTCCCAATTAAAAATATTGGACATAGGGTGGCAAAAGTGACTCAACCCGAAACGTACCCGAATTTACACGATATTATTGACCCAAAGTTGACCCAACCCGACCCAAAACAAAAGGCCCACGAACTCAAATTGACCTGAATCAACATGGTTCGAACGACCCAATTGCCACATCTATTGTAACCCCCCATATAGGTCCGACCCTCAAGAAACATTTGCGCCTTTTAGAACTAAGCCATTCAAGCACCCAAAAAAGAAACAAGATAGCTGGTTTGGATTGTGCTTTACTGTTTAGAGTAATTATGCAGCAGATTTAACTTCTTACCCAAAAAGATATCAATTACAATAACTTGCTACTTCAAGATATGTCATCCACAAATTAAACTTCTTAGTTCTTACCCAAAAAGATACTAATTAGTAATTACAATAGCTTGCTAATTCAAGATATGTCTTCAGCTAGGTGGTAAGGCAATATCCGATTATAGAAATTTGTATGACAAATGCCAACCTGGTCTCACCTAGTATCGAGTTCAAATTCCCTGCCCCATATGATGGTTATCACTTAAAGGAGAGATAATAATCCAATGCACAACATTAAAGGGGCTCAATCTTAAAACCAACGATGATACATGAGCGGATCTAGGATTATAGAGATCCCGTGCAACATCTCAAAAATAGGCCCTTACAACACAACTTAAAAAATACTTGCACATGAGGCCATTTCCTTTACTACTAGTCTATTAAAGTTTTATTTTGTTTAAATTGAAAAAAATAGAATAATATACACTTTGAGGCCCTTTGGTTCGGAGGCCCTGTGCGGTCGGGCCGGTCGCCCACCCAACACGGGACTAGAACCGCCCTGTGGTGATAAATGGAATATTCATGTAGCCTTACAAATTGAAGAGCTCTCTATCACATCAATATCGGACACTTCTGAATGCTATATGACACAAGTCACACAACTCTTCGAACATTAATAAAGGAGTCTTAAGAATAAAATTCCCTAAACTCCATGAGAATTTGCAAGCTGAAATAAGCGAATTATGAACGGTTTTGGACGATTTTTGGCTTATTTTGGGTGAATTGCGAATTATAGAAGCGAACTAAAAAGTGAATTAGGTAACACTGAATCGTGTTTACAACTTTCTGAATGCTACTTACCTATCACTTTCAAGAGACTAATTTCAAGTATGGCCAGGCCCGTTAAGATCCAAATTCTTTGTTGGCACAGTGTCACTACCAAGTCTAACCAGCAAAAGTTATATATATATAAAACTACTTAATAATAACTTTTATGGATTTTTTTTATATACAGGGAATGAAATTTCTAGTTTTGATTGAAAATCAATCAATTCGATCAAATTTCAATTTTAAGATACCAATTTACCCGTATTGCTTGTTATTCGATCAAAAGTTGTAAACACGATTCAGTGTTACCTAATTCACTTTATAGTAAAGGAAACCTTACTTAAATATGGTGAATCAAGATGATACCAAACAACATAAATTAAAATCAAATCACAAAAACAAACTAAAACTAACAAAAATCAACACAGGAGTGTTTGGGAGTTAGTGGTTTGAGGGAAAAAGTGAGGTTACATAGAAAAGTGATATTTGACCAACTCAAAATACTATTTTTGTTGTTTGGTAGTTATGGGTTTGTAAGATAGTTTTGGGATAAAAAAAATCTTTTTCAAAAAGCTGATATGAAATTTTTAAAATAACTTATAGCTTTTTTTGTTCTTTTTAACTCTAAAACATCTGATGGCTAACCGTTATTTACCAAATAATTTTATACAAATAGCTAATATAATCAATTAGTCAAATCAGCCATCACAATCAACTACTCAAAACCGCTAACTCAATCAACTAACAGATAACTCCCAAAAAGTTGCTAGAAACCTATAATCACAAACTTCTAAGTTCTAATTGATGAATAAGAAAATGCATGTAGAGAGAGAGAGAAAGAGAAATTAAAGAGGGTGTTACCATAAGAGAGTTGCCACTGTTTAAGGTGAGGAAAAAGGACGGAAGGCCAATCATGATGAAGATGAAGATGAATAGGAGGTGGATTATTAGATTTCAATTGATGGATTTGAGGAATGTTGCCCATGAAAATTGAAGAAGGTGGAGGGCCTCTGATTCCTTGGAGTTCCATCTTCAATCTCAGCTTCTTCGGCTTCAACACTAGCTTGACATGCATGAATCCTACTAATGCTGTTATCACTCCCACCATTATAGCGGTTAGTGTTAGTAGCAGAGCTGCTTCCATGGCTGATTTCCGTAATCTCTCCCACCTGCACTTTTGAACATAAGTTCCTGTCTAGCTGTCAATTCTTATATGGATTTTTCGGAAACTGATTTCCACACCCAAAAATTAATTTGCGCACTCCATGTTATGCGGAAATCAAATTTTGGGTGCAAAAATCACCATTTGGATTTTTTTATTAAAAAACATACAATAAAATAACATGTGTATCGATCATCTGACTCAAATTAGCTAATTGAAAGATAAAAATTAATTTTTTCATAGATGCGTACAATGAGGTTTGAAACCATGACTTCAAGTCCGCAGTCCAACCTTATATGGTTTGATGGTTTGTTATGGGGTAGGGACGTAAAGTTTTCCCTTAGGTTGCATGAATATGAGTTCGATAATGGGTACAAAATGGGTACGTAATACGTCACTTTTAAAATTAAATATACTGGTACGAATAAGAAAATAATACATAAAATATGTAAAAATATGAAATTTTTGAAAATCTTCAATGTAACTTGGAATTATATTCATAAAAACACAAATAATCAAGTAAAATGATAAATCCCTTTTTCGAAGAATAATAGAAAGATGAACAAAAGTGCTAAAATAAGGTAAAATATTTTTTTCGAACAATAATCAAGTAAAATGATAAATCCCTTTTTCGAAGTATCGGATATCATTAAAGTATCGGTATCGTATCAGTATTTGACACGTGTACGTCTAACTAATTGAAACATCTATGCATCCTACTCCATAACATATTAACTATTTAACTGCAACGATTCGACATTTTTTCTCTCTATTTTATGTCAAATCGTTGCACTTATTATGCTACGGAGGAAGTACATTTTAACCTTTTATAAATTAAATAAATGACCCAATCCTTTCACACATAAAAAAATGATCCAAAAATACATAGACAATGAATTCAATCACTTGGCTTCATTTGTTTAAACAGAAAATAATTTTCAATAGTAGGATTGGATAGAGAAATAGAAATTAGAAGCAAAAAAAAAATGAAAATAGAGAACAAAGCAAAAGTACGTAATATGTATGATAGCAAATGTGGCATGATTAGATAAAAGAAAATGGTTTTCCTTCTCAAAAGAGAAAATCTTCACCTATGAGAAAGATTATTTTCCTCCCTTATCAAATAAAACAAAAATGAATAGAGGGAAGAAAGAAAATGTTTTTCTTCAAAACAAACGGAGTAAATGAAAACGACATCCAGAAAAAGGTAATTTACAATTAATTAAAGTGAGATTTTGAACTAAGGTTTCAAATGATTTTTTTATTTTATTAAAAATATATTCCCTAAATAACTCTTTTTTTACGTAACCAGACATATATACCACTAATTTTGCTAAAAATTACGAGATATAAAATTGTATCTAACTGAGATAGACCTCCCAAAAAAACACGATGAAGAAAACCAATTATCATTGCTATCATGAAATCAAATATACAAAGCAAAGCCCCAATGAGGAAAAGGGGAAGAAAAAAATTACCTCAAACTCGATGTAAAGAACAATGATGGATGAAGATGATTGTGATTGATATAGCAAAAGGTATACCATGTATCTATAAATAAAAAGATTTTGGAGAAAATCTGGAAGTGTGAAAACATTTATCATAAATAGTGATCCAATTGATACCCTAAATTAGGGGATATGAGAATCAAATCAAAATATTAACATTTTCCCAAAAAGGAAATTTAATTAAAAATATCATATCCTTATGGAATGTTTAATTTACTCCAACTGAATAAAGCTGAACTGAACTGAATACAACTGAAAGTAATTAATATTTTATAAGTGAAGGATATTGAGAGCTAAATTGAATTGAACTGAACTGAATTTAAGCCGAAGTAAACAGACCCTTCGTCATAGTTGAGTCCCTAGAAAAATATTAATGCATGAGCATCCGGCCATATGATTAGCTCAAACAACGACAACAACTTTTGAAAAATTCTTATCAATTCTTATACAATTTTTTTTTTCCAAATAATAATAGTAATAATGTGGATTTTGGGTACCTTTGTGCAAGTCGAACGACTCAAATTAGCTAATGGGAAGATAAAAGATTAAAAATTCTTATAGATGCAAGCGATGAAGTTCAAACCCAGTACGTCAAATCTGGAATTCAAAAATGTTAATCGCTAAGGCAACCCTTCAATCTCATACGTTTGTTAGAGGTGAGCCTATAATTTTATATTTCAAAGTCCATTATCCAATTTTAATAATTTATCAAAGTGCAATAAATAAAACTAGAGTTAAATCTTAAATATACATCCTATCAATCAAATGCAACAAATTATATGTTTTAGAAAAACGAAGCAAGGAAGATAAAAGGAAAAGATCGGTCATATTTTTCCATTAGAAAAAGATTGTCTATCCTTTCCAATTGATGGGATTTACCCCTGTCATTAAACGCAACAAAAACCAAATGAAACGCAATTTCCTTTTTTTTTAAAAATAAGAAAATTTGTTCCTTAAGTTCCTAAAACAAAAAAAATAATTTAAATTGATGCCAAATAGGCAAAATTGGATAGGGTAACACAAACTATGATTTAGATGCATAAAATAGCACAAAACTAATCGTGTTGTGCCAAATAGCATTAGCCTTTTGTGCACGCTATGCGTACTGAGATTTAGGGCTTTGTGTTAGTGATAGTAATAAACCAAGTCCAAATTGAAAGTTTGTAACTAAGTTGACATCCTTGTTGCTATAAAAGAAATATTGATTTACTTTAGAATGTTAATTAAAACAATTTTTAAATTCTTTATGTATCAATTTACGCTGCTTGCAACAACAGTTTATTGTTAGTACTAAAATCAAAGCTTTACTTGGGGGCACCATATAAAGATTTAGCTTAGTATTGATTGAATCTTTTAATAAATAAATAAAAAGAATAGCAATATATTAAATAGTCGCAGTCAAACTCTAATAAGATATAGTATTGAAAATTGTAAAGTTATATAAAATATAAAGAAAAATAATCTATTTTTTACATAAAATAACTCATATTTTTTTTATATAGAATAAAATAACATATAATTGATAAATTATTGAATTAATTCAAAACATTAGAATTGAATTTGATAAAGACAAAGTTACATTTCTATTGAATTAATTGAGGAATCATTTGTTAATTGTAATTGATTGAAGCACCAATTAGATAATTTTTTCATAATTGTTTTAAGTTAAGGCTATATTATTATTTTCATGGGGACATCATAGTTTCCCCATTGACTTGTATATATTATGCTTTTTATGCACGTTATATGTGTGGCAATATTTTTTATATAATTTTAATAAAATAGTAAAATAAACAACAAAGAAATAAGGTTTGAATATGGGTTCTCATCCACTATATATATAATTTTTTCTCTACTACCAAATTTCCATTGTAATTAAAAGGTAAAGAAAAATTATTTCAAAAAATATATCAATATGGGTATCAATTTGTAGAGAATTAAAATATATATTTTTATTTTATTTTTTTGAACTATATATTTTGTATTATTTTTATTTAAAAATATAAAAAATTGTTTGAACTTTCCTTAATTATGTAGTTTGTATTTTTAGAAAAATCCAAGGGCATTTTAGACTTTTTAAGGGGCCGGGACACCATAGCTCCCCCTTGGCTTATCTCTATTATATAAGCCAAGGGGGAGCCATGGTGTCCCCCTCGAAAAGTCCATAATGCCCCTTAAAAATTTATTAAAATCAAATAACATCACTCTTATTTATTAAGGAAAGTTATTACAATTTTTGAATTTTTTTAATTGAAATATTACAAAATATACAATTCGGAAAAATAAAATAAAATAATCAAAATTCATATTTTTGAATTCCCTATAAATAGATACCCATTTTAATATAATTTTTTACAAAATTTTACCTTTTTATTATCGTAGAAATTTGATAGCCAATTTTGTTCATTATTGTGGAATGGCTGGAAGAAAGGGGAATTTTTTTTACGATTATGTGAATGATTGTGAATTAAAAAAAAATCAATTTCTTAAACAAAAACCTTCAATTTTAAGGAAGTGATCTAAGGGTGTAAATGAGCAAATTAATCAAAATAATTTTAACACAAGTAAGAATGATATTATAGGTTACTTGTCTTAAAATTACATATATTAATTTGATCGTTTAGACCTTTAAATCTCTTCTATAAAATGCGTGCAAATAAGTTTGTTGTGTGTGTGTTTTTTTTTTAGAACGGACGAAGTATGTTAGTTTAAGCTAATGTGTGCTATGCACCCCATAGTCCATGCTAATTGGCAAACCATGATTAGTTTGTGCTATTATGTTACCGTAACCAATTTTGCGAAAAAATAGAACATACCGACTTTCAAAAGTAATCAAATACTCCATAATGTAAACATTAGAAAAAAAAAAAAAGAAAAAAAAAACCTAACTGTAAGCCTATCTACAACTTGTTTTCATTGTAAGTCGTTTTGTTCGACATGCTTCCTAGTTTATTTTATGATAAATGGCTAAATGTGCTTGCTTGACTATAGGAATTCATAATAGACACAAGAATTTATAGGGTTTGTTCTTTTCAACCGATTACAATTTTGGATCCAACCCAATCCATTCTAATTCCTTAAATCCGTTATAATCCATTCGAATCTCATTCTCTCAATTCATTTTAGTCTAGTCCAATCCAATCCAATCTTATTTCTTCAATCTATTCTAATTTTATATTATTTTTTGAAAGTAATTAATTTTTTTTATTTAGTGAAAGTATTGTGTCGGAAGGTCCGACCGTCGGACCGTCCAACACTTGTATTTTTTAACAAATCACGAGGGGAACCAGGTTTAGTAATATGTGTCCATGTCAAAAAAAATATATGTCCAGGTCCAACAATATTTGTTCAGGTTTAACAATATATTTCTAGGTTAAACAAGTTTCACTAGGTTTACAAATGTCATCAGGTTTATACATAGATTTTCAGGTTTAACAATATGTGTCCAGGGTTAACATTATGTGTTCGGTGTTAACTAGGGCCGAGCAACGGTTTCGGGTACCCACCCACGGAACCGGCGAATAATTACCCAGACCCGGTTCAACTGGGTCCGGTTCCGAATCCAAAAGTTACTACCCGGTCCCAATTGGTTCTGGTTCCAAAAAAATTGGACTTGGTACCCGGTAATTACCCGGTTGTAACGGTTCCAATTCCGGGTACCCGGTACCAACCTCGTTCCCGATACGGTTGAATTAGGTTTTATACTTTTATCCAATGGTAAATAGTGAAGTACTGAAGTGACTACTAACTAAACCAAAATATAATAAGCCTAAATATTTTTTTTTCATTCAAAATTTGTATGTTTATGTAAACTTGTATGTAATTTGTGTGAACTTGTGTTTATGACTTTATGTAAACTTGTATGTTTTATCTTATAATTGTAAACTTGTGTTTAAGGAAACTATCTTTGTGGATGTTTAGTGATAAATAATTAAATAAGCAATAAAGTAGTTGTTGGCCATTAACCCGATTTGTTATTTAAATTTAAGAAATTGAACAAAACACACACACATTAAAGAAAACCGGGTACCCGATATTGGAACCGGTACCCGGCGGTTCCGGTTCCAAAAACATATTATCCGGTTAGAACGGTTCCTGTTCCGGATATTTCAGACCCGGTGGATCCGGGTCCGATTCCATAAAAAACGGGTACCCGGTTTTGCTCACCACTAGTGTTAAGTTGTTAACAATATGTGTCCGGGTTAAACAAGCTTTCATCATGTTTACGAATATGTGTCTAGGTTCAACAATATATGTCCAGATTTAACAATATGTGTTCAGGTTTAACAATATGTTTCCAAGTTAAACAACTTTTTACTAGGTTTACAAATTTGTGTCCAGGTTCAACAATATGTGTCCAGGTTCAATAATATATGTCCAGATTTAACAATGTGTCCAGGTTTAACAAATTTATACCAGATTTATAAATTTGTGTTCAGGTTCAACAATATGTGTCCAAGTTCAATAATATATGTTCAGATTTAACAATATATGTCCAGATTTACAAATATGTGTCTAGGTCTACCAATACATGTCCAGGTTTAACAACATGTGTCCAGGTTAAACACATATGTGTCCAGATTCAACAATATAAGCCCAGGTCAAGTGGACTGTTATGACATAAACGTTATTGTCAGACTAGTCTGACACAATACCTTCTCTTTTATTTATCAAATTCATGCAATTAAAAAAAAAGGTTATAATTTAAAAGTGAAACTATTGGGTCAGACTGTCTGACAAAACATTTGGTCAGACAACCTCCCAAATTACACTCTCTTCATTTTATTCTTTTGTTTCCCTTCAATTCATTCATTATCAGACCTGAAAAAACTTACCACCCAAAAAATGAGGGCTTCAACCTCTTATGTGCCACCTTTTTTATCCTCCAACAATACATCGTTGATTATTTGATTTTTTTTTTTTAAAAATGAGCATCCATTAGAAGGAAATTGAATGAAATAAAGTGACACCGAGTATATCGGTAGAGGAGGGTGAATAACAAAATGTAGAGGAAGGCGAATGAAATTGGGCGAAATAAAGTAACAACAAGTAGATCGGTAGAGGAGGGTGAACAACTGCATCTCTATGAACAAGCAGCAGCAGCAACTACTCTGCCACAAGCCATAGCAAGAGCTACAATCATGGTGCCAATTGCTTGTTGGTGTTTACAAATTAGAATATGGATTAACTTTAAGAGAATGCTTTTTTAATTCTTATGTCATCTTTTAATTGATGTGAAGAAGATGAAGATGAAGGATATGAGGAAGACAAGTAGGGCCGGGCAAAAAAACCCGGACCCGGTTCCCGACCCGGTACCCGTTTTTTACCCGAAAAAGCGGGTACCCGATCCGGTTTTGAAAACCGGGTACCGGGTCGGGATTTTTTAAAACCGGGTACTCGGTACCCGATTTTAATTTTTAAAAAAATAGTTTTTTATTATTAAAAAAAATTACTTTAATTTAAAATTAATTTTTTATTATTATTATAAATACTTTTTTAAAATTTAAAAAAACAATGTTTTTAATTAAAAAATAAAAAAAAAAAACAGATTTTTTTAAAAAAATTCAAAAAACAGTTTTTTTTAAAAAAACATACATAAACAGTTTTTTTTAAAAAACATACATAAACAGTTTTTTTTATATAAAAAAAATAAAAAAAAATTTAATATTAAAAAACAACTTTTTGTATAAGAAAAAAAACGGATCCGGATACCCGGTACCCGAAAAACCGGGTACCTGAATTTGTCCACCTCTAAAGATAAGGATGTGAGGAAGATGAAGGTGAAGATAAGGATGTGAACAAAGAGCTTTCTAGGTTTGACAGAAAAGAAAGAGAACCTGGATGGTTCAATTTCTTGTCCAGGTTTCTTTTCTTTTTGGTCCAGGTTTTTTTTTCTCTTTGTCTAGGTTTTTTTTTCTTCTCTTTGTCCAAGTTTAAAAATATGTGTATGTGTCCATGTTTAAAATTATATGTCTAGGTTTAACAATATTTGTCTATGTTTAAAAATGTGTCCAAGTTCAACAATATGTGTCCATGTTTAACAATATGTGTCAAGGTTTAACAATGTGTGTCCATGTTTAACAATATGTGTCCATGTTTAACAATATGTGTCCATGTTTAACAATATGTGTCCAAGTTTAATAATATGTATCCATGTTTAACAATATGTGTCCATATTTAACAATATGTGTCCAGGTTTAAAAATACGTGTCTAGGTTTAATAATGTGTGTCCATGTATAACAATATGTATCCATGTTTAACAATATGTATCCATGTTTAACATTATGTGTCCATATTTAACAAATATGTGTTCAGATTTAACAATATGTGTCCATGTTTAACAATATTTGTACAGGACTCCAGGTAAATGAGTTTTTTTTGTTCAGCTCAGTTAGACTCGTCTGACAGTAACATTACTGTCAAACGAGTCTGACACAATACCTTCTCAATTTAAAATTATCAAATACAAGTACATTATGATGTGCTACTTAACATTTTTTATTTTTCGACATATATGTTATGCTAAAATCATAATAATCTATATGCAATATCTTTACTTAACTAGGTTTATTATAGAAATAAATATGTAGAAATAAATATGTAAATATTTTTCTTAGTTGTTTTGTTTTAGTTAGTTAAGAGGGGTTCTTAGTTTTAGTTTTCTATTCTTTCCCTCTCTCTATAAATACTCTCTTATTCTCTCTGCTTGTGGCTCTCACGCATTACACTAATATTCACTTCAATAATAATTGATTTTCTTCTTCCTCCTTCTAATTACATCTTCATATGGTATCAGAGCCTAATTCCTTTTGGAATTTAGGTTTTCTTGATTGAATCGATTTCTTGGATTCATTCAATTGAGTTTTTTCGTTGTGTTTTGGTGCAGTATTTTGTTGCTGGAAAATCGTGGTGTGCAGTGAGTTCTGCATGAGTGCTACAATTCATTTGGTGGTTCTGTTTTAGGTTTTCTTCAAGCTTTGATAATGGCGAGTTCGTCCAATTCAATGGTCAATAGTGATGCTAGTATACAGGCTGAGGCGAATTTTCAAGGTATGATTGATCCCTTGTTCGTTTCTCATTCTGATAATCCTGCTGCTTCATTAACTGTAGTAGTGTTTAATGGGAATAATTACCTTAGATGGAGGAGAAATATAAGACGTTCTTTAGGCGCTAAAAACAAACTAGGTTTCATAGATGGCTCTTTACTTGAACCTAGTGAAACTGATAAGGATTTTGCAAAATGGAAGAGGGCTGATTTTATGGTAGCTAGTTGGATTCTAAGTTCCATGACTAGTGAGATATCTGAGGATTTTGCTTATACTGAAACTGCTCTTGAACTTTGGGATGATATTAAAGAAAGATATGGGCAAAAGAATGGACCGTTAATATACCAATTAAAGAAAGAAATTGCTATACTTAAACAAGAAAATTTGAGTATCTTGAAATATTATGGGAAGATTAACAAACTTTGGGATGAACTGAGTAGTCTAAGGTCTTTTCCTACATGTACATGTAAGGCAATGAGTAAATGTACATGTGAATTCTTCAAGAAACTAGCCGAATTAGATCAAGAAGATAAACTCATGCAATTTCTTCTAGGATTAAATTCTGGGTATGACAATACTATTTCACAAATTTTGTCTATGGATCCTTTACCCTCTGTTAATAAAGCTTTTGGGATGGTTCAACAAATTGAGACTCAAAAAGGGATCATGATAGCTCAAAGTGTTGTGACTGAGAGTAATGCTCTAGTTGTTCATAGGTATCAACAAAAGCCTAGTGGTGATCAAGGGAATAGGAATTTTGACCAGGGAAAAAGAGACTGAAAACGTGAAAGAATGAATAGGTTTTGTGATGTTTGTAAGGGAAAAGGGCATACCTCTGATCAATGTTTTAAAGTAATTGGGTATCCAGAATGGTACAATACCTTAAAGAACAATAAGGGGTATAATCAAGGTGCTAGTTCTGGATTTAACAACAAGCCTAGGATTGCTGCAAATGTAAGAACTAGGAATCAACTTCATATTGAGCAAATTGATGATACTCCTCTTGATGATGAAAAACCAGCTAGTACTGTGCCCTCTACTGAAATGGTGACTACAATATGTCAAGAAGTTGTGAAAGCCATGCAAAAGAATCCTCCTGCTCTTCCTGCACCTGAATATCCAGGATATCCTTCTACATCCTTTGCAGGTAAGTGTTCTTACATTTTAAGTTGTAGTAAATT
The DNA here is from genome assembly GCA_951394345.1 of Salicornia ramosissima. Classification (NCBI taxonomy): domain Eukaryota; kingdom Viridiplantae; phylum Streptophyta; class Magnoliopsida; order Caryophyllales; family Amaranthaceae; genus Salicornia; species Salicornia ramosissima. The sequence continues at coordinate 45,388,744 of OX596234.1, read as the reverse complement.
AAAACATAATGATCAATATATGTGGATAATTGACTCAGGAGCTAGTGATCATATGATTTTTGATCAAGATTTGTTTGAAAATAAAAGAAAATTGAGTATGCCTACTAAAGTTTGTTTGCCTGATGGATCTTTTAAACAAGTAGAATGGGTAGGTACTGTTATTGTTAAGCCTAACATAATCTTGTATGATGTCATGTTGGTAGAAGGTTTTAAACATAATCTTTTAGCTATTGGTAAACTGTTGCAAAGCTCCAATTTACAGGTTGTATTTACTGAAAATACATGTTTCTTTCAGGACCTTACTAAGACCAATGTTGCTGTTGGTTACTTGGTGGAAGGTCTGTATTGCTTAAAGGCTTCCCAGTACTCTAAGAGAATTTCTAAGAATTCAAATAATGATTGTAATCCTAGTATGCAGAATAATAATAAGAATAGCTTACAATTCTATTCTAAGTTTGATGCTCACAAGCATTGTATAGCTAACTCAGTAAAGAGTAGTATTAGTCTTTTACATGAAAGATTAGGTCATGTTTCCTTGTCTAAAATGAGACATATTCAAGGATATGATTGTACTAGTATAAAGAAGTGTAGCTGTGAAGTTTGTAATAATGCTAAAATGCATAAATTGCCATTTCCTATAAGTTCTAATAAAGCTGAGTATATTTTTGATTTGATCCATATAGATTTATGGGGTCCTTATAGAGTTCATTCTTTAAATGGTGCTAGATATTTTCTAACTATTGTTGATGATCATAGTAGAGCTACATGGACCTTTTTACTTCTTGATAAATTGCAAGTTTTACAAACTGTTACTCATTTCTTGAATTATGTTGAAACTCAATTTGGTAAAAAGGTTAAGGTAGTAAGATCTGATAATGGAACTGAATTAATAAATCAACAATGTCAATTTATGTTTAAAGATAAAGGTATCACTCATCAAAAGAGTGTTCCTGGTGTTCCTCAGCAAAATGGGAGGGTTGAGAGAAAACATAGGCATCTCCTAGAAGTGTCCAGAGCTCTTAGGTTCAATGCCAACCTTCCTAAGAAATTTTGGGGTGATTGTGTGCTCACAGCTACTTTTCTAATAAATAGATTGCCTACTAAAGTTTTGAATTGGAAAACCCCTTATGAAATTTTGTATGGAAAAACCCCTTCTTATGAGAATTTGAGAATATTTGGTTGCTTATGCTATGCCTATAACATGGATAAACAAAAGGATAAATTTGATACAAGAGCTAGAAAATGTATTTTTATTGGTTATCCTCATGGTCAAAAAGCCTATAAACTCTATGACTTGGAAAAACATGTTGTTTTTGTTTCTAGGGATGTTATTTTTGAAGAAAACATATTTCCCTATAAAGAAAATAATACTAAATCTACTGAAATTTCTTGTCCTGCTCTGGTTAGCTATGGTTTTGATGTGCACAGAACAGAACAGACTACTCTTGATAATAATTCTGCTGTTGAAATCTGCACAGAACAATTTGCTCTTAATAATTCTAACATAGCTACTTCACAAAATTCAAATGACTTAAATCAAGACTTAAATCAAATACAGAATAATACTCATATTGATCAACGGAATTCTACTGTTGTTGAACCATGTTCTAATCAAAATTCAGAAGAGATAAATCCTCAAAACAACATCAGAACCTCCTCTAGACCTGTTACTAAATCTACAAAACTTGATGGTTTTGTTTGCTCTTATATTCCTCATAAAAATAACATTCCCTCAAACAATTTTCAACCCTATAGCTCTCTTTCTTTTGCTGTTCATTCTTTAAATAATGATCCAAAGAATTATACTCAAGCTAAGCATCATCCTGAATGGATTCATGCTATGGAAAAAGAAATTCAAGCCCTAGAAAATAATAATACATGGATAGTTACTGACTTACCTAAGGAAAAGAAAGCTATTGGGTCAAAATGAATATTTAAAACTAAGTTGCATTCAGATGGGTCTATTGAGAGATATAAAGCCAGATTAGTGGCTACTGGATATCAACAAATTGAAGGCCAAGATTTTAATCAAACCTTTGCTCCTGTTGCTAAGTTAGCAACAGTGAGAATCATTATAGCTCTAGCTACTGTCCAAAAATGGCCTATTTGGCAACTAGACATTAATAATGCCTTCTTACATGGCTATTTAGAAGAGGAAGTCTATATGTTGCCCCCTTCCGGGTATAGCAAGGCTAAGAAAGGTCAAGTGTGTAAACTTCAAAAATCTTTGTATGGCCTCAAACAAGCCCCAAGGCAATGGAACATTGAACTTAAAATGTTTCTTTTAAATAAAGGTTTCAAACAATCTAAACAAGATTACTCAATGTTTACTAGAGAATTACATGGCCATTTTCTCATATTAGTAGTGTATGTTGATGATATTCTAATCACAGGTTCCTCTCAGACTCAAATTGATGTAGTCAAGAGGGATTTAGATTTGACTTTTACTATTAAAGACTTAGGACAAATTCACTATTTTCTTGGTATGGAGGTTTCAAGATCTACTGCAGGTACATTTCTTTCTCAAGGCAAGTATATCACTGATATACTAATAGAAGCTGGTATGGATCAGTGTGACTCTGTCATTGCTCCTCTATCTGTAGGACTTAAATTGTCTACTACTGAAGGAGACCTACTGCAAAATCCAGAAACATACAGGAAGCTTGTAGGTAAACTTCTTTATCTTGGTTTTACAAGGCCTGATCTGTCCTATGCAGTTCAGCACTTGTCTCAGTTCATGAATCAGCCCAGGATTCCTCATTTCAGGGCAGTCTTACATGTTCTTAAGTATCTTAAAGGTACTATAAATCATGGTTTATTTTATTCTGCAAATTCCTCTCTTAAACTTCAAGCTTATAGTGATTCTGATTGGGGTAGCTGTCAATTTTCTAGTAGATCTCTAAATTCGTATGTAGTTTTTCTTGGTAATAATCTTGTCTCATGGAAGACTAAAAAGCAGGTAACTGTCAGCAAATCCTCTACTGAGGCTGAATATAGGAGTTTATCCTATGCTGCAAGTGAGTTAACCTGGTTGGATGAGCTTCTAAAAGACTTGCAGGTTCAAGTGTCTCTGCCCATCAGTCTATTTTGTGACAATACCTCTGCTGTGCATCTTGCTCTTCATCCTATGTATCATGAGAGGACCAAACATCTTCGAAGGGATATGCACTTCATTCGTGAGCAGGTTGAGCAAGGCTTTATTCAAGTCCAATATGTTTCCACTCATCATCAGATAGCAGACATCCTAACTAAGGCTTTGTCTTCTACAAAGCACAGTCAGCTCTGTTCCAAGCTAGGCCTTTTACCTAGTCTAGCTTGTGGGGAGGGTATAGAAATAAATATGTAGAAATAAATATGTAAATATTTTATTTTCTTAGTTGTTTTGTTTTAGTTAGTTAAGAGGGGTTCTTAGTTTTAGTTTTCTATTCTTTCCCTCTCTCTATAAATACTCTCTTATTCTCTCTGCTTGTGGCTCTCACGCATGTACACTGATATTCACTTCAATAATAATTGATTTTCTTCTTCCTCCTTCTAATTACATCTTCATATTTATAAAATTTGAAATCTTGTACGCCCATGTTTAATTGTCAACCTGACAAAACATTACCATTGATCTCTCCTACATATATTATGATAATTGAAAAAGTTAGTCATAAAGAACAATTAGTTAGAATAAGATTTAAGTTTAATTATAATCCAATCTCATCCAATTTCACTCATCCACTCTCATCAATTCTAATTCCACCACCATTATAATCCAATCTAATTGCGTCAAAAATAAAATACACCCATAACAACTAAAGATGAGGTCGGTTAATGATTTTCTATACTTCATAAGAATTGTCATTGTGTGATGGAAATTTTATTTCACATTGATATATTTTGTCAACCAAAGACTACAATATCATTTGATTATTTGTAGAAATTTATATTTATCAATGCCTTGTTTGATAACCATTATTTCAACACCTTATTACTTATTTCAGATTAGAAAAATAAGTTCATATTAGATAATTTAATTTGATATTTTTAAACTTTAAATATCTTTAATAACATAACTAAAAATATTATTAAAATGACATACTTCATTCCCCCGCTCCATAATTCTTGCAACATTTGCAATTTAATGTTTGCCAATGCATAATTTATAGTCTTAATATCTTTAGGCCCTGTTCTTTAGGACTGATCTGATCTGATTTGAATTATTTAAAATAATGATAATATTAATACTAACTATTAATTTTATTATTATTATTGTAATTATCATTTTCATTATTATAATTGTAATAATTATTTTTTTATGAGAAATGTAATACATGATTATATTTACTATAATAATAATAATAATAATAATAATAATAATAATAATCCGGGTTGGCTGATGGTGCTCTTCGCCCGGCGGACGTGTTGTTGTACTCTTGGGGCAACGACCTTGATGTTTGTGTTGACTTTGACAGGGTCTTCACCTTTGACTCAATCCGGGTTGGCCGATTTTGTTCCTGGTCGTGTTGTGGCTGTTGCGGCACAGCGGAAGCGGGAAAAATATTCGGCAAGTTGTTCGGATATTGGCTACGGTTTCCTTCCTTTTTCCTTTTCTTCTTTGGGTGAATTAGAGAAGGGGGATGTTGCCCTTCTCAAGCGGATCCAGGTTTTCTCCAGGGCGCAGGATATTGGGGCACGTGCAGCTGCTCACATTTTTTCCAGGCTAGGTTTCACTATTGCTAGAGGAGTGGGGGGCCAGATTGTATTTCGCCTCCCCTCTAATTTCTTGTAGTTTACTTGATTTCTTTGTGGGTTGTAAATTTTCCATAATAATAATAATAATAATAATTATTATTATTATTATTATTATTATTATTATTATTTTTTATTTTTTTTGGGTGAGATTGAGGGGAATGTAATTAAAACGACATATCAAGTAGTTTGGTTTGGGCTTTGTATAACTATTAATTTTATTCTTATAATTGTAATTGTAATTTTTATTTTCAAGCCATGGATGAGGATTAGTAGCTAATCATAATTATAGGCTGTTTATTGAAATAACTTTATTTCTTCCCTTAATAAAATACTCTTCTAATTCTAATTTGATCTTATAATTAGAATTTGTAATCTTTTAAGTGTTACATGTTTAGAATTTGTAATTTATTGGCAATTATATTGTTTTTATTGGGTTATTTTTTTAAAGTTGTATGTCCTAAAACATACAAGCTAGAATAAGGGGTATCCGATCCACTAATAATTAGTATATTGAAATTATTTTTACAACAAATAACAATAATAATAAATAATAATAATAATAATAATAGTAGTAGTAGTAATAGTAGTAATAATAACAATAATAATAATAATAATAATAATAATAATAATAATAATACTAATAATACTAATAATAATAATAAAGAGTAATAATGTCTGATCCGATCTGATTATTGTAGCTTTTAAGTCCTAAAGAACAGGGCCTTAGTTACGCTTTACCAAAAAATATAAAAAATAGATTTTAATAAAGTAGATATTGTGTTAAATCCAATGAGATCCACATGACTATATTTTTTTAATGCCTATAAAGCACAAAATCTAGTTGCAAATTGCAAATTGATATATACATGATCAACATTTATAAAATAAACTAGCATAGCACCCGTGCGATGCACGTCTTGAAATTAAAATCTCAATATTAACTTTGTAAATAGTAATGTAAAGATTTGCATAATTCAGTTTCTGATATATTTTTATTTTTATTTCACATTGATATTTTTATCAACCAAAGACATTATCATTTGATTATTTGTAGAAATTTATATTTATTGGAAAAAAGGCCTTTTTTTTGGTAAAAAAATAACGCCTTGTTTAATTTGATAACCATTATTTCAACACCTTATTACTTATTTTAGATTAGAAAAATAAGTTTATATCAGATAATTTAATTTGATATTTTTAAACTTTAAATATCTTTAACAACGTAACTAAAAATATTATTAAAATGACATACTTCATTTCCCCGCTCCATAATTCTTGCAACATTTGCAATTTAATGTTTGCCAATGCATAATTTATAGTCTTAATATCTTTAGTTACGTTTTACCAAAAAATATAAAAACTAGATTTTAATAAAGTAGATATTGTGTTGAATCCAATGAGATCTACATGACTATATTTTTTAACGCCTATAAAGCACAAAATCTAGTGACCATAACTAGTGACAAATTGCAAACTTTACAAAAATTATGGAGCAAAATTTATTTTTAAAAAAGCACATTAATACAAATAAAATAATATATCAATTAATATATTTCCCCTTATAAATTAGTATATACATACATGATCAACATTTAGAAAATAAACTAGTATAGCACCCGTGCGATGCACGGCTTAAAAATCTCAATATTACTTTGTAAATAGTAATGTAAAGATTTGCATAATTCATCTTCTGATATATTGACCTTAACATCATCATATTAAAATTTTATCTGAATAAATATCAACCTATATTAATATATTTTTTTAATAAAATTTTACCACGAAATACAATATATTATAATATTAAACAAAATACACATCTCTTTTACTTAAATAGGTTGAATCATATTTTAATGTTTATCATAAACACTACAATATAATTTTAACTCATTATTGTTTAAAAATGCATGAACAAAGTTAATAGTCTATTGTTTAATTTATACCCGTGTTTGTATAGATTAATTTTTTTTAAATAACACCGACAATTACATTTTTTTCGTAAAAAGTGGAAATTTAAAAATTCTTATCCACTACCTACCCTATTCTTATTTCTCTAATAGTTTTTCACCATTTATAAAATCCTCTACTAAAAATATAACATGCCCCCATTTTTATGAGTATGTAGTTCAATTCATAACTTGCTAGTTCGATCATATTTCCATTCACATATAAACTTCTAAGAATATTGGTACGGTATTCATGGTTATGATCGATCTAATATAAGTGTTTGTACAATGAAATAGTATACAATTTCTTATAAAATGATGATTGTAACAAAATTTAAATGATTAATGATATTATTTTAGTAATATTTTGATTGATATTCAATTCAATAATTTTTATACTTAATATAATTTAAATCCAAGATCAATGCATTAAAAAAGAAATAAAAGATTATTAATTTATTTCTTCAAATTATTAATTATAGCATATGGATATGGATAAAAAAAATTGTAGGAGAAGTCAACGAAATCTACAACAAAAAATATTGTATAAGGTGATACATCATATTTAATATAAAATGGTTAATTTTAAGGTAACACGAACAAATTTTGGAGTAAATTTAAATAATTTTAGAATCAACTTGTAACCCACAATAATTGTTATCAAACTTTAGCTAGTTATTGATATTTAAAGGACAATTTTGATAAAAGAGAATAAAATTACTTTTATATATTATGATTGTTTTTTTAAAAATATATCTCCTATTAAAAGAAAATTTTACGGCTTAAAAAATCTAAAACATGAAGTTTTAGAATATAATAAATTTTCTTTTAAATTCTTCTCTTCTAGTATAATTTTATATATAGATCAATTATGTCATCAAGGCCGTCTTAAACTTAATAAAGGCCCTGTGTTAAAAATCAAAAGTAGGCCCTTTATATTATTATCATATATGGATTTTCTAAAACATTGGTAGGAGAATGAGTAATTTTTTTAGTTAATATATATTAAAATTTAAAATTTTGGGGCCCTTTTAATGATGAGGCCCTGTGCGGTAGGTCTCTTTGCACGCCCTATTCACCGGCCCTGTATGTCATACACTCGTTCTAAATAAACATATAACAATAATATAGATTCAATTTTAGAAATTTATTTTCTCGTTTCTTTTTTTTGAAAATTATAGTCATACATACAAATTTAAAAAATATATATATAATAAACTCAAAATTGAAATATAAAAAATAATTAATACATTAAACTAAAACTTGTTTTATCACAACTGTTAGGGGAAAATAAAACTTAAATGTACATTGTTTGTTGATTTTCTTATTATTAGGATCTTAAAAAAATTGATAAGTTAATATGGAGACCATTCGAATTATATAAAAAGTAATATCATGCATCTCAAAATAATAAATTAATAATGATACTTATTTCCTCCAAAAAAAAGTAGCAAAATTTTTATTATGAGAATAAATATAAGCTATAAATGTATAATAGATAGTAAATTTTAATCATAAGAATATATAAGAAATTAATATATGATCAAAACTAAATTATTTATGGTAAAAGAATTAAGATACAAATATTATGTATAGGAATTAAATCAAATAATATTTCTAAAGATATGTTATATTATATATAATATTTATTTAGGTAGAAAATATAATAAGATAAAATTAAAAAAAAGTAACTTTTTTAAATTAAGGGAAAAGAACGGATTTTTTTTTAATAAGAGAGTAATACGTGGCAAGATACAATTCTAGTTGCTTCTCGAGTAATATATATATCGATTGATTATTCGTAATATCAAATCAAATTTCAAACCTAGGTTAAGTCCAACCCAACAAACTCAAAATATCACTGACCCCAAAAGAAAGAAAAAAAAAAGGAAAGAAGGAAGACAGTGACAGGTAGAGCGCAAAGCAAAATACGAAAGGGTTTGCTCTCTCATCATCATCGTCACCTTCATCAATCATCAATCATCTTATTCTCCAGATTTTCATTCCTCTTTTTCAACCCATTTTCTTCAACAAACAATGCTCTAATTTCACTAAAATTCTCTTTCAATAATTCCTCTGTTGTTAAACCGAAACTTCATAGTTATCTTTTTGTTAATCCCTAAGTTTAATTTCTATTTTATTGGGCGAAAATTATGCATAGGGAAAAGGGTAATGTTGGAGGAGGATCATCTAGGTCTTCTGAAATTGGAAGTATTGATCGAAAACGTATCAATGATGTGTTAGATAAGCATCTGGAACGAACTTCTCCTTCAACTTCTAGAGGATTCAGCAGTAATCCTAAGGATAAAGATTTTAGGGTTTCGGCGCAGTCTAATTCCGTCCCAAAAGTTCCATCTGATTACGCTTTTTTAAATAATCTTAAAAATCGCTCCGATGGTTGGTAACCTTTCCTTTCTTTAGCTCATCTTCATTTTTTAGGTGAATTTTTGTTGCATGTGTGTGTTTATTTGTGAATTGGTTATATCTTGAGATGTAGGATTCTTGTGTGTGGAATGTAGTCATGTCAATTTGTTCCAAATGGAGCACTTGGGCAGCTTAGTGCATAGTTTAGTTCATGTTGTGCTACAAGGCTAGAGGATTTAGTGTTTCTAACGTAAAATGTTTTTTATTTTTATTTTTTATGTTATACTTTACTAAGATTTTGTTTAGGAAATTATTGCTATCAGTGATATTCGATGAAGATGAAAGTCAAGCTATTGTTGCTTTGTTTGGGGGGGGGGGTGTGTGTGTGTTTGGCTTGGAATACAAAGATTGGGATTTGGAAGTTCAAACCAGTTGGGTTTGTGGTCAGAACTGAGATATGACTTCTGAGATTGAGTGGTTTTATTTAGCTGGGCCCTATATGTGCAATTAGCATGGTTATCTTGGTATGGTGATTTTTACAGTTTTTGAAATACCACAAGATGTTTTATGCTTGGGTGGCAGTATGCTGTCTATTTTAATCTATAGTTGATGAAGATGGTCGCTAATTGGAAGTTTGGAACTGTTCCTTCATGTAGGTTGTTACATATTAAAAAGACATTTATGTAGGATTTGTGTTATCTTCACTTATTTAGGCAAATTGAGTAGGGTGTTTTTGGAGATGTATCTTAGTTGAAGATTTATTTCCATATTCACTAATTGCGTGCTTGGATAGCAAGATCAAAAGGATAGAAAGGGGAATGAAAGAGGAGGAAGGGGAAGGGAAGGAAAGGGATTGGAAAATGGAATTGCATTTTCCCTTCAAATCTGAAGAGATAATGTTTATCAAAGATAGATGGAATATAGATCATTCCCTTTCCTTTTCCTTCCTATTTCCTTCTCCCAAAATTTTATCCAAACAAAGCACTTTGCTCACTTTCTCTTCCCTTACTTTCCTTTTGCTCCATTTCCTTTCCTATTATCCAAATAATTTTTTATTTTCTTAACAAAGCCATGTCTCCATAGGTACTTTAAGCATGTTAGGGATGTGTTTCTCTTGCATGATGGGAAGTATTTGAGCGTACAAGGAATAACTAGACCTTTAATAAGTGTTTCATTTCTTCTTTTTTCTGCTTAAATGAACTATTGGGTGTCCTCTATGTCTACTTAAATGAACTACTGGGTCAAGGTCCTTACTATATGTAGACAATGTAGTGATGTGTGTGTAGTGGCTTGCTTGGATCTACCTTTCTTAACCTGTAATCTGAGTTATCTGACTTCTAGCCTTTTGAAATATCCTTTATTTTGACGTTCTTGAGTATAAAGTCATAAGAAGTATTGTTTACTACAATGTTGTTCTCTTAATGACATATAGTTGGCACGCTACTTGAAGTAACACGAAGCTTGCACCCAAAAACGATTAATAACATTAATTGTAATGGAGTGAGTTATAGCAACGCCATTTCATGTCAGTGCAAATTCTAGTTTCATTAATGCTAAAATTTGTCTTTTTTTGCCAACTTTGCGTTGCTTTTGGTAGCATGCCAATTCTATGTCACTCAATGAAGATTTCTTGTGCCACCAAGTGTAATTCTGACTATTTATTAAGTCAAGGCAAACTGAAAATAAGTGACACAAGCTTTTGGGGTTATGCAATTAGTGATACCAAGTTGGCACACTTCTATAAATGGCACTAACGCACCATAGTCAGATTATTTTTGAAATTAATGATGCTGAAAAGGGCCCTACCACAGGAAAAGCACCAAAAAAAATATTAAACTACTCTTTTCTATATTATAAAGTACATTATAAACAATAAAATATCATTTTTGTTCCTTTTTTTGACCTAAAGGTAAATTTCAGTTAATAGAAAACAATAAATATCGCCCTTAGGTCATAAGCAATTGATATGTCATAGGGGTCATACTTTTTAAGGGTCTCCTCTAATAACACTCCCAACTTATTTATAACTATTTAGTATGTTAAAAAAAGTAGTTAGACACCTTTAAAAGTTCTAACCACTATAAATCAATGGTTCAAATCATTTACCGAAGAGAGGCCGTAGTTGGGACCGTCGGTATCAGTTTTACATATTTTATAATATGTACTGTAAAAAAAAAGTTTTAGTATTTTTTGGGTACTTTTCCAATGTTGAGGCTCTTCTTGGCATCATTAATGTAAAAAATTACCTATGCCAACTTGGTATCATTTTTAGAAGGATGCCAACTTGTTGTCACTAATTGTATAATCCCCTAAAGGTTGTGTCACTGAGTGTTATCTTGCCTGAAGCTGGAGAGGATAAGGTCTGCTTGATCAATCATTATGCTTTTGGAAATTTCAAGGTGGTTTATTTTTCCTGTTGTTTACTTCTGATATTCAGCTCTAGTCTGTTTCCTCACTTTAATGAGGTTTAGTGTTTTACCAGTTCGTGAATCTGATTATGTTGTTTGGCATGTGGATAGATGTTGAGTGAGAATATTCTCCTGAATAATGCTTTTCTTCATTGTAGATGAGTTGGAAACTGACAGTGAAGAGTCAGATGTTAGTGGTTCTGAAGGTGAGGATACTTCATGGATTTCTTGGTTTTGCAATTTGAGAGGGAATGAATTTTTCTGCGAGGTTGAAGATGATTACATCCAAGATGACTTCAATCTTTGTGGATTGAGCAGCCAAGTTCCATATTATGATTATGCACTTGACCTCATATTGGATGTTGAATCTTCTCATGGTAAGCTTTCTGTTTCATTTTCTTCTTTTCTCCTCCCCCAATAATCTCTTGGCCATTTCACTTATTAGAACTCTTTGTCATGGAAATAAGAAATGTTGATCAATCAAAATTAATCTCTCTGCTTACTTGTTTGTTGTCTTACTCTCGAATGATGATTGGTAATTGAAGAATGCAGAATCACATGCATCTCTCATGCATGTGAACTGAATTATGACACATCAAATCTGATGGAAAACCAGAATTATTGATCAAGCTGAATGTGAAGCTATCTGGCTGCTGATTTGTTCGTTTTGTGGTTGCTCATTTTCATGTGTGGATCTTCACATGATTTTCTCATTTTGTGGTGGCTCACCTTCACCCCCAACCCCTTGCTGACACTCATTAAAATACAGCTGTTTTCACCCAATTATGCTGAATGTCAAGCTAGTTGGCTGCTGATGTCACCAATGTTACTTAATTCTCCTTCCTCCCGTGAACTGCAAACTAAAAAAGGCATTACACCCTTGAATTGATAATTTTTATCCCAATTTAACAAATTAGGTAGTGAATTGTGAATCTGCAGCGAATTTGGTAACATTAGACATTAGAGTTCACTGTTTTTGTGAGGGTCTTTGTTGTGAAGACTAGGCAGTACCTTTTTCATTCTGGCATATTTGTCTTGTGTTTTGTTCTTTGGTCTATACTTAAAAGTAGTTGGTTTGACTATATGACCTTGTGAGCTATGTTACTTGGGCTCTTGTAACAAGTTTCTCACTCGGCCGTTTTGTAAAAAAAAATTCATAATTTTGGCCTAAAATAAATTGTTCTCGTGTCTTAACCATGTCCGAGCTTTAAGGATCCAACACTGGTAACTTGAGGTTAAATGAAGAGTCAGATTTAATGTAGCTTATGAGTTATGACTTGATATTGGGAGGTCACTTGTTTTTCCATCACTCCTATTCATTTTACAACTAGTTATCAAAGCTTCCCTTTCCCTCTTTCCCAGCCTCATTTAAGAATCATCACTTTTACTTCTAGTTATAAGTTTTTCTGCCTCTCTAAACCCTTGTAGCAGCACAGGATATAGTGCAAATTTTACAATTATAGGCGTTGGGATACATTTTATAAAAGAGATTTTTATAGTCATTCGTTAGCCTGTAATGTAAAGGATATTATTCTTGTATAATTTCTCTGCGCTAAGGTAGCAGGCTTAAGACTTTCTTGTCTGTTCAGTTTAGGCTACAATTATGCCTCTATGTAATTAGAGTACAAGTAGGAAATTTCTTTTAGATAAAGTGAATGACTGAATGGGAGCATCTTTTTTTTAAAAAAAAATTGTGTGGAAAGTAAGAAGTAATAATCATAATGGTACTTTTTTTTCTTGATCTTTTTCTTTGAACAATATAACCTTTGCCCCCCAACTTTTCCTTTGTCATTCTTATTCGCAAATTGGAATCACTTCTCCCTTGTGGCTATTGGCTAAGACTGTTTGTGGTCTAATTTAATCCAAAATTAACTTCTCAATTTTTATTTTGTAGTTTAATTAGAATCCAATCCAGTTTAAATTTAAATTTGCTAGTTTGGACCTAATAAAATCCAAGTCAATATATTAAATTCCATATGGGCTAAAACCATATTTTAGCTAAAATTAAATACAACCATTAAGTATCTATGAACAATACAACAATCAAGTATATGTTTTGAGATTCATGTATTTTTTTTTTAAGAACTTGTGTAATTAGGCCAATGCATTTATTGTCATTCAGACTGGCCTAATTTTCTTTATAAAAGTAGGAGAATATTTGTCATTTGGACAATCGGGCCTAATCAAGTAGGACAATCTGAATTGTGAACAGGGTTATTCGTAAGTTCAATATCATTTTTTTTTTGTGGGAGATAGGTTGTGTGGTGCCCTGTGGAGGTTTGGTAGACTTTCTATGTTTATATGGCTGCTATTTTGAAGATAATTCAATTCTTTTAGTGCTTATTTATGTATTGTCAATTTTCTTAAGCTATAAATTTGGCTTCTCTGTTATATAGATCTTAACTTTCTCGATTAATAACATGTTCTAGGTGATATGTTTACGGAGGAACAAAATGAATTGATAGAATCTGCAGCAGAAATGCTTTATGGCCTAATTCATGTCCGATACATCTTGACTGGTAAAGGAATGACTGCAATGGTATAACATTTTTTCTCTGTCCGCTATTTTCTCTCTTTTTTTATGGATGGAAATCCAGTAATATTTCTTATGTGAATACTTGTGTGATCGCCTGCAGTTGGACAAGTACAAAAACTATGATTTTGGTCGTTGTCCTAGGGTTTACTGCTCTGGACAGCCTTGCCTTCCTGTTGGCCAATCAGACATTCCACGAACAAACACTGTGAAGATCTACTGTCCAAAGTGCGAAGACATTTATTATCCAAGATCGAAATACCAAGGCAGTATCCTTCGATGTGGAAGTTTAGATTTTTTTTTGCTTCATTTTTCGTACTTGCTTTCTTTTTTTTTCTTAAAAAAAGGGGCATTTTCATAATGTGAAATGTGTTAAATATGCATTGCTTGTCCTGTGATCTCCCAGTCCTGGTTTTGATGTGGAGGAAGGTATTTTCATGCCTTTTAGTTATCTAACATGTTGATTTACTGTCATATGCCAACCACATAGAATTTGACTTTACTTTGTATGGTATGGTGTGCATGTTTATGTGTGTTTTTGGTAATGTTGCCATAGTTAATGGACGTTAAGGTTTTAGAGTATTGAAGGAAAAATCAAGAATATTTTTGTTGCCATAGTTGATTGACTTTTGAGCTACGAGTCTTAGCCTATTGGTTAAGTCTTGCGAACGCCAAGCGTGAAGTCTTGGGTTTGAGCCTCACCACACAAATGTCTGAGGATCGCTTATCTTCCCCCTTTTAGATGTGTGTCACCAGCCAAATTAGGTCGGGTGACCTATAGTATGGTCTGGTTTAAGTCCTTTTTTTTGACATGTGGTTTAAGTCTTGCTACCACACACATCATAAAAAAAAAGTATATATATAGTTGATTGACTTTTGGCTATGTTTTATGTATTGTGAGCATCATGTCTTTTTTAAGCTTCATTGGGACTTGTATTTCCTTGACATGAAGAAGATATAGATGGCGCGTACTTTGGGACGACATTCCCTCACCTTTTTCTGATGACATATGGAAATCTCAAGCCAACACAAGCAGCTAGGAGTTATGTGCCACGGGTATTCGGATTCAAGGTTCACAAGCCTTGACACCAGTCCACATTGCATTTCCATTGTTGAAAAAAAAATTCCACTGCTTAGCAGTTAGCAGTGCTTTTACTTTGTTCTTTTTTCCAGTACATATTCTACAATTTTTCAGGTAATTGCATTTTTTTTTTTAATTTTAAATTTAGAAATTCACAAACAAACTTTTAGGATCAATGTTCAATGTAGGCTGAAGCCAATTTTAAATTAAAAAAAAAAGTTGTTAGTGAATTTTACAGTGTGAGTGTAAGTTTATTCCTAAGTTTTTATTATTGATAATCAATTAGTCCCACATTGGTTGCCAAATTTCTTCTGATTTTATGGAAGTTGTAGTAGTTGCCAAAATTGCTTGTCGATCGGTCTATTTAACGTTTGTCTGAGAACGTTGATTAGCTTTTGCCTATTCTTATCATTACTGTTATTATTAAATTTAAAAATTAAGTGATTGCCTTGTCTTAAGGAAGTATTTTTGATATATTGTCATTGAATGATAGTCTAAGTCACCTTCACCTACATCTTTTGAATTGGCAAAATTCCTGATTTTGACTAATTCAGAGAAGCTACACCGTTGGGTATTTAGGAGAAGATACATTTCATACAAATGCAAGTTACTATGAATAGATGTTCATTTAGGGTACGCTCTTTTTAATTTTTTTTATCAGGTTTCAGAACTTATTAGATTTAATTAGGTCAGGTTATGTCGAATAAGTTATAATTAAGTTCGCTTTAATAGGTTTAAGCAGGTCAGGTCAGATCGAATAAGTTGAAGAGAACGCACTCTTAGTTGACGACGAATATTCATTTGGTCTAATTTGAAATTTATATGTTGTTTATTAATTTTTTTGCAAATATTTATTAAAATTGAACTAATGTATATCGTGTAAATATCATTTTATTGGTACATCATGTGAATATCATTCTATTGGTACATTGTGTGAATATCATTCTATTGGTACTAACGTCTGGACGTTCTAATTCTTGATTTTGACCGTTATTAAGGTGTTCCTTTTTTGGTATACTATAATACTATATAGAGGATTAGAGGTGTGAAACACTTGTATAGTTGTATCTTGAATTAGCAATTGGTGTATGGTATACATGATTTGGGTCAATGCAAGTGCTTTATAATTATAACCCACGAGAGTTTTTATGGTAGTAATGATAACTACAACAATATAAATATCTAAAAGCTAAAGTTAGAAAATTGAATGAAAATCCAGTGGAATAATTGAAAGGGTACATATAACATATATACGAGTATAACGGAGTATATTCTTCTTAACATCTTATCTTATCCGTTTAGTTTTTTTAGGGTCATCAATATTTGGATCCCATTGTAAGGATATATATCTTCAATAATTCTTTTATTCACTAAGAACTAAAACGTTTTCATAATCTATAAATATCTCTTACAATCTATAAATAAATTGTAACAATTTAGAGTCATAAGAAAGCATCAAAATATTGATCCTTTTATGAATGTTCAATTTTTTAATGTCCGTGTTCTAGGTCAATTAAGGTTTACTCTTGAGAGAAAAATCCCTAATTAGCTTTTATATTTTTTCTATTGAAAAAAAAAAAATCAAAGCCTTCTAAAGTCAGATCAGAGTATTGTTGGTTATTATAATCAATATGATTAGTATGAGTGTGAATAATATGGATGTATTGTGCAACTAGAGGGGAGTTTTTTTTTTTGTGTACCCACTCGGTTCACCCTTTCTGGGCTAATTCGGATTCGGAACGCGTCCTGAGGTTAAGGTTTTAAACACCTCCCAACGTGCTTGCGGGGGGATCGAACCTTGGTTCTCCCTACCAAGTCTAGCCCCTGACACCACTAGACCAAGATAACGTTGGTACTAGAGGGGAGCTTATGAGCAACTTGGACTCAATTAAAAATTGTCAAATTAATTGACTCGGCTATGTACAAAATTTTAATTAGCTCAAATTGAGCAAGCAATTACTTAATTCGATAAGCTTGTGAAAATATGTTCAATACATTTTAGCCATCTTAAATGATCAGCGCTTTGTAAATACGTACTTAGTACATTGAAGGTTAGTATTAACGTAAAATTAAACTAGAGTTGCCAACTTGCCATCATAGACTACAGTGGCGGACTCAGAATTTGAAAAATGGGGGTATGGATTACCTATGCTAGACGTTAAGATAAAATCAAACTAAATTTTTTAAAAAAAAATTACAAAAAAAAAAAAGCATTTTATTTTATCCACATGACTAAAACAACCAAGCTAATATACCCATCGGAAAAAAAAAAAAAACAGAAAATGATACAAATATTAAAAAAATCAAACTGAAAAAACAAAAATTAGATTAAAAAAACTCTTATGCCAATTTTTTTTTCTTTTTTTAAGCCTTCTGCTAGAAGCAACAAACTCAACATATCAGAAACTAAAAACAATCAAAATTAGACTCAAAGTGATGGTACAAAATAAAACTAGAAGTTAGAAACTCAGATCAAACATTCAAAAAATTTAAATGATCAAAATCAGACTAAAATTGTAATCAAACTAAAATTAATTAATCAAACTAAATAAATTGAAATAACAAAAAAATATAGTCCTAAGTTAATTATAGTTAGTTTATTTAGGGGGAAAAATTTAAAAATTAAACAAAAAATACAATTTAATAACTTTTTATCTCTACCATAGGGAAGTATTTTTTTTTACAGGAAGTATGTTAGTGTTAATCGATAATAACCATTAGAGGTGTTAATTGAACTATATTAGCAACTTAAGTATATTTTTGGAATTTTTTAAAACTTGTGTATACCTCTGGGGATGTGCTAATACACGACCATTGGGAATTGAATAATCCAAAAAAATAGAAATAACTAAAAGCAAATAATAATAAAAAATAGCATCTGAAATAATTAAACAAACAATGAAGGGCAATTAAACAATTAATAGAAGCAATTATACCATTTTTTTTTAAAATTAAAAAAATTGGAAAAAATAAATTACCGACCGCCAACGGTCGGTAATTTAGGTTTGGCGGTTGGTAATTTACTGAATTATTACCGTCTGTTTGGCGGACGGTAATTTTTTTTTCAGTTTTTTTTCCCGAACGTTTTTTATTTTGAAAATGGGTACAATTGTATCCGGTTGTTCCTTACTGGGTCCGCCCCTGATAGACTAAATTCATACGTTACTCATGTTATGTACTCTCATTTCTGAGAACTGGAAAGACTACATGATTTTGGTAAGGATGATGTTGTTTTCAGTTTTCTTGCACATAACCAAGAAGTTGTTGGATTCGATGGTTTGGTCAAGCATGCCGGTGGATTTATGGTTGTGTGGCATAACAATGCCGTTTGGAGATAATGCAAATGGTTTAATTGTGGTGATGAATATTATGAGATCGAAAATTTATTGGTACACAGTGATTATCATGTATCTGCAATTAAAAAATGTTTCCCTGTAACATATGAACCGCAATGATTTGACATTTTATTAAATAATTTACCTAGAACACTTATTTTTATTAAAATTCAGTATTCAAAATATAAAAGAATGTTCTAAATGGTCAACATACATAAATGTTTCGAATATATAATGTGGATGGATATTATATTCTAAATATATAAGTATAATATTTATTATGTATTCATATGCACAATTCATGGATTAGGTTCGAGAATGTTTTAATGGAGAAGTTAAGTAAATCTAAACCGTTGGTATTTATGTTAATTAAATTGATTTTTATAATTAGATTTGACTTTTATTTTAAATAAAAATACACGTATATTAAGTTGATTTCGATAATTAGATTTCATTCAACATATGTTTTTAAGAAAAACATATGAAGTAGGTGAGACATATATATACAAGATCACAAACACAAGGGCAAAATAAGTGAAAGAAATTGACTAAATGACAAAAATAAGGGTAGAATCGTAGAATAGATAAACTTTAGATGAGGCCCACGCGTCCAAAAAAAATGCAACAAGTAATTTAGACATTTAAATAAGAAAAATTTAGCAAGTAAAAAAACCAAGGAGTACGAATTTTATCAAACAATATATAATATACTCCTCCGTAACAAAATAATTACAACAATTTGACATAAAGTAGAGAGGAAAAATATCAAATCGTTACAGTTAATATGTTACGAAGGGAGTATAATTTAAATTTATCAATTTACCAAATTCAACTACCTTTTTTTTCTGTTACATTTCCATTTAAACTAGTATTACTAAACATAGCCTAAAGCAACTTGATGGATAATCTATTAATCTTGCTGAAAAAGAATTACTTGGAACTTAATTTTTTTTTTAAGGAATACTTGGCCCTTCATAGAAGTAAAATAATAATACGAGTAACTAAAAGTTTCAAATTCAATGAAAGACTAAAATATTAAGTGAGCAGCACCGTACCACTCAATACTTTAACGAATAAGAAATTAATAGAGCACTTTAAAGATTGAGTTCTAGTGTAGTGGCGCTTGTATGCACCATGCAATCGATATGTTTTGAGTTCAATTCTCTCCACGCTTTCTATTAAAAGACAATACTAGCTGAGTATTCGTTTGAGAGAAGTTTTACGCCAAATTCCAATTTACTTTATCACATAAAGAAAAAAACAAAGTTGAGCATTCTCAAATATTGATGTTGGTTATGTCACAAAGCAATGACATCCAGAACCTTTAAAGAATCAAAGATTCAAAAAGATGGGGATAAAAATTGAAAATGACTAGATTTAGTTAGAGTGAGGAGGAGAAAAGAAATAGCAAAAGCTTTTAAATACTTCATTTGACTAAACACCCTGCCCAATCTAGATCATCAACTTGAGCATTTTTAGCAAATAAAAAAAAGTAGCTACACCATAATTTATTGATCAAATTGCCAATGAAAAAAACATCACTAATTCTTACATGACACTTGTCATGACCCGTGGTGGCCCCATGATAGAGACCATTATTCACAGGACTTATGAATATTTGGGATATTATCAACGGCGGATTTAGAATTTTGAATGTGGTAGTTGCATGGCTGATGGAATACTAAAAATTAACACATTATAATTATATTATGAGCACAAGCTACTATATATGTATATTTTTAAAAAAAAATTAAAATAACAAATTCATCAATTTTTAGATTATTAAGGGGCACATTATATTCTGGGCACAAGCTACTATATATGTATATTTTTTATAAAAAAAAAATCATCAATTTTTAAATTATATATTAAGGGGCAAGTGCTACTGCTACCCAAGACCCTACATAAGTCGGCCCCTAGATACTATATAATTCTTTTATTTTCTTGTTATTTTTGTAGCATAAAATAAACCAATTTATCACAAAATTTCAAAATCTAAACTTAAATATTTAAAACAGGATGTTTTGGTGTCACATGTCCACCCTTTAGCCTTCCTCCCCATGACACGTCACCTCCCTCACTCACTCATCAACCCACACATTAATCTCCTCCTAATCAAAACTTGTGCGCTATTTTTTCATTTGCATGGCTCTTCAATTAGCTCATTGCTCCTCAATCGTCGTTCCCCTTCATTATTGATTGTCTTTCATCTTCCTGCAATCAATTGAGGATGACTGCCATAATAATAATTATACTTTCTCAAATTTAAGACTGCAATGCTCCAATTGCTTGGGTAAGCTTTTGTTGTCATTATTCTAAGTTTTTTACCATTCAGCTTGATGTTATTAGTTGATGATGTTCAATTTGCTTTGTTCTAAGTATGATTTGGGAGATTTGGATTTTTTAAAAAACATATTGAATTTATAATCTCTAAAAAAATAAATAAAATAAGAAATTTAATGATAAAATACTTAATCATCTTTCGAATCTCTTTTAACTTCCTTATATTGCCTGTTTTTTTTAATTCATAACTTTTTTTATATCTTAATTTAATATTAAATGCATAGTTTTAAACTCTTTTTTACGGAGTACATTCCCTTATTTATATTCATATTCAATTTCTTTATTTGTTTTTATATACATTGTGTATATGAATAAATGTTTCTTATAGATTTATGGTAAAATATTGTAATTTTTCTCTTACGTAGTCACTTTATAAGTCAAACAAAATTTCGTGCCTTGCACGGGGTTAAAACTAGTTTGTATTCGTTACAAGTGAGTGTGATGCACCATTATGGAAACTGGAAAGTTGGAAATCCTAAGGCCACCACCACTGGTAATGGCAATATAGTAATAATTGCAAAGATCAAGGGCAAAACTGGGAAAACAACATCCTTTCCCAACATGAGCATGACCTCTAGTTTTAAAAAAAAGGAAGAAAAGATTTAAAAAAAATTGCACTTTATTTCTCTCTCCTCTCCATATAGGCATATATCTCTCTCTCTCTAAAATTACCATGAACTGAACGCAGAAAGCGCTGATAAAATTTCTCCCCAAAAAACGGTATCATATCCCTCATTTTTCATTACCACTGTTCTTCAGAGTTTCAAATTTTCAACCCCCCCCCCCCCCAAAAAAAAAAAAAAAAACACCCAAAAAACATAGTTCTGTATTTTAAGAAAGAGCCCAAAAAAAAGTGAGAAATTGTAAAGTAGTAGTAGTATATTGTTAGAAAGTTTTATTTTTATTGTGGTGTGTAAAATTGTTGTTCTTGTTTTAATCAGGGTTTGTTTCCATATGTAAATGCATCAGAAGAAATCTGAAGTTCAGATCGGAAAAGAAAGCTGTGGCATCTCTTCCGATTTCAACCCAAGTCCACCTCTTTTGTTTCCTTCTTTAATCACCCAGAAACACCCTAATAATCATCATCTTAATCCTAATCCTAATCATAGCAATACCCATCATCAACTTGTTCAATTTCAATCAAACCCACCTTTCATTTCTTCGTTTGACCCGAATTCTCGTGTTTTGAATCCGATTAAAGTGAAGAATGAGCCGAAATTTGGGTCAATTCCATCTCCTTCATCTTCAGCAACAACACCTAAAAACCCCCTTTTGTCAACTCCCCACAAGAGGCCATTAATGAACCCAACTTCATCCATTGTTAAATCACCTACTTTGCCTGCATCTCTTAACAATTACGCTTTTTCTGCTACACCCACGTCAAATGTTAAGTATTTGTCTTTGAATTCGAGGTGCCCGTCTTTGTATTTGGTGATTTCTACGGCGAAGTCTGCTGCTTCTAGATTAATCCGTCGATTTCGTCATCTTCGTCGTCTTAGGGTTCATCTACGTCTCCTTCTTTTGCTTGCTCTGCCCTTCTTTTACTTCTTGGTGTCACATCCAAGTCACTCTTTCTTTCTTGATTTTCTTTCTGCATTTGCATTTTCTGCTGCCCTTTTATTCTCCCTTAATCTTGCACTTCCTAGACTCCCATCAATCAGGGTATTCCTTAATCGTTCATTCCCTTTCTCAATCAAGTTATCATCACCTTCAGCATCAGCAACTTCCCGGCCTTTGCCAGTATTTTGGTCGATTGGTTCTAGGTCAAAAGTTGAGAAGAAAATAAGTTCAGGATGTTGGGTTCAAGTTTATAGTAACGGTGATGTCTATGAAGGTGAGTTTCATAAGGGCAAGTGTTCTGGTAGTGGGGTGTATTATTACTACATGAGTGGGAGGTATGAGGGTGATTGGGTTGATGGGAAGTATGATGGCCATGGAGTCGAAACATGGGCTCGAGGAAGTCGATATCGAGGTCAGTATAGGCAAGGTCTTAGGCATGGATTTGGAGTGTATAGATTTTATACAGGGGATGTTTATGCTGGTGAGTGGTCTAGTGGGCAGAGCCATGGTTGTGGGATACATACTTGTGAAGATGGTAGCCGATATGTGGGCGAATTCAAGTGGGGTGTTAAGCATGGGCTCGGTCATTACCATTTTAGGTAATCTTCTGAATTCTTGTTATCTTTTGGCTGTGTCATTCACTGTGGAATGTTGTTGTTTGTTAATTATTCATTTGGTTCTGGCTTTGATTCACACATGCTTCGTTCGTGTTTTCTATACTTCTTGATAGAGATCTTTTACATTGATACAAGTGGTCTCACACTCATTTCTTTGGTATGTTTGGACTTTTATGGTAATCCTTTAGGATGTGGATACCTTTTCTTTGTGTTGACATAATGATCTTTAAAATGTGGGTAACTTTTTTGCATAGCTTAGAAGAACTCATAATGGCTTGACTTTAGTTGTATTGATACAAGATTAAGTTATTCATCTCTTTTGTGTGAATCGTGGAATGAAAGGTCAGATAGAGTGGTTTGATCTTTTAGTGATTGCTGTTGGGCTGTACTTTTTTTGGTACCACACAGGCTGATTAGGTTAATAAAGCTAGCAAGTTGCTTCAGAAGTATTTTGTGTATTATATATAAGGTGATAGTAATCCTAGCAAGTTTCCTCTAATCCTTTCATTAGAAAGCAACTCTTTCGTGTTGAAAGCAGTGTCGCTAAGGGTTGTTTGTAGGTGGAGATCGTGATATGTGATCTAACATTTAGGTGGTTTAGTTTGGATCACAATGACTATTGCATAGCAAATTTCAATAGATATGGTTCTATGCCACTACTGAAGAATGGTTTATTTTAAATTTAGAGCGAGAGGTAATGACTTGTATATTAATTGATTCTAATTGGTCTTTTATTTATAGATATGATATAAAATAGTGGAGTTAGTTTTGAAGGATTTTATGGGCCAAGTATGGTTGGCAGTAATTCTTTTGTTATTTGTTAATCATGTTATCATGTAGCTTACTAGACACCTGTAAAAGCCAGTTGTTTTCTCTCGGTGCAAAGTGAAACATTTGCATCACCAGATTATTTTAGCCTCTATCATATCTCTATTACTCCGACTCTCTAATTGAAGTCTAATTTTGCTTAATTAGCTATTCCTATTGCATTTGGATCCAGTAAATGTAGCGATCTGGATCAGAACCTGATTCTTGGAATGAAATAATTCGGGTTACTTGGAATGAAACAATTTGTCTTTCCAATAATGGATTAAAGCTACACCTTTTTTTTTCTACTCACGGCCTGTGGTGTTAAGTCTCTGTATTACTTTTTGTGAAGAAGGAAAAGATGGAATACGTCATTTGTGATTCTGGAAGCATAAATTATAAGAGGGGGAAAAAAAAGGAAGAAGCCCAGTACATAGTAGAAGGTTGGAGACTTGGTGGTCAGATTACTCTTTCCTGTTTCCAATCTGTTTCAAGGACTGTGTCTCTTCGGATAGGGTCAACATGGGATGTACTCTTTAAAACCGATTCAGAACATTGAATTTAGAGCTCAAACACATAATAACTTTAACAAGGATTAAACATTTCAAATAAAATTTATTAAATTTGAAAAACCTTTACCTAATGGGCTATTGGGGTTGGATTATCCAACTTTTTTGGCAATTTAAGGAATGAGTAGCATAAAACAACCTGCATGGCTACGTTGTATTATTGTTGTATATTTCCTCTAATGCATATTAATGTTTCCACTTACTATAAATCCATAACCATGATAATATGAGAGAAAGTGTGATAGTTTATCCTTTATTTTTTTCCAATAGGAGAGAGAATTTCATAATGAAAGGATGTAAAAGTTAGTGTATCCAACATATGTGTAAGGGAGGACAGAAAAGGAAGAATTTCTGTTCAATTAAGTAATAAAAGAGAACTGAGAAAACTAACAATAAAAGAGAACTGAGAAAACTAACATGCAAGCAACAGCTCAAAATAATAGGGGCAAGTGGGCAACATTAATATGGTATGATGTGGTTGCATATTGAAGGGACTTTGTATGTGCTCTTGTTCTTGGATGTAGACATTTTGACTTATGAGAGCTTAGTAAGTTGTATATTTACTTTCCATTAGATTTTGTTGTATAGTGGATAGAAACCTACTTATTCTGTAGCTTTGTTTCTCCTATACATGTACTCTCATGTGATTAGGCTGTGAGTTAGATTTTACTATTTTGCCAACCATTTTCTTTAGCAGAAATGCAGAATGAATATGTAAAGTTCTTTAGCCCCTTCTTTAATCTTTCTGTAACCCATTGGCTTGGTTGAACTTTTACTGATTTGGTTTGACCCCCTCTTTTTAACAAATAGGACGACGGAAATTTACCCTAATCTTTTTTTGTTTGGGGGGGGGGGTGAAAAGAAAGGGCAATGAGATTGTGTAATTCTATTGAGTTTATCACAATTATACTTCCTCCGTAACATAAAAATGGCAACAATTATTTTTTTTCACGCATTTTGAGGAAACGATTTAAGGGTGTAAACGAATGAATTAATCAAAATGGTTTTAACACAAGTAAGAATATGAATATAAGTTACTAATATCAAAATTATTTTAATTAATTTAATCGTTTACACCCTCAAATCGCTTCCTTAAAATGCGTGCAAAAACAATTGTTGCCATTTTTATGTTACGGAGGGAATATTATTAATGATTCACTGACTCCTTGCCCACTAGTAACTCTTTTTTATTGTGGTTGGCCGGATGATCACAGCAACAAGCCTTCCTTGCCCACTTCTGTCAAATTCTATTATATCGATCAGTAGTGGCTATATGTAGACTAGTGCTGTATGAAGTGCAAATGTGGCTGATTAACTTCTATGCATATGTAGAGGAGTTGAGGAGCTGCATGAAAGCCTTTTGTCTCTTCACTTCATTGACTAACTTTCTTTGATGAACGTAAAGCATCTGAGCAGTAATTCTTTTCCCTCTGCTTTGGTCCTATTTGTGCCTTTTTCTTCTTCTTCTTGTTCCTCTAGTCTCTCCCTCCCTCTCTCGCTCTATTTTATTTTTAAATTTAACCTTCCTGTATTGATTGAGATATGCTGAGTGCCTTTTTAGGTGGATACCTGTTAATGTCGTCTTATGAAATTTGATAAGATGAATTATAATGTGACTACACATGATAGTTGGTTGATGTATCGATATGTGAAAATCCATTAGATGAATGCAAATATTGTTTAGTACTTCTACTTTGGTATAACCAGTATTATGCCCTATTGTTCAGGAATGGAGACATTTACGCTGGAGAATACTTTGCAGACAAAATGCATGGATTTGGAGTTTATAAATTTGGCAATGGTCATCGATATGAAGGAGCCTGGCATGAGGGCAGAAGGCAAGGGCTTGGAATGTACACATTT
The DNA here is from genome assembly GCA_951394345.1 of Salicornia ramosissima. Taxonomy (NCBI): domain Eukaryota; kingdom Viridiplantae; phylum Streptophyta; class Magnoliopsida; order Caryophyllales; family Amaranthaceae; genus Salicornia; species Salicornia ramosissima. Next base: position 45,362,581 of record OX596234.1, on the reverse strand, counting down.
AGAAATGGTGAAACCCAAGCAGGCCACTGGCATAACGGGATACTTGATGTCCCAAGCACGCAAAATCCAACCTCTCCTGTATCACCTGTTGCTGTTAATCATTCTAAAGTGCTAAATGCTGTCCAGGTAAGCTGCATATGTACAATTATCTCTTTTTTTTTGGGGGGGGTTGATTAAACATGTGATTTTAATTCTAAACTTTGCTTTTTAGTCTTTCGATTAACCCTCTGCCGTCAAGTTCACATTCTGTCTCCTAAGTTCAAATTTGGTTGATTTCATTCGGTAATGTGTTCAGGAAGCAAGACGGGCAGCGGAAAGAGCATATGATGTTGCAAAAGTTGACGAGAGGGTAAATAGAGCAGTTGCTGCTGCTAACCGGGCAGCAAATGCTGCCAGAGTTGCAGCAGTTAAAGCGGTTCAGAAGCAAATGCATCACGACACAAAGAATGAACAGCATACCCCGCTTCCAATTGTGTGACATTCGAGGTTGATTTGACAGAGTTATCATCAATTTTTCGCGTCATTTTATTACAGAAGATATAACAGCTGACTAGCTGAGTGAGTGACTGACTATCATACTGATATTCGTCTACTTGTTTGATCTGCTTAAGGATCTTTGCTTTCTTACCTTGAGAAGGTATTAACGCAACGCATAGCACTTAATTGAAACACATTTCCTGGTTGGAAAAAAACAGTCGTCTTATTTCCTGTTACGCCTTTTACCCATTTGTGGCTTCCTCGTTTCTGTAGTTGTATTAGAGGAAGAAGGTATGATATGGGTGTTTTAGTTTTGGCCTGTGGTTTTCAATTTGTATAAAAAGAAAAATATGCTTAGTCAAGTGTAATAGGAGCTGGTGCTTAGGTCAAAACCTTAATCCGGCAGGTGTTGTATCAATGTGAAATTTGCCTTTTAAATGAAAAAATATATCCGGAGAAAAGTTCATGTAACTGCCTTTTTTTTTTTTTTTTTTTTTCCTTTTTACATTTTTGGTTGATTGGAAAATGCTTCAACATTGAATGAGGATCCTCCTTGTGGGCTTAGCAAAAGAACAAGTCAAGAAATTAGGAATAATTGCAAATAAGCAAGGGGTGGCTAGTTGAGACAATCAAGATTAAAAATAATGAGGATCCTCCTTTTTAAATAATGTTTGTTTAAAAATACAAACAGTGTATAGTGGTCTAAATTGTTCTGTTACTATAAAAATTCACCAATGCATTGAATACAACTTTTATAGGTAGGATCCTTGTTGGTTTTAGGCTTTTATAGCGACTTTTTTGTCTTTTCGGAGAATTTTTTGGTTTCATGATATGATTTTACAATGTTTCTAGATATAATTATTCCTAGATTCAAAAACCTCGAATAGTTGGATTATAGCCTATTTTAAATTTCGTACCACGATATTTTTTCAAGGTCAATTCTAATTTGAACCTGTGTTTTTTCCCTTTATTCTAGAAAGGGTACGAGTATGTTTGAGAATAACAAAGCATTATGTTCTCTCGAAAGTTTTTTCAAATTAGGTTGTGTTGTGTTTTGAGTGTTTGTGCTCCATCATATAACTCCTCATTGTCCATTATCTATCCTTGGGGCTTCTTATCATTCCCAAAATGTTCAGGATGTTTTTGTTTAAAAGCTCTGAAAATTCTTAAAGTTGTGAATTACAACATTCGATTTCGACTCCCAAGCGACCGCTCAAGAGTGGGTTCCTTTTTTCGCCAATTTTCTTCTTCTTTATTACAAGGTCGTATAAGGAGAATATTATCCATTTTAAACATCTATCACAAACTATTGTGTCCCCCTAAAGAATTTTTTAATGTTATGTGGGTGATGTTTTGAACGTTCCTAGCTCTATCACAAGCCTCTATGGTAGTGTATTAGTGTCCATCATAAATCATGGGGGATTCTTAATTAATACCTAAGAAGTAAGAACCCCACCCAAATGCTTATGCATATTTTTGGAGAAATGATAAAGGCACAACTAAAATTGTTATAGGCACAACCTATTGTGAGAGCACTCTTCTTATGTTCCTCTCACAAAAGTTGTGCTTTTATCAAATTTAGTTGTGGCAATATCAATTCTTATATTTTTGTTTCACGTTCCCAACCTTAAAAAGTGTGGATTATAACATTTGGCTTCAACTTTCGATTAGCCAGTCTAGGAATAGAGTTATATTCACCATATTTCTTCATCCATGGTTTAGGGCTTTGCCAAGAGAATTTTTACAATATTATAATAATTAATACTATAATGAATTATGTTGTCCTATTCAAGGATTTTTTTTTTTTTAATATGGATCATACGATATTTTGTGCCGTCTAATCCTATTATATGACTCCTTATCGTATGATATCCAGCCTGAAGCTTTCAATTATCGAATAACCTGTTACAATCTATAATTATATTTTTCTTCCTTGACCCTAAAAATCAAAATGCATGGTTTAAAGTCATTTTTATTTCTCAGATGACATTTTCATTGTTGATTGTGTTTTTCCCTATATTTTGCATTTTGGTTTCACTTAAAGTGAGGATCGTTTTACTTGTTTGTATAAGGAAGTGTGGAATTCCTTAATCATTTAGTGCTTGTTTGGTTGAGAGGTATTTTCCTTGGAAATGTAAATTCCTAGGGCGATAACTAAAATATGGTGTGTTTAGTTAAAAAAAAATTCTAGGAAATCAAATTTCCAAGGGAAATTTAAATTCCAACATGGAAAATAACTCACCAAGTCCCCCATTGGTGAGTGAATTCCTACAATGCATAGGAAGTTATTTCCTAGAAAATACTTATTGTCTACCACACACTTTTTATGTAATTAGCAAGGGGAAAAAACTTCCTATGATAATAATTTCATATAGAAATTTATTTCACAGGGTAAACCAAACAAGCACTTATAGTTGTTGGCTTGTGCGAGGTTTCGAGCGCAATGGTTCTTTCATATGACACTGCAACAACGTTCAACATTCTTCCTTGTTACAGAGTACATCCTATCAGAACATTTCTTGAATTTTTTTGTTTTTTATTTTTTATTCATGGTTACAGACTTACATTGTGTTAAAGGGACAATTGTTGTCTGTTTTGACCCTTTATAACGAAGCACCAGAATGATCTTTCAATGTTGTTGTTTTGTGCAATATTTGTAGTCTTCTCATATGACTCTTCAGCTTAGTCCTGGGAGCCTCTTAAGTATTATCCAAAGACTTTGTCACAATGTTTTATGAAATTATTTCCTAAAATGTTGAAAAGCTTGCCATCTTAACTTTTGGTTTGGCTCTACCGTTCTACAATGAAATTTATTAGGCATTCATGCTTCATTATACAACTCTAAAGAGTCCTCCAATATGCCAATAATTTGTAATAGGGGGCTTCTATAATGTTTTGACATTTGGGTTATTTCTTGTACTCTAACCTTGAAAATCACAAAAAAAAAAAAAAATATATATACTCCGTAGTATATTATAACCTTCTAATTAAATCTCACAGAAGCGTATTAAAAAATTCAGTTTCGTTTTCACCCCATATTTTGTCATGGATCCAAACAAGGTCTATGAGAATAATGAGATGAATCAAAACATTCAATATAACTGAGAACAAAAGCTAGGTGCCTGTTTCGTAAATTCCTAGGAAATAAGAATATGAAAACTTGTTTAGTCAGCAAAAATGCAAGAAATGAAACTTCTCAAGTGTAATTTTCTACAAAATAGAGCAAGTACCCCTAGGTAAGTTGAACTTTCAAGGAAAATTTTATTTCTCATGCTCATCCAGTTTAACTTAATAAATCATGGGAAAATAAATTGCAAATAAATTGCCTTCAAAATTCGGTTACCCATTTGCAACCAAACAAGCACTAGAACTACTGGATTTAGTGGCACTCCTTGGGAAGACTCATGCAGCTGAGCTGACGAGCAGGAGACCATAGTTCCCTACAAATACTATGAAATACTAATACGATAATACTAGTATACTACTACACACTAAAGACACTTCAGTACGGTATTGCTTAATCTAAAAAGAAAATTACCAACAGCAACACATTAGAAAAAAGAAAACATGAAAAAAAAGGAATAGATTGCAAAACTCTTGGAGATGGTGGTTTAGCCTCTACCAACAAACTTGTCAAAAGGTTCAAAAAACACTGATCCGGCGTTCACTTGTAATTGTGCAAAATACAAAATTTCTACCAAGTTTCGAGAAATAAATACTAGGAACAATTTAACTCTCGGTCTGCTCCCTCAACCTCCTGATTGTACTTCTCACAGTCACTGCACTGGCGGTGCTGCAACGAAAAAGAAAAAAGGCCATAAATATTTACACAGATTATATAAATTTCTCCCAAATATTAGTATGAGCTTCAAAACATATCCTTACTTCAAAGTGTAAGCACCACCAGCTTTGACCTTGCCACAGTCCTTGCATCCCCAGATGCCAACAGCCTTCCTCTTCACGGCGTACTACAACAGAAAGTCTCAAAGATTAAACACAGTGTTTGGTTCCAAGCCAAAATGAGCAAATCGATGACAAGAGAAGATAAACAAAGTAATGGAAGTATTTTACCTTTCCGCAGAACTCGCAGAAGTACTTGCTGTGCTGACTGACCTCCATCTTCTTAATCTGCTTACGCAGACTGGCACCATAACGGGTACCTGAAGATTGAAAACATTAGGTGTTATACAAGGCAAAGCCACATTTCAACCCACTGAACAGTTAACAAACAATATTTACATCAAGACATATAACCCTAATTTGTTCCAAAAAAATTGAAAGAGAAACAATGACTATCCTTCTTGGCAGAATGTGAAGATGTGCTAAAAAATAAGTATAAATATTATGCATGATTGCCAAATAAAGTGGCTATTAAACCTAGGCGGGGTTTGAACTTGGAATCTCATTGCCACAACAAATATTCCACAAACAACATAAACAGAGCTTATATAGGGAAATTCCAAAACCCTCAAATTGAGATGTTTAAAACACAACATCTCAAAGGGCATTATAGAAACTTCATGCATATAAGTTAAGTGAAAGTTTTGATGTTTTAAATGATAACAGTTTGACTTATTTACTAAAATGTCATTTTAGATGTGTTTTAAAATCTCAATTTGAGGGATTGGGTATATAACAAACAAAGTTCAAGACAGATCAAATTCAACATAGAAGAGTTAGAACTCACCATATTTCCCAACAATACCAACCTTCTTCGTTCTCTTGGCCTGTAAACATTAACACCAAGTAACTTTAAAATTTGCTAGGAACTACAACAGCATTTTTTAAACAATTAAACACAATGCTTATATTGCATCAAAAAAAAAAAAAGAAAAGAAAGAAGCAATCACAATATTATGAGCACATCATATTTCATATTTAGATAAACACAGCCCAGTCTATACATTAATTAACAGGGACCAAAGTACTCTATTTTATTTGTGTTCATAAGAGTAGAAGTAGCAAAGCAACGCACTGTATAACAGTATGATTACAGGATTAAACACTCAAAACATGACGTAAATTCCACACAGCATCGTGTCAAATTATTTTTTTGCTGCAAAAAATGATGATAAATCAAATAGTTTAGAAAATACAGGAAGATGAATGGAAAATACAATTTTTTCTTAAAAAAAACCATTCACAAGAAATCAAATCTGACACTTTTAAGCTAAAGGGATATAAAACCCTAATTTGTTAATCCAAACCCAGAAAATTCATGTGAATACCCTAGAATAATTGGTACTTTTTAGCAATAGCAATAAAAAATACAATACACAAAAGATTATCTCTAGTGCCACATGATTAGTAAAGAACGGATTGAGCTGGGCCAATATCGTTGTGATATTAGGGGGGATCTAGCCATCTAGGAGTGGTAACTCACAATTTCACCCTCGAAAGAAAACTATTAAGCTAACAAATGGCAATGCATAGCATCAAAAACACAAAAAATCGATGTTGATTACAGATGATTCAGCTATGAATCGCACACCAAGCAACTGATTACTACGATAGTCCGATTCATTTATGTGCAACTAAAAATTGAAAAGCCAATTTAAGACTAAAATGAAAAGAAGATCAGATTCAAGCACGATAATATAAAACAATAATGCACAAAATTACTGAAACAAAAACATAGAGAACAAATTGATGAAGAGAAAGTACCATTGCGAAGGATTAAGTCGACGGATGAGAGAGAAAGTGAAATCCCTAAGAACAAAACAGCCGAAATGAGGAGAAATGCAGAATGGTGATTGATTAGGGTTTTATACTTCTGCTACTTAATTACAGAATGAGGTACTTCCTAGGGTTTACAATATTGGGCTTTTTAAAATAAATTAGATGGGCTGTGATAATGAGGGGGCCTATAAAGAATGGCACATTGTATTTTAGTTTGATTTGATTTTGTATGGGCCAACTTTTCATTTGATCCCTAAACTGTGTTTTCATGTTTGCCAACATAATTGCCCTAAAAATAAGAATTAGAAATATTTTCTAAAATGATAATTAGTTTGGGTATTTAATTATTAAAAAAAATGTTCATAGTGAGGTTCAAACTTGAGACTATAACACATTAATAGTATACACTTACCAACTCATCCAACATTCATTATTATCTCAAATTCCACTATTTTAAAACTTATTGTTTTATTGTTCGAGTACATTTAATGTTAGTTTATTATCTAACAATAAATTTAAGAGAAGGTATTGTGTCAGACCAGTCCGACATGAGGTTACTGTCAGACCAGTTCAACTGGACCTGGACACATATTGTCAAACCTGGACAAGTTTTATTGAACCTGGACACATGTTGTTAAACCAGGACAAGTATTGTTAACCCTGGACACATATCTGTAAACTTGAACATAAATTTGTAAACCTGAAAATATATTTGTAAACCTGGACACATGTTATTGAACCTGGACACATAGTATTAAATCTGGACACATAGTACTGAACCTGGACACATATTGTTGAACCTGGACATAAATTTGTAAACCTGGTGAAACTTATTGAACCTGGAAAAATATTGTTCACCCTGGACACATATCATAAAATCTGGACATATATTCTTGAATCTGGACACATGTTATTAAACCTGGACAAGTATTGTTAGACCTGGACACATATTTGTAACCCTGGACACATGTTATTGAACCTGGACACATAATATTAAATCTGGACACATAGTATTGAACTTGGACACATATTGTTGAACCTGGACATAAATTTGTAAACCAGGTGAAACTTATTGAACCTGGAAACATATTGTTTACCATGGACACATGGACCTGAACACATATTGTTAAACTTGGACATATATTGTTAAACCTGGACACATATTATTGAACCTGGACACGTTTTGTTGGGTCTGGGCATAAAAAAAATACAAGTGTTGGACGGTCCGACGGTCGGACCGTCCGACACAATACTTTCACTAAATTTAATAAATTTCTAGATCCATTATTTTTTAGGCGCAAACAAAATAGACAATATATTAATATTAATAAGGCAAAAGCTGGCCGTTGGATAAGATTTAATAATAGTGAAAGTATTGGGTCAGACCGTCTGACAAAACAATTTGGTCAAACTACTGTCCCAATTATACATAAAAGAAAAGCACTTCCGATGAGATTGAGACGCAAGCTACAACCAGTTACGCTCATCAAAGCAGGAGATGTTCAACATTGTAATTCTGCAAATGTTTACAGAGATATAACCTTCCATTCTCATACACGGCTTTTTACACACGATTATTCGATTAAGGTTTAATATGTTGCTAAACCAAGAAATCTTCAAGAAAAAAATTTCGACACCTGAGTTTTTTGGGAGTTGCGATAGTGGTATCCTAAACATTGTCAGTAGCTTCCACCATTCCTGGACTTTGTGGGATGAGTTCAAACTCTGTAAAAAATATAATTTTACTGATGTAGTTAGTTGGTTGTGGAAGAATTGTATTCTCAGTAACTTTACAAGCAGAAGAAAAATGATGAGAGAATTTGTTCCAGGTTTATGTTCGTGTTTGTCCAGGTTAGCCTTATTTTTATCTAGGTCTAATTTTTTTGAGGTGTTTTGTTTGTCCAGGTTAGCCTTATTTTTGTCCAGGTCTAATTTTTTTGAGGTGTTTTTTTGTCTAGGTTAGTCCTTGTTTTGTCCAGGTCTAATTTTTTTTTTGAGGTGCTTTTTTGTCCAGGTTAATCCCTATGTTGTCCAGGTTAGTCTTTATTTTATCCAGATTAGTCCTTGTTTTGTCCAGATTAGCTTTGTCCAGGTGAAACCTTATTTTTCCAGGTCCATTTTTTGCTATTATCTTCCTTTGTCTGACAGAATGTATTTGGTCAGACTTGTCTGACCTAATACCTTCTCTTAATAATAATACTTACCTTCCATGATAACTATTTGACAAAAAAGTTAAATTTAAATCACTAATCCATACTAATTATTCATATTATTGTTCCTATAAAAAAATATTAATATTATTGTTACAAGTTTTACGATCATTATGAAATATCTTTTGTCATATTTAAATCAAGGGAAACAATGGTAATAAGAACAACAACACCAATAACAATTTTTTTTTTTATTTTACAAATATTTTTTAAATTCAAACCGAACCATTTTTTGATAATTTATTATCACATTATAGGCTCAACAAGATCGAACTAACAATGTGATACTGAGGGCGGAGAATGATAACCTTAAGAACGAAAATTATCGGTTACAAGCAGTATTGAGGAGCTTGGTTTGCCCTGGTTGTGGCAAATCTTCCATTTTAGGAGAGGTGGAGCATGATGAGCACCAACTTCGCCTTGAAAATGCCAGGCTTAAGGAAGAGGTCGGTGTTTGTTACTCATCCCTTTTTTATTTTGAGAAGTAGTTCAGTTAAATGTTGACTTATTTTTAACAATTTTTCCTAAATATTATCATGCATATACTTCCTCCTCCGTTTTCCTTGGGATCCCTTGTTTTGTTTTTTTTTTTGTGAACCCAACTTTGAAGAGTGTTTTACAAAAACAGTGGAAACTGCTATTAGCAATAATTAAATCTGACTATAACAATAATTTCAAAGTATAGTAGTGCGTGACTAGATCGATAGTTTTATGAAGTACTGTATTTATTTATATAACTAGTATTTTGGCCCGGGCAATGCCCCGGGTCGATTATTATTATATTTTGTATTTCGTTATTTTTCATAAACTTCATAATTGATTTTGGTTTTTTTTTTTTTTGTGTAATGCGAATTGATATAGATGACAATGATGGTGTCATAAATAATAATAAATTTTAAAAACTATTAAAGATTTGGAATTAAAAGAGAATAACATTAAAAAAATTGAGATAGGATGATATGTAACAATAGTAGCTGTTAACTTAGTAGATTTATTTGAAATGTGTTGTTTTTTAGTTACACTAATTTGCAATGTTTTATCATATTTTAACGTTAAATGTTAAACAAACAAATTAAAGTGGTTTGATGGTTGATAGCTTATATTTATCATATTTTAATGATAAATATTAAACAAACAAATTAAAATGGTTTGATGGTTAATAGGTTACATTTCACTATGGAGGTTATGGGTTCGATTCTTGACTAAAGCAAATTTTAATTGAGACCCAATAAATACGTTTTTTCCTAGGTGGCATAATATGGTGTAAAAAACATATGTGGACAATCTTACGTGGCGCAATACATCGCAAATAACATGACATAGCTGAAATAAGGATTAACAAAGGGATGACACGTGGCAGTTAAAACTTCTTATTTTAAATATTTAATAGTGTTTTGGCCCGGGCGTTGCCTCGAGTCCAACATTTTTATTGATTTTATTCTACACATTTGCTCTGTCTATTAAGCGATAAAGAAATAGAAACATGAAGAAGCCTAAAAGGTATAGTGCATTAATAATAAATGCGCTATAATTAATAGACCTTTGGCGTGGATGATAATCGTAGATTGTTGAAACACCAAGAACAATCGAAACAAACTCGAATCAGTAAAATTACCCTCAATTTGCATCTCAAATCAAACATCAACTTGATGGGAAAACACCAATAACAAATCTAGGTATCATGATGAACAAAATAAATTGGAAATTATAAGTTGGATTGTAAATGAATTTTGTAGACGAATTGAAATTCAATTAGCAAAAAAACTATTGTATTGGAGCAAAGCATCGTGAATTTTGCTACTATGAGCTATCACTTCATCGCCTTCTTCCGTTTTTATATAAACTTTTTCTCCCTTTATTTTTCCTAAGTAATAAAACAATATGGATATAAAGAAGCATAATTAAATCAACAAATAAATGTAGTTGAGTTGGTTACTATCTACTTGCTTCGCGCACCTTATAATAATTTTAAAATGTATGTTTTTAAATGTATCTTCTAAGCATACTTGAACCCATAATCCCTAAGTACAAAAGTCACAACTTAACCACTAATCCATATTAATTTCATTATCAATTATTCCATAAAGAAGTATTATAAATTTCATTGTTAAAAATTTTTGTTCCCTTTGTTTTATGGACTTGAGTCTCAAAATAAAAAACGTAGTGTATCATTCGATCAAATTAATGATGATGATATTTCCTCTGTTTCATTTTAAACGCATGAAAGAGGTATTTTAATTTTTGTGAAATATAAAATATTCGTTTGTTGTGAAATAATTGTAATAGGATTTGAACCTAAGATCTTTTATATGGAAGTAGTAGATAGTAACCAACTCAACTACATTTATATGTTGATTTAATTATGCTTCTTTATAACCATATTGTTTTATTACTTAGGAAAAATAAAGGGAGAAAAAATTTATATAAAAATGGAAGAAGGCGATGAAGTGATAGCTCATAGTAGCAAAACTCACGATTCTTTGCTCCAATACAATGGTTTTTTTGCTAATTGAATTTCAATTCATCTGATCTACAAAATTCATTTACAATCAAACTTATAATTTCCAATTTATTTTTCCATCATAATACCTAGATTTGTTGTTGGTGTTTTCCCATCAAGTTGATGTTTGATTTGAGATGCAAATTGAGGGTAATTTTACTGATTCAAGTTTGTTTCGATTGTTCTTGGTGTTTCGATCGTCTACGATTATCATCCATGCCAAAGGTCTATTAATTATAGCGCATTTATTATTAATGCATTATACCTTTTAGGCTACTCCATGTCTCTATGTCTTTATCGCTTAACAGACAGAGCAAATGTGTAGAATAAAATCAATAAAATTGTTGGACTCGGGGCAACGCTCGGGCCAAAACACTAATTTATAATAAAATTAAGCATAAATTGATGTAATTAATGCTTAATTTTTCTTAAATATTCCTTTTATAACTTCTTATATGTAGTCTTTAAGGGTGTCTATGCATATCATTTTCTTAGAAAAATTGGCTTGGTTCTTTAACTAAAAATATACTCCTTTCGTTTTTTTGTGTTGGTCTCGTTTGGAACATTGTAATATTAGAATTACAAAAAAAAAAAATTATAATTTTCCTCAATATATAAGTAAAACACGAGGCAATTGATTGTACGTTACTAATATTAAAATTATTTTGATTAATTTCTTCGTTTACACTTTAAATCGTTTCCTCAAAATGCGTGAAAAAACAAATGTTGACATCTTTATGTTACGGTGGGAGTAGCTTTGTTGAACTGAGCTAAAAAAAAGAGAATATTCATAATTGCTCCTTGATTCTTGCCCACGAATCAGCTCATATTCATTATTGTTACCATTTTTTCATGTTCTACTACTTCTTTATATACCCTTTTAGTCCAGATAGAAGGATATACAGAAAACCACATTCAAATTGTTCAACTTCTTCCTTTTTTGAGCAAAACAAATTCGAGTTCCAACCTCTCTTTCTCGAGTGCACGAATTAGAGAGTGTTATGTTAAATCTTGGGGAGCAAACGTCGTTGTTTCTATTGCACCGTGTCGAGGCGAAATTTGCTTCTAAGACAATGAATTTATCACGGCACAACTTTCTTACCCATAAAATAATTTTTCAAAAACTCTGACTTTACAGTATTATTTCCAACAAACTAAATATATGTCAATAAGGTAATTAAACTATACAATCAATTTGATTATAAGTTATGTGTAATCGAAATCAATAGCTTATTCTGTTTTTAATGAGTACTTTTATTTGACAATTATTATACTGTAGTCCCGGGACTACAATGTTGTGTGGTCTCGCGCAAGTGGGAAGGATTTTTTTTTTAAAAAAAAAAAATTCCCAAAAAATAGCAACAATAAACCCTTTCACTCTGTTGTGTGGTTCCTTATTTCACTCTGTTTTCAAGAAAACCCTTTTACTTATCTCATAAATTCAGCAACAGAAAACAACAATCTGCATATTTCATCTTCATAATCTACATTTTTTTTTAGCAAATTCTTCATCAAAAACGTTGTCAACAACAAAATCTTCATCCCATGCAAAATCATAATATGTTGAACAATTAATACACAATATTCATTTCCTACCAATACAATTTTTTTTTTTTTAAAACAATATTCATAAATTTAAATAAAGAACTAATGAATGTAACATATTATACGCAAAATTAACACCATTCACAAAGTACAAAACAAACTTCATAAAACATAAGAAAATCTTCATATTCAAAAGCATAATAATCATTTTTCTATAACAATGAAACGAACATCTTCATCCCATGCAAAATCATAATATGTTGAACAAATAATACACAATATTCATTTCCTACCAATACCATATTCATTTTTTTTTAAAATAGTATTCATAAATATAAATAAAGAACTAATGAATGTAACATAAATCTAAATTAATTTTTACGTATAAAAAAACTGATTTTTTTATGAATTAAGAAACTGCTTTTAATTCCTTGAAAGTATAAATTCTATAATAAGAGATTTTACAAAAAAAAAAAAAACTGATTTTCCATGAATTTAGAACCTGTTTTTACGTAAAAACCTAAAAAAGTTTTTTTTTTTTAATAACTCCAAAACTACGTCGTTTTTGCAAGGGACCACGTAGAGCTGCGTGGTCCTGGGACCATATAATAATTTGCGTTCCTTCCAAATTTAGTTATAAATTCATTCCAATTACCGCAATTTAAAATCGGTTACCAAATGAGACGTTAGAGCTATGTTTAAGAAGCTTAAAATAGAAATATAATATATAATAAAAAAATCACATCAAACATTTATTGTCTTAAATTATGTGTAATTTTGTCTTAAAATCCTAAATTATTTTCATTTTAAGAAGTTAATTTAGGCCTATGTTTACCATTTTTCAATTTTTTTAAAGTCTAATAATGATTGTTGATATTTGATAATCATGTGACATACTGGTTTGTGGTTTACTTTGATGTAATAGTTTGTCTATACCTATATCATCTAAATGTTTGGTTTCATCCATCTTCACATTATATGATTAGGTTCTACGTCAAGTACTCTCTCCGTAACATAAAGATTTCAACAAATGTTTTATTTCATCAATGTACTTTTTTTTTTAATTTTTTTAATTTTTACTAATAGGTATTTTAGAGCGTTCTCATTTTTTTTCTATGAAGAACATAGTACTCAATTTTCCTTTACCAAAAAGGTATGAATTTTAACCTGGTGGTTAAACCTCATCAAATTGGGTCTGATGATCTATAGTAGGGTCTGATTCAAAACCTAATACCACCCACATGGCCACATTATCCAATTATTTAAATTAAAAAAATTTTACCTTTACCTTTACCTTTACCTTTTTTAATAGGATAAAAAGATATTACAAAAAAGATTAGGTAGCCCTTCTAACCAAGGTCATACCTAACCTATCATCCTCAAGAATATTATAAATTTGAGAAGGAGGAGTAAATTAAATATATAAAGTAGATGGGATTAGATGATCCATATTTGCGATCCAATCGGCTGCTTGATTTCCTTCTCGATAGATATGCCGACCATAGTAGGTGTCAAACTGAGTAAGAAGATATCGTATTTCACTGACCAAATGCGCTACCTTCCATGGAGGCCGTGAAATGTTATTTGTAGAATTAATAACTAGTATGTTATCTCCTTCTATCTCCACATTTAAGTAGCCGGCTTCAAGTAGATGATGAATACCATTACGCATTGCCGTCAGCTCAACAAGCATTGCAGAAGAGCGACCAAGGTTGAGGGTGTGAGCTGCAAGACAATGCCCAAAGGAGTCACGGATAAGAAAACCTGTTGCTGCCGATGTAGTAGTTGCACTGCCGTCAAAATTAAGCATGACCGATGAGGATGTCGGAGGATGCCAAGAAACAAGGATAGGATGTGGTGTGTGCGCGTTGTTGGTAGTGGTGGAGGGGAGGGGAAGGGGGGACAAAGTCGTATCCATGTGTGTACGAGTTGACCATTCCGTAGTTAGGAAGAGTGTACGATAAATAGTTTGGAGGATATTAAACTGGGTGTTGTCAAAGACAAGAGCATTACGGTTTTTCTATGTTGACCAAAGAGAGAAGGTAATTGGTGGGATAAGCGTAGGGTGGTGTCTATGAAAAAATTTGAGCATGGTTTTGATATTCACAAAATTTATATGGTAATTGAGAAGTTGCGGTATTTTGTGGTGATTCCAAAAAAGTCGTACAGAAGTGCAATAGAGGAAAATATGTGTTAACACAATTTTTTAAATCTGCGAAGAGAAATAAAAATATGCAACAAATAATGATTTATATTGATCAAATAATATTTTGGGTAAAACTCTATTTTTCTGATTCAATTTCCACAATAAAATGAACTTTAAAAGAATTTTGCAGCTTGACTTGAATGAGGGCTACCGGCTTGTTCTCGTTCAAGGAAAAATTCTCAAAAGAGCAATTTGACGGATGCTTGATGACTTGATTTGTTTGCTTTCTGGGTTGAAAGTGCTTCTTCTACATTCTTCACCTTTGTTGGATGCTTGATGACTTGATTGGTCGGCTTCCTTATGTTGAAAGAGTTTCTTTCCTTTCTTCTTTTGAGGGAGCTTTTTATTTGAGAGAGAATTTCCACTTTGCTGAGTTTTTTTTCTTAGCTCTGGATTATCTGCCTCTGCCCTTAGGAGTGGGAATGACGCTCTATTTATAGAGTCATTTTGCTAGGGTTTTAGGAATGACATTGCTATTTTGGTCTTGTAATCGAATTTCATTTTCACTTTAACTTGAAACCCAACTTATTACTTATTAATTTTGGTTTAAAATTAAACATACATAATAATTAAAATAGGCCCAAATGCAATTACGAGCCCAAATTAATAAATTCATGACCCATTTATAATTTAAATTAACGTTTGACTTTTTAACGGAGCAAATATAATTAATGTAGTATAATATAATTTTTATGTGCCTACAATACGGTCACCAATTTTATCTTGTAATTGACAAAAAGGGCAAATACAGAGGGAAATTATGTTACGGTTGAAAAGGATACACAGTAAGGGAAGACTAGTGAAATAATTGCCAAAAAAATTTACATTTACCAAAAGAAAGAAAAAGGGAAAATCCGAAAATAGAAGACGCGGCAAATTGCATCAAAACTCAAAAGTTAGTTCAATTCCTTCGCAACTCCCAACTTTTATATTTTCCTTTTCTATTTTACGCTTTATCAGTCAACCACCTTCCTTCCTCCCACAATCATCAACGAAATCTCAATATCAAAATTCCAAAATTACCCCTGAATCCAGCACGATGATGATGCTAGTCAATTGCTCCGGTTGCCGGACCCCACTACAGCTACCTCCCGGCGCTCGATCCATCCGCTGCGCTGTTTGCCAAGCCGTTACTCAAATCGCCGACTCACGCGCCTCCCCTACTCCTCCTCCTCCTCATCACGCGCCACCTCCTGCACCTTCTCCGTACTCTCACGGACCTCCTGCTCCTTCGCCATATTCTCACGCGCCGCCTGGACCACCGCCCTCTCCCCACGGCAGGAAAAAGGCTGTTATTTGCGGGATTTCTTACAAATTCTCCAGCCATGAGCTTAAAGGCTGTATTAATGATGCAAAGTGTATGAGATATTTGCTCATTAACAAGTTTCAATTCCCTCCCGATTCTATCCTTATGCTTACTGGTATGCCCTCGTTCTTCCCCCTTTGATCTTTTCAAATTGGAAATTTATGTTTTTGTTGTTGATTTGGGTTTTGACTGGATGATTTTTTATTGGGTTGATTTTGAGTTATTTTGTTGAGAATTAATTTTGGCAATCATTTGACTTGTTGAGTAATCTCTTTTAGGGTGATAATTGAAGGAAATTTCAATGCAATAATGCATTAGCAGAGCAACATTGTTTGTATAAGGTGAAATTGAATCAAAATTATAGGTTTTTATGAATTTTAGGGCATTTGATGAATGATTAATTTATGGTCAGTTTAAATGGTTTGATGAGAGACCATTCTTTGAGTAAATAAGTGAAATAAGCAAGGAGCTCCTAAGAAACTATCCACACAGTCAATCTAGTGACTGGAAATTTTATTTGAAGAACCAACCTTAAAGATAAAGAGGAACTGCTTTATATAGCTTAACATGTATGCATTTTTAATCATACATAGATTGAGTTTTTTAAAACTAAGAATCATGAGCTTCAAAGCGGGAACTTGTTTTACTCCCTCAATAACAGATTGATTGCAACAATTTGACATAAATTAGAGAGTAAAAATGTCAAATCGTTGCCATTAATATGTTACGGAGGGAGTACTTGTTTCAGTATGATATTCACATTTTTCCTCTGATTAGCATATAATCTCAAATCTAATGACTACCCTGTACTAGAAATCTGGAATTGCTTGTGTTGATCAAGAATTAAACACTGAAATTATGGATTCCGTAACATGCTCAAGAGTTTGAGTTTGGGCTTTTTAAAATTTATTTTTCTGGCAATTGGAATTGCTTGTGTTGATCAAGAACTAAAGACTTTGTGATTCTAGGCAATTGACTACTGTAGCACTTATGGATTATGTAATATTTCACATTGGATAATAAATTCATAACATTGAAAAGCTTATTATACAGTACGTTCCATGAAATTCACCCGAGGAAAAATTCTCAAATCAAGTTCTCAGATGTTTTTAGAATTTTTTTCCCTGCCTAAAACTGGGCATAGTAGGGATGATATCCATCTTATTCTGTTAAATTAACAAGAATTTTAAGTTTGAAGTTGTACATATTCCATTGGCAAACTTGGAGATTTTTACTGCGGAAAAAACTCATGCCGAGATGGGTGTGACCAGGTGTGTGTGAGTTCGTATTTAGCATCTCAATTCTGAAACATATTTCTGCAACTTTGTATTTTAACCCTTGTTATAACTGTGTTTGAAGTTGCAAATTTCTCCAGATTACTGGATTTATTCAACTTGTTTCATGTGGTTATATGTTGTCACTGGTATTGATATGACCGTATGAGTACCAAACTTCCAAATTCCAAAGTAGAATCATCGCAGCTAAGGGTTTGTATTAGAGATATATGACAGTTCTGTGTGTAGATAATAAATTATTAATGTATATATATTAGTCTCCTCAAAGAATTCCTGTGTTTGATTGTCCCTATGAACATTGGATCATACTATGTTTGTAACATTGAATTGCAGAAGAAGAAACCGATCCCTACAGGATTCCTACTAAACACAACATGAGGATGGCAATGTATTGGCTTGTAAATGGCTGTCAGCCTGGGGACTCCCTGGTTTTTCACTTTTCTGGCCATGGTTCACAGCAGAGGAATTATACCGGGGATGAAGCGGATGGATATGATGAAACTCTATGCCCTCTGGACTTTGAAACACAAGGGATGATTGTTGATGATGAAGTAAATGCAGCTATTGTCAGACCTCTTCCTCGCGGAGTTAAGCTTCATGCAATAATAGATGCATGTCATAGCGGCACTGTACTGGATTTACCATATCTTTGCAGAATGAACAGGTTAGGTTTTTCTAACAAGTTTATTTGTTTGATTTTGCTGATGCAACCTTTAAGTTTGCTAAAATGTGGTTTTTCCCCCTTCCTTGTCTTGGAATGGGGGATATTTTTATGGGCAAAGCATAAAGTATAAAAATAAGAATTATCATACTTCCTCCGTTTCTATTTTTTGTTCCTGTGGGGAATCTCGCAAAAAAGTTAAGTTCAAGAGAATCTTCTAAATTATTGTCAATCTATATAAAAAAAATATACATGTGTAGTCTCATTTGATATGTTAAATTTTTATAATTTTATTAATATGTAATTAGTCAAAGATGTGTTTTGACTTGACACGTTTATTGACGTAGGATAAACAAAAAGAAACGGAGGGAGTAGAATAGCAAAGTCAAATAGAATATAGGATCATTCTTTACTTTTGTGTTGTAGGCATGGGCAGTATGGTTGGGAGGATCATCGTCCTCGATCAGGTGTATGGAAAGGATCCAACGGTGGAGAAGTAATTTCAATTAGTGGTTGTGATGATGATCAAACCTCAGCTGATACAGCCGTAAGCTCATGTCTATTTTGTGTGTTGCTTGTTTATGTTTTTCAAAGTCCTATAAGGTTACATACATTCAAGAGTTAATTCTGTAAAGGGTTTTGTTTGGTCAGGCTTTGTCGCAGATAACTTCGACTGGGGCTATGACTTATTGTTTTATCCAGGCGATTGAGCGTGGACAAGCTAGTACTTATGGTAGCATGTTGAATTCTATGCGGTCAGCCATACGTAGTGTTGGTAATGACTCTGGAGGAGGTCTAGGAGGAGGGGCTGTTACATCTCTTCTAACCATGTTAGTCACTGGTGGAAGTCTTAGTAGTGGAGGGCTGAGCCAGGTAAAGTTCACCAGTCCTTCCATGTTAATTTTCTCAATCAATTATCTTTTCACCCATTTTGGAAGTTCCTCAATCAATGATTAGAATTGCATTTTTGCCATGTTGTTTGGTTGACAAACAAAAAATCAAAGTGGAGGAATTTAGAATTGCCACATAATGTAGGAATTCACTCACCTAGCCACTCTAGGTGAATCAAAATTCCTAGGAAATAAAATTTTCCTAATCTCAACCATTCAAAATTAGTTAATTCCTAGGAAATTGATAAAGGAAGTAAATTCCCATTAAAACCAAATTACAGTGGGAATTTTATTCCCATTGCAATCAAACAATACCTGCGAAGGTATCTACCAAAATTGGGATTAATATAGAATAATTATAAGTTGAGATTCTTTTGGGAAGATGGTTGAAAGCTGAAATCATTTATGTTAATTTTTCCTTCTATTTAAGTACTTCTTGCTGAGAATTATCATCTATCTTGTTATTGTTTTCAATTTTATTTTATTTTTAAAGCTAGGATCTATACCATGAGCTTGCTCTTTTCCTTTGAGGGACCCCAGATTCAGGGAACCTTGTGTCCCCAAAACCCTTCATTCTTTAGTGTCACCCTATTCTATAGCATGTCAAAGTGTCATTCTACTATATTAGCATCGTGTGCCCGATTCTTCTAAGCCCCTTTTTTCAGTAGGTTTTGTTTTTTTATTAGGAGAGAAAAACCGACTAACCTGTATCAAAAGGAAAGCCTAAAGCAATTTTCAGTTATTCTTGTTCAATCCTATTCTTATCTAAAAAAATATGGTTGAGACAACGAGCTCTAAATAAGTTTAGAAAAGGGATCTTGAGGATGAAAGAACAAAACCAAGTGAATATTAAGTATATCATACTCAGATACTCTAAAAGATGAATTGGGAATCTTTGTGTTAAAAGAACTTAACATAGTGAGAAGGTTTTCTCCCTTTTTGATAAACAGCTTTAAAGATTTCAATTACTCTTTTCTTTTTCTCTCTCTTTTTTTTTTAATATAAAATAAGAAGCGGACTGGTATCCTTCTTTTTTGCAATTTCCATATATTGGATTGGTTTGATATGACAACGATATCGATCACTATCGGATTAAAATTGTGTGGGAGCAGTAAGAACGACTTAATGTTAGTAATATGCATTTGAAACAAGGTCGTGAAATTGGTGATTGTGATGAATTCAGATAGTGTCAACTGTCATCACTTGTCATTTTTGGTATTTCCTCTGTACTCTGCTACTTTTGAATGATCACATCAGCATGAACAGCAAACACAAATTTTGTATGTGTATGGCAAGGTTGTTAGGGGATCTCACATCTCCGTAATATTGCAAGCTATAGGTGTTTTATGAGAAATCTAGCTGGTAACAAGTATTATCAGTGCAAGCTGCATAGCGTGCTTTGATCAATGCAACAAATCTCTGTTAGACCTTCTGATAGGATTTTAGGTTAAAATTGAAATTGATTTTAAAAAGTATAACTTTTTATATAAAGCTTAACTAGTTAAATAAAAAGTTATAGTTTTTTAGTTAAAAGTTATGTCAGACTCTTAGACGGTCTCACAAGAAAAATGGTATAATCCCTGTAAAGCCATAACCCATACGTAAATTTCATTGTTAATTTACTATTCATGTAATTTGTAAATCTAGCAAGCAAGATGGCAGAAAACTTGTTTAGAATGCAGATTGCTAGGATTCACTTCTATGCTTGTAATTTGTAAACTTCAGTAATCACTAGAAGTACTTAGGCATCAATTATTTAGCCATCAATTATCTATCTTCTATAGTTTTGAGAACAATGAGAGTGAGGGATAGCTCAAGTGGTTAAAGCTTCCCCCCCGGTTTCAGCAGATTCTGGGATCGATTCTCATTCCCGCCTTTGTGGCTCTCTTAACCACAAAAAAAAAAAAGTTTTGAGAACAATGCTTCTTTTGAGCTAATTATTTTGTGCAAGTCTAGAAAATTGTATGTGACGGATCATGCATTATATCATTTGGTTGATTGCAAACACCCATCTTTTGGACAATCATCTATCATAAGATTCTTGGTTCTTGTAATTGATAGAAGATTAAAGCCTTTTTCTGTCAGTGTATGCTGCTCAACTTTCAGTTATGACCTTACCAATTACTACATAGCATTCATCTTGGAGCATCTTCATTCAACTTCAACTTTTTCTTGTGTATTTATGTTGTTAAACAGGAACCACAATTAACTGCTTGCGAGGCGTTTGATGTGTATATGAAACCCTTTTCTTTATGATGCTCGAACTCAGGTCGATTCATGCCCGTCTTTTGCAATTTGACATCTTCCCTCCAAGAAGAATATGTGTGATGGATATATATCTTGAAATCTCATAATACTCTCATCTGTTCTGTTGCTCTTTGCTGTGCTATTTTGCATCCAGCACTATCTGATTCATTCTACATAACTTATTCCAACCGAATTGCAGATGTGTCGATAATATCATCAGCGAATTAATGGTTGCTGATATATATATATACTCCCTCTGTCTCATAATGAATACTCCATTTTGACTTTTGATACTATCCACTTTGTAACTTTAACTTTATTTGATTATACATGTGTAAGGAAAAGTCTTGTGGGAGCTGGTTTGATTCGTTTCAATATGTACTTTCTAAATACAACTAAAGATATTAATATTTAAAGTTGTGTCATGTGAAAAAGTAAATAGAATATTTATTTTGGGATGGAGGGAGACAAGAGTAGTTGCCGATATATTCTGGAGGCTCTTTTGGGCTAAAATTAGTTAACTAGCTGAATTTATCATTGGAAATTCAGCTCTTATCGTCATTATCTCTTTGTTTAATTCATTTTATGGCACAAATTTATATTAATTAATTATTTATTTATTTTTTTTGTTTTGTTGTTGCTATTATTAGTAGTATTGCTATTATTGTTGTTGTTGTTATTATTTGGTTCTCTTAATAGCTATGACACTCAAGCGATTTGTTTCTTTGTTGATAAGAATATGTATCAATGCATACGGCAATACCATGATGGCATGATGTTATTGGTGCTCGTCTTTTTGTTAGGTATGATACTGCTGCACACTAGCTCGGACCACCACGTGGCTGGTGTTCTTGGCTTTTGAGAGGCCAAGTTATCTCCTAATCTGTCTTTCGAGTGGACAAATTCACTCCTAAAAGTTACTAAACCTTTATTAATTTCCAACATAAGAAACATTACACACACTAATCACTTATTTATAGACTAATGACAACTCTAAAACTAACAAACTACTAACAAACAATTATTAAAAGACTATTCTACCCTTATTACTAAAATACAACAAAATAACTAAAATGCCATTATTAACATAATTAGCTAGTATATAGCAATACCACCCTCCCAAAATTCCACCTTGTCCCCAAGGTGGAAAGAAAGATAAATGATCGGCGAGGGTCTGATTACTCTGATAAGTATGAAGTATGAGTTGTTGAGATCCATTTGGAGTTATTGAAAACATACATGAGGTTGAATGAGTGGTTAGGAATGTTGGGTTTAGATTTGGATGGGCTGAGGATGTTTGTGAAATATGGTTTAAAAATTTCGGGCCCAAAATTAGGTTTGAGACCACTTGCTTTTTCTTGTAGATTTCCCCCTTTTTTAAACAAAAAATTGGGCTTAAGATGGTCAGGTCCAAAGTTTTGCCTTACTACCCCCAACTCACTTAGGTCAAAATAGGGGATTTTATCCTTTTCTAGAAATTTCATTCCAAACAAAAAAGAGAAGCAGCAAGATCTCCTCCATCTTCCTCCATTTCTAGAATTTTTCTCCCAAGATTCTCCACTCCACTGCCCTACCGAAGTGCCACCACCAGATCCACCGCCACGACTACCTCCGGCAGTCCTTCTTAGCTCGCCATCTCTGCCACCACAGCCGCACCTTCCACCGTCGACGTCGTTTCCCTCCCATCGCCCCTCTCTTCCCTTTTCTTTCTCTTCTTTTTTTTTTTGATTATTCTCCACCACCTCTGCTGCCGCCGTTAATGGCTAGGGCTCGCAACCCCAGACCTCTGCGGCCGCCGTCGACGGTCATGGCTAGCAACCCTAAGTCGAACTGAGATCCTTCCTCCTCCCCATGAGATCTTTCTATTAAAACCCTAATTTCTGACCTAGATTCTTCTCTTGGATCTTTTAGGGTTTGAGTTCTCTCCAATTGCCCCTTTCTACTCGACGTGCCACCCCCACCTGCACCGCGGCCGACGTCCAAGGCTCGTGCTCGACCCACCATGGCCGACGAATATTCATACTCCCACCTGTGAAATTCCTCCACCGCAACCCTAATTTCTGGCTTAATTTTTTCTTGGTCATTTTTTAGGGTTTCGAAAAGCTTGGCAGACCCACCTTCGTCTTCCTTTTCTTCATTTTGATGGTTAATTCTTGCGAACTATGCGAAAATCTCTGCCCTAAACCGTTCTTGTTCTTCTTAGTACTTCAAGAATCCCTCCATGAGTTTTTGTAAAGAGGTTCGTACCCTGGCCGTCTGATCCGCCAGTGTCGACTTCAAAGTAGCTAATTCTGACTCTGAACCACCCATTTTGCCACCCAGAATTGCCCGCTCTGATACCAAGTTTGTTGCACAGTACACTAGCTCGGACCACCACGTGGCTGGTGTTTTTGGCTTTCGAGAGGCCAAGTTCTCTCCTAATCTGTCTTTCGAGTGGACAAATTCACTCCTAAAAGTTACTAAATCTTTATTAATTTCCAACATAAAAAACATTACACACACTAATCACTTATTTATAGACTAATGACAACTCTAAAACTAACAAACTACTTACAAACAATTATTAAAAGACTATTCTACCCTTATTACTAAAATACAACAAAATAACCAAAATGCCATTATTAACATAATTAGCTAGTGTATAGCAGATACATTTTTTATTAAGGTGAATAATAGTGATAAGTGTTGCACGTCTTTAGGTTAATGATAATTTTTAATTATTATCAATAAAAATGAACAATACCAAATTAGGTAATGATTGAGTAATAATTCTAACAGCTAGTTTGGTAGTTGGTGAATAATAGTGATAGGTGTTGTACGTCTTTAGGTTAATGATAATTTTTAATTATTATCAATAAAAATGAACAATACCAAATTAGGGAGTGGTTTTTTCAAAAATAAAATTAGGGAGTGATTGAGTAATAATTCTAACAGCTCGTTTGGTAGTTGCTAATAAATTGTGGTAGTATGAATGAATTAGGTATAAGGGTACGCTTATTCATTTGAAATTTTTTGATCGGATATGATCTGGTTTGATCCGATATGAATTTTTTTGATATGAATTTTTCTGATTTGATATAATTTTTTTATTTGAATTTTTCTAATTGTAGTTATTATTTTACAGTCTTTATAATTTTCTAAAAATAAGCACTATTTAAGTTGAATCAAATGCACCCTAATTTAGTAAGAGAAACAAGATTATCTATCTGGACTATCTCCATGGAAACATAATCAAATTCCCAAACTTGTAGTTTTTTTTGGTATTCTTCATTACTACTTGAAATTGTGGTATTAGATGAAAATGAAAATTTATAAAGAAAATTTGGAGGGGTATTCAAATATTATTTTATGCTATTTTTAGGTATGTATTGAGAGAGTTGGATCTGGCTAAATAGTTTGTGGTTGCTAAACAAGGATCAATTCTTTAGCAAGGTATGTAAAAAGACTGCATTTAAATATTCAATATGATTCAATAAGATCTATGAGAGAGGTTTTGTGAAGAATGCAGGTCTTGAAAAAGTAAAAGTAATTCTTTCCAATGAAATTTCTTTTTGAGAAAAACTTCTTAGTTGTTATTGGCTCAAAATTATTTTCTTTTTATAAGGAAACTTAAAAAACTTCTTAGTTGTTATTGGCTCAAAATTATTTTCTTTTTATAAGGAAACTTAAAAAACTTCTTAGTTGTTATTGGCTTGAAATTATTTTCTTTCTATAAGGAAACTTAAAAAACATACTTAATTAGATGTGGTTTAGGGTGCATTTGATTCATCTGAAAATTTCTGATATGAATTTTTTTGATCTGGTCTAATCTGATTTGAATTCTTCTTATTGTAGTTATTATTATAGTTATAACTTTCCTGATCGGAATTTTCTGAAAATGGCATCGAAGTGCTAATTTAAGTTGAATCAAACGCACCCTTAGTTACCACTTACCATAGAAACTAGATTTTCATAGAAGCCTTATTTCATTAGAAATTAAATAAATTAAAATTCCTTGTTAGAACATGCTTAACCATGAACAAAAAAAAGGTTTGTGTGAACAAACCATTTTCAATTATTCTTAACCATGAAAAAATGGTTTGTCATGAACATTTGTTCAAATGTTTGGTCTGTCAAACACTAAAAAGAAATGGTTTGTTGCCACATCAGCTAAAGAACATTGCACAAATCTGTCGAAACGGAGCCAAGATGTTGTTCAGTGTTTTGTTCTTTCGGTAGTAAAAAATGCCACATTTTGATCTATTTTACAGTAAAAAAAATGGAATTGGTATTTTGCAAATAAAAAGGTGGGATAGGAGAAAAAGATGATGACCCTTTTTTAAATGGTTCATGAATAAGAAGTGAAATTGATAATGATTTGGTTTGGTGTTGTGATTGAGAGAGAAAGTATGATAGTGACCCATTAACCTTTTATTTGTATTCATGGCTAATGGTGCTCTTAATCTCTTATGCTTTTATCATTGACTTATTTCTTGCCAATCAAGCGCAAGCACATTTAGCTATTTTTCAAGAAGAAATTTAACCAAACAAGAATTAAGAAGATTTCAATGAGTCTATTTATTAAACAATAGAAAAATTGTTGAATTGCTTACAGCCAAATAAATATGTCATTTTGCGAATTACCATTACTTAAGTTGTTGTTGTTTTTTTTTTTTTTTTTTTTTGTAATCTATAGTCACATAATTCTATTATGTAATTTAATTCAAACGAATATCATTTTTCCGATCAATTTTAACAATCTTACGCAAAGTATGATTCTATGAAAATCCTTTAAAATAACAAACAATAATGTCACAATTTGTTTGTCGGAATAGTGATATTTGGTTGTAATGTAATTAATTACATAACAAAAATTAAGTATTGGTAAATAACAAAAAAAAAAAAAACTTTAAGTGTTTGTCAGTCGTGAAATGACTGATTTATTTTGTCCACAAGTGATAACTTTTCCAAAAAAAATAAACTTGAGTGGTTGTCAGACGTGAAATGACTGATTTATTTGGCTGATGAGTGTTTATCTGTTTGAAGATACGGAATTCAAGTCGAGTATTTGCTTGCTTGACAATGTATCAATGTATGTAGTCATCCATGAGGTCTTCCGGTGGCATCTGCCTCACCTGTTCACCTGTTCACCCATGAGAACAGGGTTCATCACTTGATGTGGGCAGTATCCCCTTCCCCCTTCCCCCGCCTTGAAGGGTCATGTGTTGGTCCCCTGGGCCACTTGTAACCTTATGGACAATGTCATCTCGATTATTCCGTGTTAGGTGTTGTGTGCTGAGAGCAAGCACACTGTACCTTCCCGATTAAAAAAAAAATTAATGTAAAGTGGTGCAAATTAAAATTTCTACAAAATCTGACCAAAAAATAAAATAAATTGGTCAGATAGAGCTGGAAGAATATCTTGTGCTCAATGCTATTGTAGTGATCGAGTAATAGTTAACAGCAATTATCAAAATTTCAGATTCCTTAATTAATTTGCAAATCCCTAATTAATTAAACTTCGGAATTAGCTATGCATCATAAAAAGAAGAGATGCATGTTTAATGATTGTTCTATGTTTCTCTTTCAAATACAATGGAGATGCATCGGAAAAAACTTGTCCAACCCACCGGGTAGACTACCAGCATTAATACTGTATTATGGTTAATGTTGATAGTGGAATATAACTCGTATAATTAATAATATTTTAATATCTCTATTAGTAGTGGGTAGTCTATGATCTATCCACCGAATAAGTGTAGTAATGTCCAGATGCATCACGGTTTTTAATGGAATATAATGCAGCTGCCTTCTTCATAAATATTTACTTACTATATTTTCTAGACTAGCATTTATTTTAAGAATTAATACTATGGACCGGATTAATATATTAATTAAACTACTAAATTTTCGATTTAAGTTACAGTAGGATTTTAATTTTTTGACACCTTATAATTTTTGTATACATCATATCATTTTTTTTTATAAGAAAGAATTTCTAGATCTGGATGTATTAGAGGATGCATTAGTCCAGTGGTTAGAGCTTTAGAATTCCAGGCACTAGGTCCTGAGTTTGATTCTCACCGCACGCATTTGCAAGAATTCCTTATTATCCCCCCTTACAGATGCATATGTTGGCTAAAATTGGGCCAGGTGACCTACTGTAAAAGGTAGAAAACTCATTGAATTTTTGGAGATCAAATTGGCTAGTATACTAGCTAACCTAATAGATTAGTACATGGTTAAGAGTTAAATTCTCTACCACAGAGATCTTAAGTTCAAGCTATGGTATCAACAATCAACAACAATTGGCTATTATCGATCAATAATTATATATTCTTGCTTTGCTATAACATATGTGTAGAGGTGGTAATTAGGTTATTTGGGGTCAATTCGGGTCGAATCAATTCTTGTTCAAGGGATTCGATGTTGGGTTGGATTTAGGTTTTTGCCAATCAAAATTATACACATTAATGGTCGAGATTTTGAGTTAGTACGTTCAGGTTCAGATCGGGTCAATAATAACATGTGAATTCGGTATGTTTTGAGTATTTCAAGTTGGATAATTTTTGCCGCAGTAAATTTTTTACTATGGTAATTTTTTTTCTAGATAATGTGATAAGGGCATAACCTAGAGGCGTAATACTAGGTCAATAGTAGTCTAGATTGTCTGACAAAGTGATAATTTTCTCAAATGTGTGGAGTAAGGTTCAAATCCAATATCTTGTACATTTGCAAGTGTAAATAATCAAGATTTGGGTTTAAATGATTGCATATTTATGTTTTAATGCAGATTTAAAATTGAAGCGAGAATAATGCATAGTAACTATCTTCCAATAACTGTCAAAGTCTCTCATGTTATCGTATTAGTATGAAACGTGAGTCAAAGTTTTCTCCAAAGTCTAAATCAATCTCTCCAAGCAAGGAAATTAGTGATTATTAAGAATGATGTTATGTATTATTCTTTTTAATAGCTTTTCTGCTATATTAAATTTAGTGGTTAACGTGAACAATTAGATCGCATGCATCATGTTTTGTTGTAAGAAAAAATACTTCATCCGTTTCGAAAAAAACACAACAATTTCTATATTTGGATGTTTCAAAATAAATGCAACAATTTAATTTTCCATTTTTGTAAGTTTTTTCTTTCTATCTCTCACATCATCACATACACCACTTTCTCTCTATATCCTTTTTACTCTCACAACAAAAAATTACATAAGAGTCCGTGTCACCCCAATTGTTGCGTTTTTTTTTTAAACGGTGGAAGTATTAATCACATATATTCTACTAATGAGGGAAAATAATATATACAAATAGGAGATTGCACATCCCAAAAGATATGGAGCAATAAATAAATAAATTAATAATAATGGGGTTCACAAAGTTTGATCAGTGCCCATACATTTAGGAAGGAAACGGAGATCTTGATGAAGAAAGTAACAATCTTAATACTATCAGTGTCGTGTCGGGTAGGTGTACAAGAAAACCCTTTGTACAGGGCCCGTTTACCGAATGACCTAATTTTTCCATTTTTTAAAATTCTTTTGTTAACTTATTGTTATATTTCTAGATAAATATATCATTATCTACAAAATAATTTTGAGATATGTACATTTATTGTCAAAATACTATTGGATTTTAGCATTTATTAAAATATAAAGAATTCCATTACAATTTTAGAACAAGGCCTCAAATTGACTTGAAGAAGAAGCAGTGTCAAGATTTTTTTTAGGATAATGTGTGGCCGTGTGGGATACTAAACCTTGAAATTGGACCCTAGCTACTGCATGTCACCCGGTCCAATTTTAGCCAATACATGCATCTGTAAGGGGAATAATAATAAAAAATCCTCGCAAAGGCGTGCGATAAGAATCGAAGCTAGGGTCTCGTGTCTGGAATTCTGAAGCCTTAAGGCCACTGGGCTAAGACCTCATCTTCCAGTGTCAAGTTATCAATATGACAACTCACGTTGATTTGTCAGCTAGTGCAAATTCATGACATGTTGAGTAATAATAACTACTGTAGCTCATTAACATTAAATTAAAATTCACATTAACAACCTTAATATACCTTATAACAACAAGTTGGTACGAGGAAATTTTTTGTTTTTTGAAATCGATAATCAGAATATTCCATTTGCACGTGTATAAATTGTTTACATTTCTCAATTTTAATTTGCACTTCAGAGTTCAGATCACATCTTCAATGGAGTAGGGTTTTTTTTTTTTTTTTTTAATTTTTTTGTTTTTGTTTTTGTTGTTGCAGTCATTTTTTTATAATATAATAGATGCTTCAATAGCAATAAAAACAAGCAATATTTGAGGTTCATTACCACATCACAAAATCATTTTTACCAACATCATCTCTTACAATAAACCTTTTGTCAATAACAGACAAATTCATTTATAAGTTTTTATTACTATCGATATAAAATTACACATGCAATTTGAATCTTGCATATATAGAACTATTTTTCACCCGGTAATCACATATTGTTTACAAATTTTACGCAACCTATTTGTTTGTAACTTGGTTTGTAATAACTTTTGTCAACAATAATAAATTTATTTACAAACCACACCTCAAAAATATAATACAAGCATTTACACAAACCTACTATTGCTAAGGTTTTAATAGTTTATTCGTAAACCTAATAAGAAATAGTCTATGCGTAAGCTTAACCAGGTTCACCCTATTTAAATAATATCATATTGTAACAGATAAGAGAAAAAATTTAGACTAAATCTTATTATTTTATTTATGTTTTTTTTACCACTATATATCTTTAAATTTGTAAAAAAAATCATGAAAATAAGAATTAGAACAAAGAAATAAGGAGAGTGAGACCTAATATGATAAAATAATCGAAGTATAATTTTATATTATGTATATATACTTGAATCATATACTCCCTCCGTCCCATAAAGATTGCCCCATATTGACTTTTGCTACTATTTATTTGGTAACTTTGACTCTCTATAATTTTATACATGTAAGGAAAAATATTGTCAAATGGGATCTCGTTTGATTCGGCTCAATGTGTACTTTTTTAATATGTAATGCTTATAATTTTTTATTATACGTATCTCAAGATATTTTCATTTAAAGATGTGTTTCGGGAGATGAGAAAAGTTAATGGAGCAATCTTTTAGGGACGGAGGGAGTATACAACAACAACAACAATAAAGCGTTAGTGCCAAAAGAATACTCGGATCATGCATATATATGATTTAAAAATTCTACTTCCCCCTAACATATTAGTTACAACAATTTGACATAAACTAAAGTAAAAAAAAAAAGTCAAATCTTTGCAATTATTATATTACATACGGAAGGAGTATGTTATATAAATTTGTCATCAATTTTTTTATTTATTTTTTATATATACTTTTTTGCAATGGGGAAAATAAATTACACTTTTCTAATGGAGGTGGTTATGAAATGTGCTCGGTTAATATGAGCTCTATGCCAAAACTTTTGAGAGATATCAGCATTCTTATAGTCAAATAGTATTCAAAGGATAACATTTTTCAAAATAAAAGTTAAGGTGTTTTTTCATTTATACCTATGAGGTATTAGCATTTTCCAGCTGTAGTCATGAATTTTTTACCTTTATAAAAAAAAATTAACCGTAGCCAACAAATATAATTATAGCTTGCACAATTAAGTCGTTAACAACAAATTAATTAATTTTCACCACGACAACTACCATATCAACCTAACAAAAGTCCACCAAGCCCCCACTTTTTTTTTTTTTTACAATGTAAACAGTGCTAACGTTTGTGACCTATAATTATATTTATTGGCTACAGTTAAATATTTTTACAAACCTCATGGGCATAACAAATTTTTTTTCAAAATTCGTAGTTACAGGTAGAAAATCCCAATACCTCGTAGATATAAGTGAGAAAAACCCTAAAAGTTATTATCCCAATACTGATGTGAACATCAAAAATTACTTATCGTCATCCTTTGAATACTAATACTATACTATTGAGCTATAAAAAAGGATGATATGGTATGTCTTAAAAATGAGAAGTTGACAATCCTCAGTATTTCACCTACTCAAAAACTATCTGTTTGTTTCTCTCTTGTCAACTCTCACTCGTTTTCCCGCAATATTTTACTTCCTTTCTTTAATTCTTTCAACATCAATTTTCTTTCATTCCGACTTTAACAAATTTCATCTTTCTCTCTTTCGAAATTTACACTTAATCCCCACAAAATTAATGCCGTTTAATTTTGTCTTCCCCATAATCTCTCTTAACAAATGGACGTTTTCTAGAACTTTTGATTCATGAAAAAAGTCAGCTGTATAAACCCAAATCGACAACTTTAATTTTTTTTTTATAAAAAATTATTGTATGTTGTATGCACCTAACTATATTGGAAATTGTTTAGGATAAATACGCAACTTTGACTTGAAACAGCTATTTTGATATCCGCACATAAGGTGTTCGAGGAAATTCCCAGAGAAAGAAATGAAGTGTTTCTATTACTTCAAGGAGAAGGCTCGTTCCAAGGGGCACAAATCAGCACCTGAATTGCATAACCCAGTTAGTAAATTTGACAGTTCTGCTCCTAGTTCTAGTGGGGAGGTGATAAAATCAACTGGGTCAGAGATTCATCGTGGGATTTCTGATTTATATTTAGAAAAAGACCCCAATTTAAGGGTTTTCACATTTTCAGAGCTTAGGGTTGCAACCAATGATTTCAACAGGAAGCTGAAGATTGGTGAAGGTGGATTTGGTAGTGTTTATCAAGGTAACATTAAGCCTATTGATGGGCAAGACGAGCCGCCTACAGTGGTTGCTATAAAGAGGCTTAGTAAGGATGGCTTTCAGGTATGCTACGTTTATTTTGTTTGTGTGTTTCTATAAGCCTAGAACTGTTTCAAAGTTTTTGGGATATTCTTTTAGAACTATTGTTTGAAATTTCTGCATAGTAAGAAGAAAAGAGAAAAATGTAGAAGAAAGGGAAGAAGATTTATCATCATTGATGAGTTTATAGAACCTTTTCTTCTTGTCAGAGCTCAGAAATAGCTGAAATGTTTCTGTTGGGGTTGAAATGGGGCTGTTTGAATAGTTTGCTTCATTTCTTGTATTGGCTGCAAAATGTAGTAATTTGCGTAAAAAGAATAATTTTTGGTGGGGTTATCAATGGTAATTCATCAATGTGAATGATAAAAACTGTATTGTTGTATTCTTCAGAATGAAGTTGATAAGTTTACATTACATAATATAATTATCAATGGTAATTGGTCATATCTTTTGGGTAAGACATGGTTGATAAAATGAACTTGAATTAAGAATTTGATCAGGGCTATGTATAGATGTTTACTTTGTTAGTACATGTTTATTATCCTCAAAAGTACCGATTAAGTATATTCCTAGACAGGGTATAATTACTCTGTTGTTTTGTTTTGTAGGGTCATAAACAATGGCTGGCAGAGGTTCAGTTTCTCGGTGTTGTGGAACACCATAATCTTGTCAAACTAATAGGATATTGTGCTGTAGATGGAGAAAGAGGGATACAGAGATTGCTCGTGTATGAGTACATGTCAAACGGAAGTTTGGAAGATCACCTTTTCAAGAAAACATTCCTGCCTCTTCCTTGGGAAAGAAGAATGCAGATTATTCTTGGAGCTGCTCAAGGACTAGCTTATTTACATGAAGAGCTAGAAGTACAGGTATGACATATAGACCCTATTCTTTTGAATTGGATTAATCTGAAATGAATTGAATTAATTTGAATCCTAGACTCATGAGCTAAACTGAATTTGTCTAGAATTAATTCCAAAAGAACATGGCCTTAGTTGCATTTAGTCAGTCCCTAAAAGAACATGTTTATGAAGTTATGCACTTTCTGTAGTTTATGTACTGGTCAAGCTGTCTTAAACAGTTTGAGGGTCAATTATCTGGGTTGTGTTGCTCTACTCAGGATTGGATTACTGATAGCTTATATAAGCTGATGGCTTATTAATTATTATAAGGTTAATCCTATGATACTTGAGGAACAAGGATGATTGCACATAAATTCATTTATCAAGTGGGACACCAGTACACCACATATTATGTATGAATGACCATAAATTTTAGTGAGGTCTGATGCTTTAGCCTGCATTGTAGGTTGATGATTATAAACTTTTTCTAAATGTAATGTTATAGTCTTTTTAAAAAAAATTCCTTTACACAAGATTAGTAAAATTGGTTCATGATAGAAAACAGGAAAAGAAGCAAGTAATTTAGTAATAGAAAACTTAAGATTTGGTTGAGTTTCTTTTGACATTTGTCTTTTAATCTTTGTGATGAAGGTGATATTTCGTGATTTCAAAACTTCAAATGTATTATTGGATGAGAACTTCCAGGCGAAGTTGTCAGACTTTGGGCTTGCTAGGGAAGGTCCAACTCCTGGAAGCAGTCATGTTTCAACAGCTGTAAGTATGGAAGACTTATGTGGCTTACTTAAAGCAAAATTAAGAGCTTGTTTGATTGCTTAAAATAAATGGAGGAAATTAAAGTTCATGTGAATTTGCAAATTGGGTGATTGTTTGGTTGGATTCAAAAATTGAAAACGGAGGAAGTTGAAATTCATTGGAATTTTGGATTCCTTCCAAATTTAAGAATTTAATTATCTCCCCTCCCCTTGGGAAATAAAAATTCGCATGAAATGCAAATTCCAATATGTCAACCAAACAATCGTGATTGATTCCTTGAAATTTCACCAATTGAAGTAATTTCCCATCAAAAGGATATTCCCATGGAATTAATTCCCATGATAAACAAACATGCACTAAGATTGATAGAAATACATATATACACTCGGATGTACGATGCACTCATGTGTAATTTTGCTCATTTTAACTCTACGTGCACCCGGGTGCGAAGTTGACTCATTCTAAGATTAAACAATTTTTAAATTTCTATACTACAATCAGAGTACTAATTGTTAGTTCATCGTTTTGGCTAACATTGTCTTGTTCATCATCATTTTGGGATTTTTTTTTATTTGTTTTT
Organism: Salicornia ramosissima; assembly: GCA_951394345.1. Taxonomy (NCBI): domain Eukaryota; kingdom Viridiplantae; phylum Streptophyta; class Magnoliopsida; order Caryophyllales; family Amaranthaceae; genus Salicornia; species Salicornia ramosissima. The sequence continues at coordinate 45,328,567 of OX596234.1, read as the reverse complement.
ATTTGTGGATGCTTGATTTATTAAAAGCTACCATTTTTTTTGGCTGGTGTGAGGATTCAAACCTCTAACTGTTAGGATCAAAGATGGAAGTGGGGCCATTGATACCTCAACCCTTACCTAGGGAAGAATTAAGGCTGTTTTTTAAGGAAATTATGTGAACAGTTTTTTTCATTGCATTTATGGACTTTTTTTTTTTCCATTTGCTAAGTTCAATCATAATGACCTAGTTGGTTTGTTTTCTACATTTAGGTGGTGGGCACATTTGGTTATGCTGCTCCAGATTACATAGAAACAGGACGATTGTCATCAAAGAGCGATGTATGGAGTTTTGGCATAGTATTGTATGAGATTCTAACAGGAAGGCGATCACTAGAAAGAGACCTTCCCAAACCTGAACAAAAGCTGTTGGATTGGGTGAGACAATTTCCCGCTGATGGTAAAAAGTTCAGCTCGATAATGGATCCACGATTGGAGGACCAATATTCATTAATTGCAGCTCGAAGAATAGCAAAATTAGCAGATAGTTGCTTGATAAAGAATCATAGGGAGAGGCCTAGTATGAGTGAAGTGGTTTCAAAGTTGAAGCAAATTATTAAAGCCACAGATGATGGAAGTGGTAGTGACAAGAGTTATGATTCTGGTGAGAATGAAGCGGGCGAGCAAGAGAAGAAGGGGAAACAAAATGGAGTTTCGGAATCTGCTAGAAGACGGTTTACTCACCTTGCCAAGCTCGGCGAGCAGGTGGAAGGTGTTGGTAAGAGAAGATTTTTGATTATGCAGAGAGCTAAGGTATCTTGATCACCCACTATCTGATAGAAAGTTGGAGATTGCTTTCTTACAGCGTTATTATGGAAGCTGATATTGGCACTCCACATTGTGAGTTAACATTTGATCGTTATAACGAAGAGTACCAGTATTAATTTTGGAGTGCTAATATCATTACCCTGTTATTATTGAGGAGAAAGTATCATTTGGTCGCGACTAATGAAGATAGTTATCATGTCTATGTGTTGTGGGGAAATCAGATCATTGTGTTAAATTAACGAAGACTTGTGAATAAGCTAAACATTTGAGATTCTTGAGCTCTCTTTTTGCGAAAAGATGAATAACAAAAGCATAATGAGTCTTTTAAATTTTAAATTTTGAATTTTAGTTATGAAATGGTATAGTATGTTTCAATTGACCAGAAGAAGAAAAAACAGTTTTGATAGGTTAAAAACAGTGTTGTCTATGGCAAAAACAGTAAACACGGAGTAGTTTATCATGATAACAAAATAAAAATTAGTGGAAGAAAAATAAAAAATAAAAAATAAAAATTAGTGGAAGTGAGTTGCAATTGAATTAAGACAAATTAGTTCTAACAAAAAAATAAAAATTAAACAAAGACACCTTCAAATCTTCAAGTCATCAATTCACTTCAAGATTAGTAACAAAAGAAATGATGAATCATCGACTAGATAAGACAATTATTTGGTCGACAAAATATCGATATTGATAACGGATAGCTTGGGGCGTTAAATAAGCATTCAATATATTTTTTAAAATGGTAATAATTTTATAATATATGTCAAAATATACATTGATCAGTGAAATTAATGTTTATTATTTTCACTTTTAACTACATTATCAAACGTTTGGAGTCGTTTGTTAGCAATTGACACAAAAATATATCTCCCACTAGAATAGGTTCGTGTAAATGCACATATACAATTCAATTTAAATAATTACTTAGCTTGCTGATTTGTTAATATTTTTGTTCAATATTTTCCAAACATTACCATGTGTATAATATGTTGTTAAATGAATTTCTAACTTTTAGAAGATTTTATCAAACTGCAGTTTTATATATTTAGATAGCAAGGCTCTTTTAGAAAATATTTCTCACTTTAAATGTAAATAAGCATATAATTATTAAAGACTTAATGTGAGACATAGCTACTTAATTTGGAGAGCTAATTTATTTATAATCTATAAAAAAAATGTTGATTTATTATAAAAATTTATAATTTTGAATGATACACATAATAATTAAGCACGCATTATAAAATATCTTTTTATAAACATACAAAATAAAAATGAGCAAATATCTAAGAATGAAGTTGGCATAATCTCTATTGTATAATGAAATGGGTGAGGTCGTGGAGATGTCTAAGCGGATTAACACATCACCCTTACTCCTCATTCATAATTGTTAGTCAAATTAGGAACAATTTTGTCATTTGTATAATAAAATCTTCCATACTGATATTTGATTTTTAAAATCATTAATAGTATTTTAAAAACAAGTAATCACAATTTTAAAAATTGAAAGTACAATTAATTGTAAAATTAATCAAAATTTATTCATAAATAATAAATCTTTTAGAGAAATAAATTATTTATCCAATTTGCAATATACTTACTATGTAAGAGCAAATGAAAAAAACTAGATTAAATTTTTAAAAAAAAATTTAAAAAATTTATTATGTTTTAAAGTTTTTTACAATTATATAGGAACTTATTAATTTTATTGTCATCAAAAATCATCAGCCCGTAAAAAAAAAAAAAAAAAAATCATCGGAATCCGGTATGCAGTAGCCCATACTACAAACAGGCCCACAAAGCCCAAACACAGTTCTAGAAAGATCAAACACCACCTAAAAACTCCCCTTTTCCAATTTTCCATCTTCCAATTTCGTATCCACATCAATTCCTCGCAAGCTAGGGTTTTCAGCTTTTCAGAGAAAAAATGGGGAAAATTCCAGTGAAGATGAAGGCAGTTCAATACGCACTATCTCCGTATCAGCAGAAAGTGATGCCTGGATTATGGAAAGATCTGCCTGAAAAACTCACCCACAAAGTCACCGAAAATTGGATCAGCACCACTCTTTTGCTCGGACCTCTTGTCGGAGTTTATTCCTATGTTGAGTGGTACAACGAGAAGGAGAAATTGAGCCACCGTTATTAGGTTTTTCTTTTGTGAGATCCTTCTTCTTTCTCTTGTAATTTTCTGATTTGAATGTTTCTATGCTCAGATCTTTGTTTAAATACGAGGAAATGGTAGATTTTGTTCTACCCTTGGATTTATGGTTGTTTTGGTGTGAAGTTTAAAACTTCGCTAGCATCGAATGATACTGCAATAAATTTGGATTGTTTTTATTATTTCCCCTTTTTTTGGGTTATTTTATACGAAATTTGTTGAAATGGATTTGATGGCGTATCATTTTGTAGCTTGATGTTGTTTTTTTTGGATTAATTGCTTGACTCCAATTTAATTGCTTTATTCTTATATAGCTGTTTTAATGTAGTTTTATTGAATTTGCTATTATTCATTTGTGCGTTAATTATGGGTTAATGAATTATGGGTTTGAATATAATCATCAAGGTATGTGTTATGTAGCGTTTTAGAAAAAACTAGTTCAGCGTTTTCACTAGCTCTGGACCCTGGTGAGTGGCTCTTTCAGTATTATGTGATTCAACGAGTCATTTTGGAGATAGTTGAAAGCTGTAACCTCCTAGATTTCCAGTTTCTAGACCACGAATTTGGAGAAGCCATCTATCTATTTTATCTGCAAATTTATATTCTGGTGACTGCCTGACTGGTGGGTATAGTTCTCTAAGAAAAGACTATATTCTTCTCACCCCAATATAACTCTTAGGCCCTGTTCTTTTGGACTTAAAAGCTACAGTAATCAGATCAGATCAGACAAAATCAAATCAAATTAAATCAGATAAGATATTATTACTCTTTATTATTATTATTTTTATTATTATTATTATTATTAATTTCGAGCATCGTTTTTCCGCTCGACATTTTTCGACGACGGTTTTCGAACGACTTTTCCGATGACGGTTTTCGGACTGACTTTTCCGGCGGTGATTATTCGGCTGACTTTTCCGCCGACGATTTTCAAACTGAGTTTTTCGGCGACGATTTTCGGGACGACTTTTTTGACAACGGTTTTCGGGCTGACTTTTCTGGCGGTGATTATTCGGCCGACTTTTCCGGCGACGGTTTTCGGGATGACTTTTCCGACGACGGTTTTCGGACTGAATTTTCCGGCGGTGATTATTCGGCCGACTTTTCCGGCGACGATTTTCGGACTGATTTTTCCGACGATGATCATTCGGCCAACTTTTCCAGCGACGGTTTTCAGGCCGAGTTTTTCAACGACGGTTTCCGGAATGACTTTTCCGGCGGTGATTATTCGGTCGACTTTTTAAGTGACGGTTTGGTCAAACTTTTCGGCGGTGATTATTACTACTACTATTATTATTATTAGTAGTAGTAGTAGTAGTAGTAGTATTAGTATTAATATTATTATTTGAAGTTTTGGAGTGAGATTGAATGAAGAGGTGAAATGAAATGGGCTATCATAATAATAATTATAATATTAGTAATTATAATAATAATAATTATATTAGTTATTATTAATAATAATAATTATTTTAGTAAATATAATCATGTATTACATTTCTCATTAAAAAAATAAGTATTACAATTATAGAAATAAAAATAAAAATAAAAATAATTCAAATCAGATCAGTTCAGATCAGATCAGACAAACTCAAATCAGACCAGACCAGATCAAATCAGATTAGATCAGACCAGATCAGTCCTAAAGAACAGAGCCTTAATGATCCATCCATCTAATCACATATATTTTGTTATTAGTACTTCAAATGTGTGTGAAGCCTGTTAAACAGCTATGTGACTTGGGAATTTGGAATGGGCTTAGGTGATATCTTTAAGTGGCTTTGGACCTTTTGGCACATGCACAGAGAGCTGATGCTTGAGCTTTACGGTGGTTGTTTGAATCGTGCTTACTGCTTAGTAAAGCATTTTGTATTAGCAGTTTTATGCTAACTCATGCATCTACTCCAGAAATGTCAAAACCTTTTCTTAGAGTTGGTAAGGGCTGTAAGGCAGTACTATTTAGCAAATTGAATATGTTTTAACGAACCTTCTCAATTTCTCATTAACATTACATGGTCCAATTTTTTAGATTTTAGGTGATAAATTTGTCAATTTCGATTCCTCTTGCCAAGAAAGCCCTGAAATTTCAATTATGATGTTGTGGGTGTAGCTAGCAAAATTTTCGTTTTCATCTTATGGTCCAATTCTGTATGGATGCAATGAGAGCTTGGCACATATCTTGTGTCTTCATTGAGAGCTTACTCTGACTAGAATTAGATTAGAGTATTAAACTTTAAACTGAACAAAGTGGATTAGTAAGAGCTTGTTTGGTTCAAGAAGTTGGAATCATGGAATGCAATGGTATGGTATGGTATGAGAATAAGAAATGCATGTTTTTAATTAAAAATTCAAGTTGTTTGGGTCATTCATAGGTATGGATTTAGATACCATTAGTAAGAGGGGCAAGTATGTGATCTCAATCTTTGGGGTATTTGGGTATGATGTATATGGGATTGAAGGGGATTATAAAAGGATGAGAAATCATTGGGTATGGCATTCCATACCAAATGACCCCACCAAACAACTTTTTCATCATTAATAGTCTTACACCCATTCAATTTCACTATGGAAGCTTTAATAGAACGCCCCCTAAGTTCTGCCACCCTGGATCTGCAAGTTCTTGCGGCAAGTATTCAGGATCACAGTTTCAGCCAAAACTCAATATGTTGAGTGGATTTCAAGACACTTAAACAGTTCACAATATATGCTCATTGTTATCCCTGTAGTATTGTTTGCTTGTAATGTATGCAGTAAAGGTCTGGGAGTTGTGCTGTTGTGGTCTTTTTGGGAATTCAACATTCTGCTATATTCCCATTGCACAAATGCAAAATGTTTTTTTAATCATTATAAGCCTTGAATTGGAATATGAAATTAATTGGTTAGTCAGTACTCACTACTCAGTATAATATCTTTTAGCCATGCATTATCTTCTGTAGAGGCTTTGCACTTCTGGATTTTGAACCACTTTTCTATCCGTGTGATGGTTTATTAGGGTTGCCAGACTTATTTGTGAAGATGTCAGTCAATTTTGTATTAAGGGTAGGAATTTAGAGCAACCACTCTTGCTGGCATCACAGCCAACTACAGTGGTGGATTTGTGGTAAATTGTTGTGTTTTTTGTTTGCAACTTTGATTCCCTTGGCTGCAAGCCTGCAACTGAGAGCAGGTTTGAGTTTGATCTTAGTAATAGGCTGCTCTAATCATTTTCTTTAGGCAAGTCTTTACAAAGAGATAGGTGCTTGTGTTTACTTCCTTAGGAGGGCTGTGCACTTGTGCGCACTACGCAATCTTTGGGAATGTATCCTAATATTAGCATCTAAATCACACAGACACACACGTAATGTGCATATTTTGTTAGTAATTAATTGGGAATTAGATCTGAGCTTCGCACCTCTCTGTGAACTTGAGTGCAGCAATGCCCTGATTTAGGGGGAAAAAAGGTAAACAAAGTCTGTAAACCCTTTGTGAGTTGTGACCAATTTGAGATAGGTGTTCATTCTACACGCCGATCATGGACTATTATGAGTTAAACACTACTCCATATGTATTATTGATTAGTTACCTTATGTGTATCATGTACTCTGTACTATGTACCTTGTGTAAAACCGGGGTAATGATTTAGGCACTCTATTTTTCCTCCACACGCTCAATCTTTAACCCTAACCAAAAAGTATCCTAACCATAAAAATTGAAGTGCGTAGAGGCAAAATGGAGTGCCTAAATCGATCTTATGAATAGTTAACAAGTTCAAACTGGTCCTAAATCACTAGATTGCTATTGTGGGGGTTTTGTCTGATGCTTTTTACTTTTGTGTATAATAGTGATGGTAACAGGTTCAAACTGGTCCTAAATTCAACTGAATCAGACTGAAATTATTGACCATGGTCCGTATAAAAAATCACAATGAAAATTTTGACTATGGTGCGAAAAAAAATAATAGTATATATTCTTTCGTTTGTTTTAATTGCAACAATTATTAAAAATGAAAATTTTAAATTAATTGCAACAAATATTTTCTTCCTATTTTGCAAGTTATATATTCCTATCTCTTTCTTTATCATAGGACAAGGTTGAAGGAGGAGTAGAAAGGTTGGAGGTTGCATATTATTTTGTGTATAATTGGGTTAGTCGTCTGATTAGATTGTTTGGTCATCAGACGGTATGATCCAATACTTTCAATCTTTCATCATTCCTAAACCTACCTCTAGTGATGTTACATAAACAATCTAATTGAATGCTTCATTAGCAAAAAAAATCCTAATAAATTGAAAAGATAAAAAAAAATTCTTTCATCATCAATTGTATTTTGTACTTTGTAAACAATGGTATTTCATCTTCCATTGTTATGTCAAGTTATAAAAACACTAATTACTTCTTCATTATTGTTATATATGAACAGATTTTACGTTTTAGCACTTAACGGATTTAGAGCCCTTCTGGCTTCTGCCTTCACTCTTTCTCTTTTCCATGCAATTTTCCCCCTTTTTTACATTCTCACATTATTACAATAACTACAATAACAGCTCGGGCAACACTAGGCCAAGAGACCGGTTATATTTAAATAGTAAAAATGTCAACTAATTTAGTCGATTTCTCTTAAAAAAAAAAAAAAGTTGATTAAATTTCAGAAAGTATTCCATACTATTCAACAACTGATATTAAATCTTATCTATATGACTGTATAAACACTACCACACTTCAAATTCAATTTATCATTATTTTGAACTTGTTACATGCATAAATAATAAGGGTACTGGCGTACTGCTATAAGGGTTGCGGTCCTTGCGGATACACGTATTATAATTTTGAAATTGATAATTGATAATAATTTTAAAATGCAAATTCGGTGTAATTAATGATTGATTTAAGTTAGATATTTTCATTGTTACTCTGTCTGATCCCCTTTTTTGTTCCAAATTTACTGTTGTAATTGTTCATTTAATAATTTTGTCTCAATCTAATCTTATACATATAAGGATATATATAATCAACTATAATCTCCTTTGATTTGACTTGATGTGTACTTTTGGGTCTTGTTAAACGTCGCCTATGAATTACTTAAAATCGCCCACAATTTAAAGTAAAAAGACAATACTACCCTTGACTTAAAATTACACCACAACAACATATACAACGATGGCGGACACCACGCAATGACCTCGACCACCGCCGCCGCCACCACCACCATGGTGGTGGTTAAATTTTTTTTAAAAAAATAAGGGTAGGGGTGTCCAGATCAGACGCCCTAACCATGGTAGGGGTGTCCAGATCAGACGTCCCAACCATGGTAGGGGCGTCCAGATCAGACGTCCCAACCATGGTAGGGGCGTCCAGATCAGACGTCCCAACCATGGTAGGGGCGTCTGATCTGGAAGTCCCTACTATGGTTGGGGTGTCTGATCTGGAAGTCCCTACCTTAATTTTTAAAAAAAATTAATTTTAAAAAAAAAATTTAAAACAAAAAAATAAGGGTAGGGGCGTCCAGATTGGACCCTCCAACCATGGTTGGGGCGTCTGATCTGGACGCCCCTACCCTTATTTTTTAAAAAAAATAACCACCACCACCACCATGGTTGGTGGCGGTGGTGATCGAGGTGATGGGGTGGTGTCCGACGTCGTTGTATATTTAATCTAAGTTGTTGTGGTGTAATTTTAAAATCAAAGGCAATTTTGTCCTTTTACTTAGTATTGTGGGCGATTTTAAGTAATCTGTGGGCGACGTTTAACAACCCACATATTTTTTGTTACACGTATCTAAAGATATTTTAATTTAAAATTCTGTTTTAAAAAAATGTGAAAAAATAAATATAACAATTTTAGAGGGTATGATGGAGTAGTATGTTATCAACAACTTTTTTTAAAGATTGCATATTATTCAAAATGATATAATGCTTAAAATATAAATAAAAGGTTAATCAAACATTTATTAAATTGGTGCTAATAAAGTGATATTTGCAATAATTTTGGAAGAAAAATCCCAATTTATATCTTAAATCATTCCTAGTCATAAAGATGTAGATGGTCAGGATCTGTCTCCCTCACAGTCACACTCCAAGCATCATCTACTATTCAAGATCCAAGAAAGAACAACTGTTGTCCTTGGTTGTATCCATTTTTTACAAACCCCTAAATCACTTTCCCCAATTAATGAAGAAACTGATATTTGTCCATCCTCATCTTTTGGCTGCTTATATTTGCCAAAAATCATTTGAGGTACTTTACCCTACAAAAATGTTACCTTTGGATTTAATAATTGGAAAATAATATAAGGATCACAAATATCAATTTGCCCATAATTTGTTTTAATTTCAAAACCAGTACTACCATCTTAGAAATATTATGAAACTGATTGACGGTCTTATAACATTTTTTTACTTAAAAAAAAAAAACTGCAAAGTTTTTATCATAAAAGTTTCCAACTTCATATAACTGTTGTATACTAGCTTATTAGTGAAAATTTATTTGCAACAATTTGAAATCAATGCAAAATAAATTGTTACAAAGACCGTAGTTATAATTTTCATGCTAAAAGTGATCTGATAAAGTATATAACATATTTTAAGACTTCAATTATAGCTTTATAGGCTGCAGTTGAGGCCTAAGAATATGATATATACTTCATCAGATCTTCAATTATAGCCTTATATACTGCAGTACGTTAAAGCCCAGGAATATGTTATATACTTCATTAGCTATAATTAATTGGGCATGAACCAAGAAAGCAAATAAAATAAAAATAGAATAAACTCAAAAGGGCATCCCATGAAATTAAACTCAAAAACCTTCATTAATTCACAATAATCACACCCAAAAAAAAAGGGGACAAAATTGTACTCCTTTCATACATATGCTTGCATCTATTTCCCTTGCTCATCTGATCTAATACACACAGTTTTACTCCTCCACTTTGTAAAGGGCAATTGTTATTCTCTTCTATATATATGTGTGTGTGTGTGTGTGTGTGTATTTTTTTTCTTTTTGGTAGCAGATCACACCAAAATCAAAGGGCTTAATAACAACCCTTGGCTTGTTTCTGGGAATGAAATTCAATTGATTTCCTTCAATTTCGGTCACTGCATGTAATTTTTCCCAGTTTTGATTGATCAGATTGATAAAATCAAGGGTTCAAAAAGAAAGAGATTTAATTGATTGCAAGATGATATGATTAGGAGAAAGGTAGGTTGGAATTGACAGAGAGATGAAGGTAGGTAGCTAAGCCACAACAACAGTTCCAGTTTGTACAGTTTTTTTAGTTGAAGATTTTGAAGATGGAGTTTGATCTGCTTTTCTTAAGCTTCTGTATTTCCATGGTGTTTCTTTTGCATCATCTATCTCTATTTGTTCTTGTCTGCACTCATCACTGCAAAATGGTGTGTTGCCCCTGCAATTATACATAAATACCCACATCAGAAAATTAATCTAATTAAACTTCAAATTAATCATTGAATTACTTGAATTTTAACCATAATTAATTAAATAAATGAATGAAATTTAAGTTAAATTACCTGTACATGAAGATATCATTGCTGGGTTTGAGGTGTTTGTGGCAAAGAAAACAGGAATCAAGAAAATGGGGTTGTTGTTGGTTGTATAAATCATCATTTCCAGCATAGAATAAGACTCTTGGGTTAGATCTTGGTTTACCATAAGAGGCCATTTTTTGTTTTCTTTGATTTGATGTTCAATTATATTGAATTGGGGAAGAAGAAGAAGAGGAAACTAGGCAAGTGAGTTTTTGGAGGATAAATGATAGAGGGATGAAGAGTGGAAGTAGGGGGAAAAAATGAGCACTTAGGTCATCTTATATATAAAGAAAGGAAATAGTACTAAATAAGAAAGAAATGAAATTTGGACACATACAACCAAAACACATGAACACAAATAATTGAAAAAGCACACACACATGAAGGTGTAGGGTTGAGGTGTCGGGAGTCTCAGCCTTATGGTTAAATCTTGCGAACGTTAAATATAAATTCTTATTTTCGAAACTCATTGATAGAGTATATAAGATATTATTGGGCTCTGATACCATGTTAAAAGATCATTTCAACTAAAAGTTTAAGCTGATAGTTGAGGCCTAATAATATGTTATGTACTTTATCACTTATTGCACGTATTTGCGAAGATTGTTTATCATTCTCCATTCAGATGTACGTGTCCACCAAATTAGACCGAACAACCTGTAGTAGAGTCCAATTTAAGACCTAATACTAATCATTTAAAAAACATTGAGGGTGTAGTGTAGGACCAAAGTGAATAATTGAAAAGGATTATTGGTTATACTACTTGTTGTATTAGTTAAAACTTTAAAATATAAAAAAGTAGGAATTTAATGATTTGCCCACATTAAAAGGGCGGAATAATATTATAAATTTCAAGCAAGAAGGGACCACTACTGAAGTTGTGACCCGATTCCGATGAGATCGGAATGGGTCGAGCAAGACAACGACCATAATGGTTAATTAAAGTATTGTTTAAAGTCGGGTTATTTTATAAAAGAATGGTCCGATTCAAATGGGCCGGGTTTCGATTAAAAAATTATTATATGCTTTTTATTATGGGAAGAATAATAAACAAACAAGGGGCGGTATTCCAAAATCAATGGGGTTGGAATCTGTAGGCATTGGGAAAAGCAGCTTTTGTAATTGGTATTGGTTCATGCACCTTGTTTCTTCCAACTTCAACTCAATACATTGGCATTTTTATATTACGTACTTTTTCTTTTTTTTGGGTGGGAGTTGGGTGGGACCGCTAAGAGTTACCAAGTACGGAGTACTCCCTTTTTACTTTAATTTTTTTTTTCTCCTTTGGGTTGATTGTAAAGGTGTGCATGGGTCGGGTCGGCAGTTGTTAGGCTCGGTCTGGTTTAGTACAAGCACAACATGATATGTTTTGTAAGTCATCATGGGTAGTGCATGTATGAACAACAGTTTTAAAAGTTTGCACGAGCTTAGCACGGGAAAAAGAGGTCGGCCCGTCATGTGACACGCTAACTATAAGCAAATATCCATAAAACATTAAACAAAAAATCTAACGAAGACATGTGTCACCCTAGCATGAAGAAAAATGAGATGGGTTGGACATCGTCTTTTTGGGAAACTTGGAACGAGCACGATGGAGTGGCACATCAAATGTCACACTAATTATGAGCAAAAATCCATAAGGTATAGCATGAAGCCCGATATAAGTCGGACCGGATGAACCATGGGATAAATTGGACATGCGTCCTCTTTTTTTAAACTTGGCACGAGCCCAGTACGACATATCATTATTCATTATCTTGGCTCGTTTTAGACACGATCCGCCAGGGCATAAGGCACGGAGGACGTCCTAGCAAGGCTTGTGCCCACCTAATTAATTATAAGTTGATCTTTTTTTACAAGGGTTACTACTTATATTACTAGGCTCGAGTCTGAAACTTGTATTTAAAACTTATCCCGTTGATATTATTCAAGGGTTTAGAAAAGAAGATTTGTCGTTGATGAAGATCGAAACTTACACTTCAAAAATAAGAAGCAACTTTTTGTACCACAGGTCCACAGCACAGAAATCGATCCCTACTTGGAGCCTAAAAAATAAAATAAAGTTCGTAATATGTTCACTCAATACAATTCCCCTTAATTTGAACTTGGTTTTTTTTTTTTTTTTTTTTTTTTAATGGCGTACTCCATAGTCCATATTCGAAACAAAAGTAAAAACAGATTCCAATACTTTTACTGTGTGAAATTTGAATCATGTGATGATAATGTGATGTTTAGCTTTGGCCAACTTTATTTCGTTTTTTACTTTATTAATTAAAAAAAGTTGATGAATGATGAATTTATTTGCTTTATTGTACTTCACCAGACAATTTCCTGCAAGTGATCTCCTGCCCCCTCTTTTCCAGTATTTGGCTCCCTTGGCAATCAATCGTTAAGGACTCGTTCGGTAACCGATTATAAACAATGTTATTGATAATAAATTTATAATTTAATTTGGAAGGAAAATTAAAATTTATTTCAAACTGATGTTAGTTTAACTCTAATTTATCTATTTTTCTTTTCAAATATTCATTCTCATCAAATATCACTTTCAATAGTAATAGATGGTAATAAAATTTAAAAAGAAAATGTAAATATGTTTTCCATGAGGATTACAAGGATTTTTATTAACAAAAATTACACTTGAAATCTATTACCATTTCTATAATTCATTACTAAAAACCAAACTAGTCTTCAGAGCAGCATTTGCAACGCTGAGTTATTAATTACTAGCTTGCCCAATTTTCATTTTTTTATTCATTTGAGCAAGTCCACCAATGTAGTGTGTTGCAAAAATATTGGGGAAGAAAAAGAAAATAAGGTGGAAGAATGAGAATAGAAGAGATAAATTTTGGGCAAATCCTTTTGGAGCTCTAATTCCTATAGTTAATGATCTAGTTTAAAGAGTTTTTTTTTAATTTAATGTTAATGAGTTTTTATTTTATTTAGTTAAATATGCTTAAAGATGGTAATTGTTTGTAGTCAAATTGGCAATTGAAATTATTTCCTTCTCACTACACCCCCTTTCAATTTGGCAATTGTTTTTATCATTAAAATCTTTAAAATTAGTACATTAATGAAAACTATTAAAATCTATAAAATCACATTGATAAAAACATTAAAAATGTTAATTATTACCTTTTACTTATTGAAGTTTATAAATTATAAGATTTTTAAAAAAGATTGCCAATACTCCTTCCAATACCTTTTATTGTTCTTGTGTTTAATTGTGTGCATTTTTGCTAATATAGAGAAAAAATTTAATTGACCCAGTGGATAGATTACCCACTAGAAATAAAAGAATAAAATATAATTAAACTTGTTGAGTTTGATTCCACCTTATATCCATATTATTGTTTTTAATTCAATTCTATAATATTACTCCGTAATAAAAATAAAAATAAACTAGAAAGAAGTTCATATTTGAAGTTCTCATTGACACAAATCAAATAAGACCCCATTGTTATTTTTTTTAAATAAAAAAAAAACTCCTGTATAAGTACGTTTTTCTTATACCAAGTATATTAAGACCAATTTAATTAAAAAATTGCTATATAATTAAAATTGATAAGAGGAGTAGCTCCCTAAAGCTTTACAAGCAATAATTAATAATTTTAGATTACTAAAATTTTAAATTATGAACAACCACAATTTTGGGTTGCTAATAATGAGAATTAGTCAAAAATTTATTAGTAATATAAAAAAATTAGAAAGGAAAGAAAAATGTAAACTGTGGGTCTATGACTGAAATAATCAAAGGAGAAAATTAAACCAACTAAATATTGTGTGCAAACTCCACATTAATTAAGGAATGGAGGTCTATATATACATACTACCATCTACAATTGATAATGACAACAACATAAATTATAGGAATATAATTGGTCTGAATTTTCATTAATAGTTCTCAACAACTATGGTTGATTATTGGACATCCTATATTGTGTATTCCTATGTAGATTGATGTAACTTGTTCAAAGTTAGATATCCCATTAAATGATAAAAATCACCAACTTAATTAGTAAGTTGTTACATCATGCACTTTGGTTGGAGTTACATGCATGTTGTTACATCAAATTATATATGTATTTTAAGGGTTAAGATCCTCTAGATTTCAGTTTTTGTAGATTTGGTAGATTCACTAGTACAAAATATCAATTTTGCTGCGGGGTTTTTTTGGCTCATTTGCTGCGGATTTAGGCCCCCTGCAAATATAGGGGAAGCAAATGAGAATTGTCACATTTGCTGCAGTTCACAAACGCAGTAAATGAAATTATGTATTTGCTGCATAAGTTTCATATGAATGCAGCAAATAAAATTAATTTTGTTTTTAAAAAAAAATACAATTATGGTAAAATAAAAAAAAAATCAAAGAAATAAATTTAATGTAGGAAGAAATAAAGTAAATAAATAACTATCATAAATTAGTAAAAAGATAATTTTATTAATAATTTTGATGAACTTATACAAAGAATTCAAAATTTAAAGAATGAAATATATACAAGAATTCAACAAAAAAAAAATATACAAGAATTTAAAAAAAAAAAAAAAAAAACTGAAATTTAATCAACAAAATTGGACAAATGAATTGCCGCCCCCGAGACACAACCTCTTCTCGCCGCTGCTCAACACTACCGGTCGAAGCCGCCGCCAAACACTGCCGGTCGAAAGTGCACAAGACAAGAGACGATGCTGAAACAAACCAATATGATATTGACACAGTAAAAAATTAGACTATATCAATTCAAGCAAAATGAATCATGTTGAAAACATTGATTGCTTTTATCAATTGAAGTATGATATGAAATGGAGAAAATTGATGAGATAAGTTCTTACACGACTAGCCAACATGTACAAAACTAGATTATAAGCTGCTCCAGCCCAAGCTGTCTTGGTGACAACTCCCACAGCATTAACAATCTCTCCCAAGCCAAGAATTTGTTCAAATTGTAATGTAAAGAGTACCAAAACTACCATTCAGCACCCTTTATCTCTCCTTCATTATCTCCACAACAACACCGAGCAATCTCTAGTGCATATAAAAGACCTAGATATAGTATAAAACTATAAATTTTCTCTATCAATCAAATATACTACTAATTCAAACATTATACTTAAACTTGCAACAACAAATTGGATACAACATTTCAATCATTACTTGTTCAAATGTTAAAATTTTCAAATACAAAAACGCAATAGGTATTATTCGAAATCCTTTATGATTCACGATACTTAAAAGAAATAGAAAACAAAAAAAAAACATGAAATCCAGAACTGGAGTAGAAAGAACAGGAAAGTTTTCCCCAAATCGAAACTCTAACTCAATTCGAAGCCCTAACTTTTCGCCAATTTGAAACCCAAAAAAGTTTAAAGTGAAAAAAAAATCAGAGAATTCGAACCCCTAATCTTCCAGTTTATTTGTTTAACTTCCATTTAATTTCTCAAAATTTTAATAAATTGAAATAAATAAGTAAAAAATTTAAAGAGAAAGAAGAACAAGAGACCTGAGATGTCGTTGGTAGGAGTGGCTGCTGATGGTTGCTGGTGGTCTTCGCTGCTCCGTTGCAGTTGAGAGGTAGACGAACGCCAAGATCGAGCAAGACGAAGACAGCTACTCCGTTGCTCCGGTGGTCTTCGCTGCTCCGTTGCAGTGGTGAACTACTCGTCTGGAAGTTCCGGTGGTGAAGGAGCGGTGGAAGTGAGCGGTGGGGGTACGGTGAGTTAGGGTTTGGTTTGGGAATTTTGTTTCGCACTCTGCTGTGGGGGATGGGTTTTTTTTTTTGAAAAGGTGAGTGGGGTGAGTTAGTGTTTTGTTGAATAGGTTTAATTTTTAACTAGGTTCTTTTTCTGAATTGCTAAATACCGCCTAAACTTACTATATACCGCCTGTATTTATACAAATACTTCCTATATTACCCCTCCCCATTTACCCAACCTAACTACACTTACCCCTCCCCATTTAGTCATTTACTCAAGTGGTGGAGCTTGTAATACCCCGAAATTTAGGGCCAGCAAATTTCGCGGTTATTAATATTATTTTATTTATTCCAAGTCCAAAAGGTCCATTTATTTGGACTGTTTTAATTTTTACCTCGAAATTGGGCCTATGACCCAATTCCTCTCCCTTTGGCCGGCCCTCTCATGCTTTTGGCCATTAGTTATTTATTTTGGTTTAATTTAATTAATTAAATGATTTTATTAATTAAATTAATTAAATTAAATAATTATTTTAAATTTCTAAAACCTAGTCTAACCTAATTGCCAAGTCCCCCTAAAATCTCTCTTTCCCCTACTTCTTCTCATCCCTCACGGCTCCCCTTAGTTGTTAGGGTT
The DNA here is from genome assembly GCA_951394345.1 of Salicornia ramosissima. Classification (NCBI taxonomy): domain Eukaryota; kingdom Viridiplantae; phylum Streptophyta; class Magnoliopsida; order Caryophyllales; family Amaranthaceae; genus Salicornia; species Salicornia ramosissima. Next base: position 45,311,758 of record OX596234.1, on the reverse strand, counting down.
TTATTTTGTTTTTCTTCCTTTCTCTATTTATACCTAAGTAAAAGCTAGTATTTGGATCCTTTACTCAATTGTGAAAAACCGTAGAAACTTTCTTCTTTCCTTCTTTCCTCTCTCAAAATAGCCGAGCATTTTTATTCACCAAAGTGGTGAATTTTCCTTGGAATTTTTAGCGATTAAAGGTAACTAGACTTTTCCTCTTAGATTTGGATTAGTTAATTACATAGTTAATTAGGATTAAATCATGAAAACGGTTAGGAAATTAAAGGAATTAGTATCATGTTAAGGTTAAGAATTTCGAACATGTGATGAATTATTATGAAATTTTCTTGATCATTTTATGTAGTTTCTTGAAATCTTTAATTGTTTAATAATTATTTGTATGAATTTATTTCTTAATCAAATCTTATTATTTCTTGATGAATTTTTCGTGGGAGTTTCTTTACTGTTTCATTATGAATCATGATTTATTTCGTGGCAAAATTCGTCCTTTTATTGCTTATAATAATTTAATCTTTCAAACCGGTAAAACTGTCCAGATTTAGTTTATGAATTATTCAAGACACTTAATCAATTCGGATAGCTACGAAATTTTAGGTGGAAGTCTGTAATAGTGTTTCAAAGCTTTTGTTAAATTTTCGTAATTTTTAAAGTTCGTTTGCTATGGAAGAAAAATCTGAAACTGATTTCAGCCTAATCTGATTTGTTAGTTATAAAATCCCTTAAAAATAGTAAATGACGTTATTTTTGAACGAAATTTATGCAAGTTAAACCTTGAACCTATATTTATCTTCCATCAAAATTTCCAGATTATTCGAGACCCTTAGACGGTTGTTCTTAATTTAAATCTTTAAAAATCAGATTGTGTAAAATAGGGTGATTGAATTATTAAAACATGTTATTATTAATTCTTGAAATGTTCTTGATATATCTTGGCCCTATAATTGCCGTGTGATGTTATACAGTTAAAGGATTAACTTTTGATCTTGTTCTTGATTAATCTTGATGTCTTGATGTTGTTGCATAATTTATTTATTAATTAGGTTAATTTATTTAATTATTGATAAAGGTATTTAATTAATTTAAAGTGTTAATTTTGGTATTATTTCTCCAAAATGTCGAGTGAGGTGAAATATGGAAAGTAGGAATTTTATCATGTTTTGAGTAATTTATGTTGCTAATTGTATTTTTATATAATTTATTGAATTAATTATATGATGACTGATGAATTTATTTAATTATTATTGTTGTTACTAAAATGCATTGTGGTCCTTATATGATTTGATCAATCTTTGTTTAATTTTTGACTTATAATAATGTTAGAAAGTATTTTAGGAATAATTGTAATTATTATAAGAAAAGAAATTATCAGGGATAAGTGACAATATGAAGGAAAGTAATAATATAACAAAAGGGTAAATTATTATTATTATTATTATTATTATTATTATTATTATTTTGTTAGTCATTAAAGAAGTGGATAAGTTGCAATAAGAAGGGAAGTATAATAAGATAATAATAGGGAAGGAAAGGAAACAGAGTAAAAGGATATTGACTTGTTTCGATCTCTGGCTAGGAAAAACTTGGTATTTAAGGTGGCCAACATACGTGCCGCACCTCTCTTTCCTGGGACTTCGAACATTTCAGTTCCAATTACGGTCACCTAGTACTTCCAAGTTTAGGAAAGATAATAAGTATTAAGGACGCCCCTTTGATGGCGCAAAGGTCATTAATCGGGTTAAGTCGTTGCCACTGCCAGACTACGGTATCTGCGCAGTTCTTGATTCTAAGATATGTAGTCGTCTAGATAGTTCTCGCAAAGGAGGGCTATTTAAGGGTTATGGCCATAGCTTAGGCTTAGTTCTCGCAAAGGAGGGCTACGGGTGGGACGCAAAGGTTCACCCCGGCATGTTTTAGGAAAGTTGTGGTGCACACGAGATCCACAGCGAGCTATAAAGACCGGTCCGCTAAGAAGATAAGATCTTATGATAAGAAGTTATGTTATGATTATGTTACACCAAGATATGATATGATATGTTATGATAGGTTATGATAAGATATAAAGTTAGCCAAAATATGATAGTCTATGTATTATATGAAGTCATTTACAATAAGATAAGAATAAAATGGAATGATGTTAATGTATATGTATAAGTCTTCCGCTGTGTACGTCTGTATTTGTATTGGTATAAGTATGTTGCATATATTGTAGCTGTACGTTGTATGTATTTGTACAAGCATGTATACGTATAAGTATTGGTATGTATTCTAACCGTATTTTGCAGGTATTTTCACACGCAATGTATACGTATTTTTGTACGTATTTTTATACGTATCCTGTATGTATTTTCGTATGTATTGTTATATGTTTATGTGTGGTTTTCATGGTTGATTCTATGCTATTATGTGGTTAGCGGTCCCTCATTTAAGCGGGACAGCCTAGTTACTCGCCACTGATGGTGGACCCCCCTAGTTTCAGGTGATGGTGCAGCAGCTTAGAACGGGTTTGCGCTGGTTTGGGCTAAGTGTGGCAGAGATCTTTAGTTTAACCCTAGTCTGCACAGAACAATTAATAATATTCTTTTGCTAGTAGTTATCTCAGCCTGTTGGGAAGACATATTTAATTCATGTATTTTCAGTATTTTTGGATTATTATAAAACATTTAGTTAATAAAAGAAGCCATAGTTTTTGAATATATCATTAATAATAAGTTTAATGTTTAAGTAATGATCCGTTGGTCGATTTCCTTCGTCAATCGACAGTCTTAAAAAGTCGGGTCGTTACAGAGCTTGGCGTCGGGTAGGAGCTGCTGGTGGCGTGGAGCTTGGCATCGAATACTGGTGATGGATCTGAGAAAAAATGGAGAGAGAGAAAGAAGATTTTTTTTTCCTGAAAGATGAGTGAAATGGAGATTGGAGAAGAGAGAAGGGGTGAAAGATATTAATTGGGGTAAGGGTAAAATAGGGAATGTCTGTCAAAATACGGGCGGTATACGGTAATTTAAGGGCGGTAAATGGTAACTAACTAAGATTTGATAATAATTCATCAAAAATATGAAAATATATCAAATTTTTTATTATTTTTAAGATTATAACATATATTTTCCTTGGAAAAAATATACAATTACATATTTTAAAGAATATTCATTTGCAAAATTATAAAATAATGGGAAATAATTTTGTAAATATAAAGTGTGAGCATATATTTAGAATAATTGAAAATGGAATAAATTAAAATTAAATTTAAAATGAATAATAACTCAAAAAAAAAGTGATGTAAGAAATCAAATCTCATAATTTGAAAGTAATTGAAAAGTTTTATTAAATGTAAATAAAGTATTAATATTGATTGTAATTAGAAAATAAAAGCAATTTTTTATTTAAAAAAAAAAGGGAAAGTAAAACATTTTAGTAGGATTATTACACATGGCATAATTTTAAATATGAGATATCCTATGTGTCAAAATTATGTTTTAGGGTGTGTTTTAATATATATATATATTAGGTATAGAGGTATAGATTTTTTTTTTCCTTAATTTTCACATGTTAGAGGGAGTTTCAAATATTATACATCAATTATTTGATCCCTTTGCCGCGTTATAATTGGCTTTATGTTCGCTGCATTTAGAAGTGAATAAATCCCACAAATAATATCTTAATTCTTTTGCTGCGTCTGGTTACTATTGAATGCATCAATTGTAAGCAAATTACATAGCAAAGATTAAATTCTGATATGAATTGTTGCATACCCATAAATCCGCAGCAAATCAAGTGCAGCAAAATTGATTTTTTGTACTAGTGATTTATGAAATCTGGACCCTTCAAAAACAATCAAGGGCTAAGATAATTTCTGTAAAAGTAAAACAAAAAATATCAAAAAACTCTCACTCTCATCACAACTCTCACAACTCTTCCAACTCTACCACTCCTCAACTCTAGAGGATCTCAACTCGTATTTTAATTAGCAACTAGTAAGCTTTTTTACATTGTCATACTACCACTAAATCACTAATGAGGGTGCTCGGTAACTTATTGGCTTTTTGGTTGGCTAAAAATCGATAATAGGTTAAAATTAAAAAGATGTATGGGATTGTCTTTTGGCCTGTTGGCTGAAAACTTTATAATAAACTGTCAATAATTACAATTAATTTTGCCAAATATGTTTCCAAACAACTCGCTTGTCAAATTGAGAGAAATTAAAAGTTGTCAATTCTAATATATATAGTTCCATATCTATATATACTCAAAATGGGTTGATCCAACCAATCCGGCCAATAATAATATTTTATTTTGAACTAGCATCATGTATACATCTATTAACATAAGAAAAACATATAACTGCGATATGTTTATAAGTTTATTAGATACTCATATGTAGTATAGATAGGTTGAAATCAAGCTGAGGATTTTAACCTAACCATCCTATTTAATTAGTCAAACATGTTGAATTAGACAACCCATTTAACTATATGAGTTGAAAATATAAAGAGTTGAATTTGGATTAAGTTACTTAGTTGGTTCAAGGTTTCATACAGTTATATACACTTTTTCATTAGAAAAGTACATACATTACTTTACTTTGTGTTACCAAAATAATGTTGGAAGCAAAAGTATTTACTAAAATATTGTCAAACCAACTGTAATTACTAAGATATTGTCTACGCTAGTCTTGTTTTTAATTTCTTTTACGCAATATAAATCGTTATTCCAAATAGCGATTTATTCAACAAAATCACTATCTCAAATAACGATGTTGAGGTTTTTTAAAAAAAATCTAAATTATGCATTTATTGTATAGACTAATGACAAAATTTGGGTTAAAGAGAAAATCACAATCTAAAATAGCGATTTATCATATTAAACAAAATCGTTATTTTTATATAGCGATTTAGCTATATAAAAGAAAAACATAAAAACAATATTCTCATTAACAGTATTTTGATAAATAATTTTAGTGTTTAATATTATTTTGATAAAACAATATTACTCCGTACTTTGTTTATTTAATTTTTGACCAAAACATCAATATCAGGGTCCGAAGTATTGCCGCACATAAATCGGAGCGCAGTGATTGAGCTAAAGCAAGAATGACGTAGGAGAGGGATTATGTGAGTCAGGACTCAGTCAGGCTTGATCTGGATTCTGTGAGTGATTGAGTATCTTCCAAGTCAATGTTTTCTCCATTTTTTATTTACAATTAACTACTAAAGTATAAAGTTGTAAGTAAAAGTAGGTAAAAAGTAGTGGGTATTAAGTGGTTAATAAGGGTATAATTGTAAAGTTATATGTGGGTGAGTGGTTCATTTGCCAAAAAAAGTTAGAGCATTTATTTTGGGACGAATGAAAAAGAGAAAGTAGAGTATTTTTTTTTAGGACGGAGGGAGTAGTACATATTTCCTTCGTTTTTTTATACTCTCTGTTCCAAATTAAATGATACATTTTAACTTTTGACATTGTTTATTTTGTAATTTTGAGTCCCTTAATTTTATACATATAAAATAAAATATAGTCATGTGGGGTCTCGTTTGATTCATTTCGATATTTACTTTCTAAATATTTAATTTTTTATTATACAAACTAAAGATATAAACTTTTAAAGATGTGTCTTGATGTGAAAAAGTAAATGAAGCATTTATTTTGGGACGGATGTAGTACTTCGTATTCAAAACTTTTTTTAACGTGTATTAAGAGAGCAATCTAGGTATGTTAATGGCTAAATCTTTCGACGAAATTTTAATACAAGCAAATATGATATTATATATGACATGTCTCAAAATTTCGATGATTAATTTGTTCGTTTACATCGTTAAATCACTTCCTTAATATGCGTGAAAAAAAGTGTTCCGTTTAAAAAATGGAAGAAGTACTAGATTTCCTTATTTTAATGTCTCAATTTACTTGCTACATTTTATTTTTTGAAATGTGGTGCACACTTACAGGTGTTTGATTAAAGCTTTTACAATAGAATGGTATGTGTATGATAATATTAATGATATGAATATGAAAGTTGTTTTGTTGGGGTCATTGGAGTATGGAATGTTATACCCAATGGTTTTTCATCCCCTTCAATCTTATACTCATCTTCCCCCTAAAAATTGAGATTTCATTCTTCACCTAATCATTAATACTATCAAAATGCATACTTTTGATGAACTAAACAACTTTTAAAAAATATTGGATTATCAATTAATACCACAAACCCTAAACCCTTGTGGTTTTTATCCTCATACCATTCCATTCCAATCTTTTGAACTAAACAAACCCTTAATTTATATACCTATTTCATCCTTATTTTTTTTTATTTACCCTTTTTATTCAACCTATTTTACTCCATTTTTTGTGGGTTGCTAAACGTCGCCCGCATATTACTTAAAATCGTCCACAACCAAAAGTAAAAAGACAAAATTGCCCTTGATTTAAAATTACACCACAACAACTTAGATTAAATATACAACGACGTCGGACACCACGCCATAACCTCGACCACCACCGCCGCCGCCACCACCACCACCATGGTGGTGGTTAAATTTTTATTGTAATAAGGGAAGGGACGTCCAGATCAGACGCCCCAACAATATACAACGACGTCGGACACCACGCCATGACCTCGACCACCACCGCCGCCACCTGGTGGTGGTGGTTAAATTTTTTTTTTAATAAGGGAAGGGGCGTCTGATCTGGACGCCCCTTCCCTTATTAAAAAAAAAATTTAACCACCACCACCATGGTGGTGGTGGTGGTCGAGGTCATGGTGTGGTGTCCGACATCGTTGTATATTTAATCTAAGTTGTTGTGGTGTTATTTTAAATCAAGGGCAATTTTTTCTTTTTACTTTTTATCGTGGGCGATTTTAAGTAATATGCGGGCGACGTTTAACAAGTCCCTTTTGTTATCTTAATTATAAATACCTCTACTTTTTAATAGTCCATATTATAAATTTTTTCAAAAAAAGAATGTACTAGAAGGAATGTAACAAGTACTCTCTCCCTCCCAAATTAGTTGCTACATTCTGAAAAATGGTACTGTTCATTTGTAAACTTTGACTGCTTATAGTTTCATGTACATAAAGAAAAATATGGTCATGATAGATCTAGTTTGATTCGTCTCAATATATACTTTTCAAACATATAATTTTTATAATTTTTTATTATATGTAGTTCAAGATATTTTAATTTAAAGTTATGTATTGGGAGATGTGAAAAAGAGAATGTAGCAAGTAATTTGAGACAGATGGGTTAGACGTAATTAAAAACAGAGTGAGTACTTAGGCTCTGTTCTTTAGGACTGATCTGGTCTGATCTGAATTATTTTTATTTTTTATTTTTATTTTTGTTTTTGTTTTTGTAATACTCATTTTTTATGAGAAATGTAATACATGATTATATTTACTAAAATACTACTAATAATAATTATTATTATAATAATAATAATTATTATTATTATAATAATAATAATTATTATTATTAATATTATAATTATTATTATGATAACCCATTTCATTTCACCTCTTCATTCAATCTAACTCCAAAACTTCAAATAACAATATTAATACTAATAATAATACTACTAATAATAATAATAGTAGTAGTAATAATGACCACCGAAAAATTTGACCAAACCGTCACCAAAAAAGTCGGCCGAATAATAATCGCTGGAAAAGGCATTCCGAAAACCGTCGCCGAAAAACTCGGCTTGAAAATCGTCGTTGAAAAATTTGGCCGAATGATCATCGTCGGAAAAGTCAGTCCGAAAACCGTCGCCGAAAAACTCGGCCTGAAAATCATCGCCGGAAAATTTGGCCGAATAATCACCGCCGGAAAATTCAGTCCGAAACCGTCGTCGGAAAAGTCATCCCGAAAATCGTCGCTGAAAAACTTGGCCTGAAAATCGTCGCCGGAAAAGTCCGCCGAATAATCACCGCCGGAAAAGTCGTCTTGAAAATCGTCGCCAAAAAACTCGGCTTGAAAATCGTCGGCGGAAAAGTCAGCCGAATAATCACCGCCGGAAAAGTCGGCCGAATAATCACCGCAGGAAAAGTCACTCCGAAGACCTTCGTCGGAAAAGTCGTCCCGAAAACCGTCGCCAGAAAACTCATTCGAAAACCGTCGTCGGAAAATTTCGAGCGGAAAAACGATGCTCAAAATTAATAATAATAATAATAAAAAAGAGTAATAATCTCTGATCTGATCTAATCTGATTACTGTAGCTTTTAAGTCCAAAAGAAGAAGGCCTTAGTATTTTAATATTGTTCCGCATTATTATTATACCTTTACCTTTTCCCAAGTCCCAACGGAAAAAAAATGGAAATGGTGAGGAGCAGTGGGAGTGGGGGCTACTTTCAACTGCCCATGATTCCCGGGTACTGGCAGCGCTTCCCTAGTGTCTTCATGATTTACCCGCGACACGTGTACCCTCCATGAACCAACAAAACCCAACTACTTTTGACACTTGTAATTATTTACAGAATTTCTTTCATTCTAATTTCCTACTAGTCCTATATAAAATGACCAATTTATGTCACCAATCACGAATTAAGTACTTGGTTGATACGGCATAAAATGTCTTTTTTTTTTAAAAAAAAAAATATTTTGCTAGGATAAAAAATAGTTTTACACCAGAGATGAAAACTTTTTTTTTTTTTTTAATTTTTTGAAAAAGAAAACGTTTTCCTTCTAAGATAAAAGAAAAATTGTTTTTTATTGTGTTATTCTCATGACATCACAACACACCATCTTTTTTCATTTATATAATTTCTCTTTCCTCAAAAATCGAAAACTTTATCTTTCATCATGAACGCTTAAATTGGAAAATCAGTTTCCATTCAAGCAAACAAGAAAAAACTCTTTTAAAAATGAGTTTTCCGCTGTAAAATATTTTACGTCATATTAAACGGATCCTAAGTAAAACTAAATTGAACTGAAAATAAATTCAAAAGTAATAATCAAGATAACAACATAGAATATATCAACTAAATTATTGAGTGTTTAGAAAGTAAATTGAAAAATAATATATGATGAATTATGAATGCCAAATTATTCTAAAACCATGTTCTTTTGGACGGAGTAAAACTGAACCGAAAGATATTTATAATGTTTTCATATAAATAAGTAAAATAACTAAACAGTGAAATGGTAGGCTATGTATGAGTACAAATGTATAATGTCAGTGCCAAAAGATATTATTGGTAGGAAATCCTATCAAAGCACAACAGAAATTAATTTTTTTTTAAAAAAAAATAATAAATACTCGTAATAATCTAGGAAACACGGACACACCTCCAACTTGTCGTATCCCGTGTCCGACACCGACACACGTACCCACATTGAACTAACTGATTAAGCTTACTCAAGTAGCCCGAGTTATTTTTTCTCGCTTTAATTGTTTATGTCTTTTAGTTTTTGAATAATATATATAATTATTAACTATATTCTCAACACCAAATTTGATATTTACCTCATTGTTCTATTGAAATTATGTTGAAATTTATAGATTTTCTTATTGTTTTCTTTCACGTACCTGTATCCTCAATTTTATTTTACACTGACGTTTTCTCGTACCCGTACCAGTATGCGTTTTAGTGCAACCCTAGGTAATAATAATTGATGAGTGCAAATTGCAATATACGGCAAGGTTGTGTTGGGGAGGAACAATATAGTTTTGAGCTCACGAGGTCGAAGGAATCTCCAGGCTTTAATGTTAGATCTTGCTTCCTATTAGGTTACCAACTTACCATTACAACCAATTTTGATACTTTGGCCTACTACTCGTGTGTTTTATTCACTCCATCTAATTTCTACTCCCATAATCCCACTATAGTTAATTATTTTCTACCGAGCACATTTTTTCTAACATCATTTTTTTATGAGAAATATGTTAAGTGGTAGTGACCTTTAAAAGTAAAGGTATTTATGAAAAATATGACCAAAATAAGATAAAATAGCTAGGTTAAATAAAAAGGGTAAGCGACAAAACTAAAGATATGTAGAAATTAAGTGAGACCTACATTACAAAAATGAAAATATAGCAACTAAACTAAGAAATCTAAATAAGTAAGATATAGTAATTAAGTAAAAAAGACAAAGGGGGTATCTACTTCTTCCGTGTCGCAATATTTGCTACGTAATTATATGATACGGACTCTTAGACAAAAAATAGTACAGATTTAAAGAGAGTGATAGAGTTAAAAATGAATAATTAATTGGGCCTACAACAAAAGTAAAGTTTTTAAAAAAGCCAAAAATGGTTAATTTTTATACTAAATATAGTAAAAAAAAATATTTTTTTGCAAGTATTGTGTTACAACTTAAAATAATAAAGGTTGCAAGTATTAATATTGCAATATGGAGATAACACATAGTTTAATAAATTATAATAATTCGTAATAGAAATGAATTTTTAAATATGAAAGGTAATTATAGTGTAAATTCTGTAAAACAAGTTTTATGTTGTCTTATACACTATCATGTAAAATACTCCCTCCGTCCCCTTATTTTTGCAACAATTTGACTTTTTTCCACTGTTTATTGGGTATCTTTGACTATCTCTAATTTTATATACATAAGAAAAAATATAGTCAAATGGGATCTCGTTTGATTCGGCTCGATGTGTAGTTTTTTAATATATAACTTTTATAATTTTTTATTATACGTATTTACATATATTTTTATTTAAAGTTGTGTGTTGGGAGATGAGAAAAATCAAATGTTGCAAACAAAATGGGACAAAAGGAGTAAATCAGAGGAGGTAATTAAGAAAAGGAAGGAAGTAGAATAACTTTTCTTTTATTTTAATTTGGAGGGAAATTATTTTCTATTATTGTAAAAGATATTTTACTCATATTGTTTGACACTGCTTTACAAATCAAACAATGTAAAATAAACTTACAAATGTTACGACCTAGCTAAGTAAAGAGGGCATTTTCTATATACGAAGTATATATTTTGGAATCTAGAGTCAATAAATATTAAAATAAATGGAATATTCATTTTAACTTAATTTTGTTTATACATTTGGGTTTAATTTGATTGGATGGAAAATATTTTCAATGTAAAATGATTTATATGGAAAACAATTTACAATTGAAAAAGAATAAAATTTTCCTTATGGTTTGGGTATCATATAAGAAAAGTTATGGAAAACAAGAAGGGAGGTAAGGAAAATAAAAGAAAATAATTTCCCTTTATTTAGAAAGAAAAATGGTTCTCCATCATTGTAATAACACTAATAAGTGATATTTACCCATATGAATAATGATTTTACAATAATTTACAAATCAAACAGAGTAAAATTGAAAATTTTAAAAATAATTTTCTAAGAAAGTAATATTTTATATTATACCAAACAGAACATTGAGCATATTATAATTTTCATCATATTTTTTTCAGTTTAAATAAGAAAATACAGATACATGCAATTAAATTCAAACAAAGTCTGATCCCTAACAAAAGTTCAAAATACTCTAATAATTAAATTTCGATAAGTTTTAATAAGATTTAACTCTCTCACAAAATTATAAGATCAAATAAGTTAAGAGTTTTCTTATGTCCTCGATGATGTTATTAACCTTAGCTTCCATGGATATTTTATTTAATTTGACATCTATCTATCTATCTATCTATACAATATATTAAAAGGTGCGCGAGTCATCAGATATGTGACACGTAAGCTGACACATTAATAGTGAGGTTCGAACTCGAGACTATAACACATTAATAGTATACACTTACCAACTCACCCAACATTCATTATTATCTCAAATTCCACTATTTTAATACTTATTGTTTTATTGTTCGAGTACACTTAATGTTAGTTTATTATCTAACAATAAATTTAATAAATTTCTAGATCCCTTATTTTTTTAGGCGCAAACAAAAGAGACAATATTACTATTAATAAGGCAAAAGCTGGGCGTTGGATAAGATTTAATAATAATACTTACCTTCCGTGATAACTATTTGACAAAAAAGTTAAATTTAAATCACTAATCCATACTAATTATATATTCATATTATTGTTCCTATAAAAAATTATTAATATTATTGTTACAAGTTTTACCATCATTATGAAATATCTTTTGTCATATTTAAATCAAGGGAAACAATGGTAATAAGAACAACAACATCAATAACAATACTTTTTTTATTTTACAAATATTTTTTAAATTCAAAAGACTCACACAAATTTTCTTCAAAAGGAAAAATGATGTGTATTTTTTTCATTTCAAATATTATGTAATTACTCGCCACAACATAACGTTACAATTATTAATTATGCCATGTAATCTATACTCTTCTTCTAAAACGCATCTTCTAAGCATACTTGAACCCATAATCCCTTAAGTACAAAAGCCTTAAGTACAAAAGTCACAACTTAACCACTAATCCATATTAATTTCATTATCAATTATTCCATAAAGAAGTATTATAAATTTCATTGTTAAAATTTTTTGTTGCCTTTGTTTTCTAGACTTGAGTCTCAAAATAAAAAATGTAGTATATCATTCGATCAAATTAATGATGATGATACTTCCTCTGTTTCATTTTAAACGCATGAAAGGGGTATTTTTTGTGAAATATAAAATATTCGTTTGTTGTGTTGAAAACGAAACGGAGGAAGCCATGATGATGATGATAACCAATTTTTAATACGTTAGTGAAAGCATCAAGTTCCATATTGTACTATCTTTCAAAATTTTCTTCGGTATTTTACAACCCTCATTATACTATATTACTTTCAAATCATAAAAAATATTTAAGATGATGAAAAAATGTATGACCCGGGGCAACGCCCGTGCCTAAATACTAGTTATTAATTAAATGGTGTACATCAGTAAATAATGCATGGCTTGTGACTATAAATAATAAAGTTTTCAAATTTGACGTTAATATAATCTTGCAAATTTCCAGTCCGGTCGTGTGCTAGACTTAATAGCCATTAAGGAAGTAAGATTTGTTGTCGAGAGATTGATTTTATGCTTTTGATAGATGCATGACTTTCCCCATGAGACTATAATATATAGTGGAATTGGTGGTAGTAAGACTCGTAACTAGTAACTAGTAATAGACTTACGGCCCGTTTGGTAGCCGGTTATAAATTGAGGTAATGAGAATGAATTTATAACTAAATTTGAAAGGAAAATCAAAATTCATTCCCATGGTGGTGCTAACTTTACTCCAATTTATCTAATTTTCTTCACAAATATTCATTCTCATATAATACCACCCTTCTACATGGTAATGGATGGTAATGAAAAAATAAGAAAAAATTTCAAGTTTGCGAATGACAAATATATTTTCCATTACTATTACCAACAACCAAACAGGTCGTTATAGTAATGGAGTTAGCTATAGGTGGAGAATGAATGAGAGTTGGGTACTAATTAATTGGCATGCATCTAGGCCTGTGCAACGGGTTGGGCCAGGCCAAGAAAAAACGGGTCAGACTAATGCATGTATAGAGTGATATGAGCAGGATTGACAATGGGTCAGACTCAGATTGGATAATGGAGAATTCGACTCCGTTCTGACAACAATCGAAGTCGGATCTATTAGATGTGGTTGGGTGTGGTTTTTTTAATTTTTGGATTCGAATCAGATTTTTTATTTTTTTTTGCATATTTGATCGAATTAGGGTCGAATTTAGGCTAAATTGTCATCCCTAAATTAAACAAATAATTCCTAATATTAAATTAAAATTAATTTATATTTTATTGCTAATACTTGTATTACATTAACGACACTTTTGGTTGTTGGTAATGAAATTTGGTAATAGTAATGGATTTAAAGTGTAATTTGTTAAGGAAAAACTTCAAAATTCTCATGGAAAACATATTTTTCATTCCCAAACTTAGAAATTTCTTCTTTTTTTCTATTACCATGTGGAAGCTAGGGTGGTATTAGATGGGAATGGATATTTGTGAAGAAAATTAGATAAATTGGAGTTAAGGTAGCACCACCATGGAAATGAATTTTGATTTTCCTTCCAAATCTAGTTATAAATTCATTCCCATTACCTCAATTTACGAACGGCTACCAAACGGGCCGTAAAATTACTCATATAGGGTTGACAATATTACATTAAAATTTAAGGAAAATGTTTTACATACACTCTGGACTACATATACAAAGCACAAAAATAATTTTTTTTTCTTTTTTTTTATATAAAAAAACTAAGCATTAATTAGATTGATTTATGATTGATTTTGTCATAAATTCTCAAATTTATATCATTTAAGAAAATAAACTAAATTTCATATACATTGACATAAGGCTACATATAACATTACCTTATATTTAAATAAGTTCAAATAGGTCATTTAATAATATCGGAGTAAGTCACAATTTAAGATCAAATAAAGATTATCTCTAACAAGACATTTCTATGAATAAGAGTTCTTTTTTAATCTAATTTTTGCTTATATGAAGATAATATGAACTTGTTAGACCTTATTATATTTTATCAGTCCTTATATGAACTAATTCAAACTTATCCACCTTACTTTGTGAGAGATCCAAATCTTAACAATCCTTAATTTTTTTTATGAACTACTTAGTCCTTGTTAGACTTTATTTGTGTTTTTTTTTTCTTCTTATACAAGTAAAAATTAGGTGGAAAATTAAGTCCTTTATAGAGTTGCAAAATATGTATTTGTTAATTGTTAGGTATTGTGTGTTTCATTTTATGTTGGGTATTGGGTTAGTCCAGTACAGTACAAAACTACTTTGGATCAAGTTTTGTTCAACTGAACATGGCAGTTTATAATTCCTGTTAAAGCCCATACTAGCCCATACATCGAAAATAGCCCAAAGACCTCATCCCTTATCTAGTTATCTTACACAATCTAATATCTCCACCTCAATTTAATTGCAATAAAGGGGTATGAACGAAATTTTAGGTAAAATTTATTTGTGAGTGTAAAATAGATTGAGAGATTAAAAAAAAAATTGATAAAAAGAAATATGAACTAGGGAGAAATGATTACCTATTAAAGAAAAAATATTTGTTGCAACTAGTGTGTAGTTTATATTTTAGGTAAATATTGCAACTAAATTGGGTAAAGGTAGTACAATATAATACAAAGTAATTGTCTAAATGTTACCACTTCCTAAGATGCATGGATACGGGTACGAAAACGAGTACATGTACAAGATGGGTACAGTATATGTTGATTTGAAAATTATAGGATACAGGTACAACAAATAAATATTATTGAATCACTTTAAAAATTAAGACTTTTTACCAATTTTTAAATATTATATGGAATGTTTTATTTTAATTAGTATATCAATATAAGGACAACATTTAAAAAGCATACGAAAGCATGAAAAAAAAATGGATAAAATTATCATAAAACATGTCAAAATAATAATGTTAAAATTGATTAAAGTATTGGGTATCCTAGAAGTATAGGCATCGTATTGATATCCGATACGGGTACGACTACCTCAATAAAGTATCCGTGCTACCTAGACTTAGGGCCTTAAGGGTGATATATTGAGTTCGAACTTCACCGCATTTATATGGGACAACTTTTTATCCGCTTTTTTTTCAAGTGTTATGTGCGTGTTTGTCAACTAAATGGAGTTAGATGAGCTAGAGACTAGAGAAGGGATCTACTCAAAGCATAACAAGTTTTTGGCCCGACGTTGCCCGGGTGGTGACTTATTTGCTTAATTGTTATGTATACAACATGCTTCAACATTGAGCATTATTATTGTCTGTGTTGATCATAATATCTTGTGTAATTTGAACGAAAACTTGCATTAAATTTTAAATCTCTAGTCGGTACTAAAATTATCCATATTTATGAGCAAAAAAATACAATAGCATGAATTAGGTAAGAATGAATTCTTCAATGAAACAAAAAACAATTTTTTTATTGGGACCCACTTTTTGTGAAAAGTATGTGTAAAAGTGTAAAGTTGCAAGTAAAATTAGGTAAAAAGTAGTAGGTATTAAGTGGTAAATAAGGGGTATAAGTGTAAAGTTGTATGTGAGTCATTTGCAAAAAAAAAAATGGAGCAATTATTTTGGGACGGATGAAAAAGAAAAGGGATCAGTTATTTTGGGACGGATGAGGTATTTAAAATATTTTAAGGTATTATAGAGCAATGTGCATCTTTAGCATACATAAAATTCTTTTTAATTGTAATGTGTAACTTCTTGTAAAGAATAAGTTATGGAATATAATATAGCAATGGATAAGAACTTGTAAGATAATGAGATTGTAATTTAGCAAGGAGCTCGGGTTGTTTATTCGAGAGGAAGACAACCTAACTTCAAACCGTACACCTTTCTTTTAAATAAATAAAAAAAAATTAGCAAGGAGCATTATTAAACATAGTCCCCAAATTATATACTTAAATCCTTTTTTTGACAATTTTGCCCTTGGCTACACATAGTTCCCAAATTTTGCGTCATGGTCTATGCTGGGATTTTTTTTAAAATAATTTTATTGTGTATAATATGTTATGTACATTTCATGATTAATCTTGGTAGTCATATACTATTGGAGGTGTGAAATTGGTTTTAACGAGGGCAAATTTATCAAAAAGGGATTTTAACAAGTAATTAGCAGTTCACGTTATTCTAATGGATATATATGTCTACATATTCTTAGCTTGATCTGTAGATAATATCACAAATTCACATGCACGAGATCGAGTTACGTATATTGATTGACTTGTGCATTGCAATGTTATTTTTATGATTCATCTTTTGTATGTTTAATATTAGCATTCCATATTACATGAATAAAGGAATTTTAGTACATGATCGATGATTGCATTACTTGACAATTATATGTTGTAAAACAGCAAAGTCCTATCTCAAATGGAGTTCTCATGTAAATTGGATCATTCATATGAGTATACTCTCGGAAAAAATTTATATTTTACACTCAATTGATAAATGATAACCAAAGTGACATAAAATTTTTTTGAATACAAATCACAAAAACTACAATATTATGTACAAATTATTAACTATTAAGCTACTAATTATCTATTCAGATCATTTGGGAGGTTCAAAGTGTCGAACCCCATCAACGTAACCTTCCTCCATCATGTGTCCTTACTCAGCATCATCCATCAACAAAACTACATAAGCAATGAAAGTACATAGTATTAATCATTAGAAAACGATACAAGGAAAATCATTATAAAATAATAGCAATATCAGATGAGTTTGTCAGTTAAATATAGTCCAATAATAACCAAAAAAAAAAAGTAAAAATATATAATATATAATATAAAAACAAAAGCAAAAACAAAAGAAAGACCATGTTAAAGAAGTTAACCTAGATCCTATTTATAGCTTTGGATTGAAAGGTTACTTACGGGAAGGAGTGAATTGAAGGACTGGAGAAGATGAAGTTGTAAATTTATAGAAGAAAATATATAGGAAGATAGACGACATTCAATGAAAAGTAAATAAAATCATAATAGAAATGTACTATGAGCAAAATTTATTATGCAAGCTAAGGAAGGCGAAAGACATGTCTAAGATCAGAGGAGGCCAAGAGACACTAGTTAAGAGAGTTTGTGGTTGTGGCTATTGTGGGTAATAAATAAAGATTAATATTCCAAGAAATGACACGTGTCAACTTTCTAGGGATTGAAAAATATGGAAACTTGTTAAGTTGTTATAATAAGAGAACATGTGGCTATTTAGGGGTGAGTTTTTATAGACTAGTTATAGATGTCACTCAATACTAAATAAAGTGAACATAAAATACAATTTAACTACTGTAGTATTTTAATCATGTACAATCAACAAACTTTACAATTATAAACAACAATTAAGATTAAACATATGATTGTTTTTTTTAATCTTTTTAAGAAAAAAATTAAGAGAATAGGAGATACACTAATTCATGCATTAAAGAAATCAAATATAGAAGTCCCAATTGAAGAGTTAATTATAGATGTGATTAATTGTATGAATGAGGCAGAGGTTGTGTTGATTTTGATTGTGAATGCATTTTACTCTAAACTCTAAAAGCACAATATTTGGATTAAGTGCAAATAACCTCCTAAATTAGAAGAACATATTGAAGTTACTAAGCCACCACTTGTTTATTAAAAATTTAAAACAGTATAAAAGCATTTTCTCCGTTTCTTTTTGTTAGTTACGCTTTTACTGTTTTACTCTTAAAAATAAAAATAAAAAATCAAACGTAACTAAAAAAACAATTGGAGGGAGTAGTAATTGAATTAGACCAATTAAAATTAGTAGTGCACACTTTCACAGTCTACCTTAAACAGCGAATTTAACAGCTGCATGATGAACATAGAATGACTTCTATGTTCCATTAATCCACTCTTAACAATAGTACATTAGGGTTTCAATGAAAAGGACAACTGCACAGCATAAATCTATCTTTGTTGGCCAATTCATTTTGCTACATAATACATGATCATAATAATAATAATACAAGGAAAATACATCATTGCTCTAACCTTAGCTTTGAATTCACAACACTTTCTCAGAATACAATTCGGATTTATCATGAAAAGATCGTACTCGTGTTGCTGCAGAATTAGCCTGTTAAAGCAGACTGTAGAGCGGTGTGAACATCTACTCCGATCTGTGCCTCAACCTTCTCATAATCAGTAGTGGCTGAACTCAGCTTCTGTGAGAACTCGGCAAGCCCCTTTTCGACCAGGGTTGGGTCAATTCTATCAGTAGGTACAGCCTCAAGTGTGACTATGTCTGCAACAGAGTTTGGATGGACAAAGACAAACCCACCACTGACGAAATACTTCGTAGTTTCCTTGTCTTGGTGAAGCAAGAGAACGCCAGGCTTTAGTTCTGTCATGGTTGCTGTGTGCCCCGGTAGAATTCCCATCTGCCCCGTCATTGCTGGTACTGTAACCATGTCAACCTGCAAACAATCCATAATTGAAAGGTATGCTTAAAAAAACAAACTTTGGCTAACATAATACTGATAATAATGAATATCTAAACCGAAAAACTTGGGCTCTGTTTGGTATGGTGTAAAACATTTTCAATTGAAGTTGATTTTGCTTGGGAAAAAATGTTACAATGGAAAACTCATTTTTAAGGAACTTTTTCATTGTTTGGTTGAATTGAAAATCACTATCTCTTAACTTTCTAATTTGGGGGGGTGGGGAGGGGGAATGTTTTTAATAGGGTGGAATGAGGAGGAATGAAAACGGTTTTCTTTCAAATTTTAAAGGAAAATGTTTTCAGCATGGTTTAAAACAATTTTTTGCCTAAGTTTTCCGGCTTAACCCAAATAATGTATAATGGGGAAAATAGTTCTCAGGGAATACATTTTTCGTACTAACAAAAAGACCCCTAATAAATCAACACATTTGCCATAAATTCAGTAAAGATTGATGAATGACAGTCAGACTGTTAGAGCAAAGAGAAAAGGGCTTTTTTCTTCTTTGTTTAACTAGGTATTCGACATATACTGTATAAGTTTGTTACTCCGTAGTTATTAACTGCTCAATTGAAAGGGGAAGTAAAGCAAGTACAATCATGCAGTTTTTGGTAATGGACTCAAAACCATGGCTAAAGGAATGAAGTACAATCTCCACGAAAGAGTGATTGACCACTAAATTCCAGCATTGAGAGCTTTGTGTTGTAAATAGAAAGTGTAACTAAAAATCATATATTAGTCAAGCTAGATACATTGAAACAGAGCATCAAAACAACAACTAGCTAGGAAGCACAATGTAGGTCCACACAGGAATAATTGTAGGAAAACTACGGCATAGAAAAGAAAAGTCTACAACAGTTGAAGAAGAGTATCAAACCTGAAACTAATACACTAGTTTCTTCAATAATTATAAGCAGCTATGAAAGACTATAAAGCAGATAAAATTTAACCAGTTGCAAGATACTATGCTATAGCTGATCAAAGAGAAAAGCAGCAGCAACAATATAAGAACAACAATATATACAAGCCTTAAACCCAATAGTTGGTGTTAGCATGAAGCAAAAGGGTATAGTATTTCACTAAACCAGCGAAAATGTTTGCAAAAATAGGCATATCCGCATATCCATATAGGTACTTAGCACAACAAGAAGGTATTAATACTGTAAAATCAAACACAAAGGTTTTGTTCTTTTGGACCGGATTAGTCTAAAATGAATTTGACTGAAATGAATTAAACTAAATTCTAGACTAATCAGGAATTGAACTGAATTGTATTTGTCTAAACTGAACTGAAATTTTAGAAATTATGTCCAAAAGAACTTTTACTTTGATCACTTCGACTGTTTCCTACTTTTCGGATCTGAACTAACCTCCAAAGTCCAAAGCTAAAATCCATTGTCTGAAAGTTTTCAAATTCCAACTCAGGATAATGTTTATTTAGCTTAGAAACATATACAAACCTAAACATGAAAGAGTTTAAAACAGGATAATTAAAGCCAAGCACTTGAATAGCAAATCTAATTGAGGTGGCAAAAACATTTTTGATAAATTCATAAATCAACAACACTTTTTTGGACTATTTTTTTTTTTACTACATTGGGGAGTAGGGGAGTTGGGGACAGTTTGTACAAGGGCATCTTAGATCGAATCAAATTCTTCAATTTCTGAAGTTCGACAAGAGCTCGAATCAAAACTGTGTGCTATTCACATTTTTTAAATCCTGCATTGGATCATCATTTTCATTTCTTTGGGTATGTTATGTTCACCTTATTTTTGCTCAAAACAATTTCAGATAAACAAAAAAAAAGCAAAGATAAGTTGAGTAGAATGGACCCTTAGTAGACAAATGAGAATAAGCCTACAGGCTACAGTACATATATAACAAGAAAAATATGTAAATTGCAAAAAATAAAATTAAAAATCTAGCTTTCAAGAGGGTCAACTCTGATATTGATACTAATAGTCAAACGAAATTAACTTACAGGGTCACCCAAGGACCATGAGACATCAATCCAATTCTACAAATATCCTTGCTTGAGGATACAAACCAAGTACAAACTTCATAGATCTTGATAATTCATTGGTGAGACAAATCCATACTCATTACAGTACAAGATAAATAGAGACAACAACAATACCAAACAAAAACAAAACACAGTCCACACACTAAACTAACAGAATATTACACCCTTACACATTTAGATTCCGTTTACTGAGGAGTAAAACATTTTCAACTTTTTTTCACTGTTCTACTCGTTTAGTTTGGGACAAAAAGTTAAATCGAAAATTTTGGCTAACATCCTTTGAAAATTTTACATCCTTTGAAAACAATTTCCCCAAAGTTAGGAGGTCATCCACATGTAAATGGATAATGTTTGAAATACTCCCTACGTACCAAAATACCTGCAATGATTTGATTTTTTTTCTCTATTTTATGTATTAATTAAATATTTTCTTCCAAAATGCTTGATATGGAAATTCATTTTCCTTCCACTAAACAATGAAAAAGTTGTTTCAAGAAATCACTTTACCTTGTAAAAAAATTTTAGATGGAAATCAAAGATGTTCTATGCTCTACTAAGGCTTAAATCAAGTTTTTTCACCCAAAAAAAAAAGCATAAATACTCCAAATTTCTGAAAAGAAATTTAAATTATCCTGTTAACAAAATTTCTGATAAGAAATACACCAACATAAATAATAAACAAACAACAGATTAGTAATTTTAACAAATGAAATCAAACAGTCAATATATTCTATAAAGCAACTCAATTACTTATAGATTAAAAAAAATTGCAATCATTTAACAAATGATGAGGAAATTCGAATTACCTCTTTGACGAAAAGATCAGAGGAGTGTGGGAGATAAAGATTAAGAGTGAGCTTAGAAGGAATCGAGGTAGTTAATTGAGGTTGAGGTTGGATAAAAGAAAGAGGAGTTTTAGGTGGGTCTATGTGAGGAACCACTTTGCTCCATGCTTCTCTGAACATTTCTTCTGCTTCCTCCGCCGCCGGCGCCGCCGTATAACCGGTGGTAAACCGCCGGAAAACGGTGGCGCCGGCGAATCGTGAAGCTCTTTGCAGCATTAATCGCTCGGCTTGCAAGTCGGAGAGAATATGGAGTGATGAAGCAACTTCAGTTGATTGTTGTTGTTGTTGTTTTTTTTTTTTTTTTCCAATTTTTTAACTCCAACTTTTATTTTTGGGTTTTGTTTTCAACTTTTTGGGAGGAGGGAAATAATAGGTTTTTGTTGGGTTGTGTTTGTGGTTTAGTGGAAGGCGATTTGTCTTGAACAGCCAATGAACAAAAAAAGAAATACTTTACCCGTATCACATTAAGTACAACGATTTGATACAAAATAGGGAGATAAACTATCAAATTGTTATAATTAATATGTTACGAATGGAGTAATTGATACTGTTTGAAATTCACAGCCTCATAAGTGATTCAAAAAAGATCTCGACACTCTAAAATATGCTGTTATTAATCACTTTTTTGGGAAGTTAATAAAGTAGTAGACTAGCTTGCGAATTTATGCCATAACACCAGTTCTATAACTCGTTGGTTCCACCCTTATGATTCTACACTTTCCCTTATCATACGCAAGGATTTTCTTGGTTGGCGCCCTTAATGGGGTTGATCAGTTTTTCTTTCCTTATAAAACGAAAGGCAGAGCATGGACATAGTAAAGTTGAAATGGATATGTTCCATGGTTGAATTACAATAAAACTGATCTACTAGTAGGAGCTAGCTCCCTACATAGACCAGACTCATCTGTTGGGTTTGCAATCCAAGTTTCAAATAGAAAAATTATGAAATTGTTTTCTTACTTAGTTGTTTATAAGTGTCCACCTACTCCATAAGTATGAGGCCTATTAGCATGGTGCCCAAAAACTAATCCGGGTGGGCTAGGTCCAAAGCAGACAATATCATACTAATGTCGTATTCCATGTGGTGTCGTGGGGCCCAACAAGTGGTATCAGAGCCACTGGTTCGACCGGGATGAATACAAGCAACGACCAATGTTGTGTGTGGGAGACCCTCTTGTGTCACGTTATGATTTTAGAGATATGTTTGGCGTCTTGTATCGAAAGTGTTCCTGATATTGTAGAGGGGATGCCACGAGCTTTGTGGCCCTTGGTTTGAGGGGAGGATTGCTGGTTTTGCAATCCAAGTCCCACATGACAAAATATATGAACGTGTTGTCTTGCTTATAAATGTCACCCTCCTCCATTAGTATAGGGCCTTTTGAAAAGGTGCCCAAAAATAAATCCACCTGTGCTAGGCCCAAAGCGGGTAATACAACACTAATATCGAAGTCTATGTGCGTGGGCCCTAACATCATCTGGAAGAAAAGAAACCACAATAACAAAAACAAACCAATCCCAAAAAATAATCTACTATTGAGATCTTTACCTATCCAAAATGGCTCCAAATAATAATGATTTGAAACTTATTCCAAATCAAGTTGAATCCAATATTTTTATATGGTAATAAAAATCTACCATTTAGACTATGTTCTTTTCACGGGATTATATTCCAAATCCAATTCAATAATCCCGCCTAATCCTACAAAAATAACATGGTCTTATCGATAGTTTGAATAATTAAAACTCAAAATTTAAAAGTATGATGTGAGTTTTGAGTCACTGCCTTTATGTTCCTTGACTCTTGCATCAAGTAGAATCAAATAAAAAAAACTCCATTATCAAGATTCAAGTGATATCACTTATACACTTGATTGGGTGCAAGAAGCTTTTGTTATTGGAACTCCAAGCACGCTTGATTATTGGGGTTGGTGGTTGGGAATGGGATGTTTCATGAACTCATGTGTGGAGTTGTTAATTCATGTTCCATTACTAACTTCAAACACCCAATTATGAAATAGGTTGGTGCTTTGCATTGTTTTGTTTGTACCTGCGTGACTTTAGGATTTTTCCTGTACTCCCTATTCCCCTCTTTGCCTCCACTGCTCCAAGTTGTATCCAAGTATTAATGATGATTTTATTGGTTTGTATTATGAAGTATATGACATATTTCCATCTCATGGTAGAATTTTTTGAATTCTACTTGTATGTCAAAAGTTATGATTAAAATAGTGGACGAAGATTTATCTTTATTATCGCTTTCTCCTCTCATAATTTACATTGTCCAATATCCACGACTCTAGTATGAGGTGCGACACAAGTCACACAATAATGTATTTTGTTTTTACTCCAATATTATAGGCTCTTCAAATTAAACTTGTAAGGGAATATGAAACAGGAGCCATTGCCTTAGTGAGAGTCTAATATATCAGACGCCCCACCCAAAAAAAATGTCCTTGCTGCCATCATCGCAAACTCATCACCCGCCGCTGTCATTGTTTGCTTCCCTAACCTCTTTGACATGAGGATTTTGGTTTTTTTTTTTTTTTGGGTGAGAGAGAGATAGGGAAAAAATAAAATGAAAAATAAAAAAGCAAAATTATGAAAATGTGGGCATTGGTAAGTAAAGCATGGGAAATGTTTAACGATTTATGATACTTTTTTTTAAGAAATGATAGTTATACAAGCAAATTGTAACCTTCAATTTTAAGCAGTTAAAACAAAATGTAAGCGATAATATAAAGTAAAGTGTTGCAAAAAATCCAGATTTCTTGTTTTAAAATCCACTAAAGCAACTTATATTACTAGCGATAGGTGGTAGTTGAAGAACTATCGAAGTTTAACTTTATGGTGGTGGAAGAAGACCATATTAAATTGATCACGATCTGAGTAGGAGTGTTTCAAGTGACGAAGGAAAATATGTGTTGTGAACACATTATCAATTTAAAGTTGAACATTCCACTCATTTTAATTACATATAGCTTGTGAATAAGTAATTTGTAAATCGTTGAAAAACTTTGCCAAAACTAAACACATTTCACTTGGTATAAATAGGTTAATCAATGTTCTTCTATCATACACGTATTTAAGTTTTGTTTGGTTTCCTTGAAATGAGCGATTAAAATTAATGTAATTTACGCTAATTGTTTGGTTGCTTAAATTTTTATAAAATAAGGGAAATGCAAATTCCTAGAAATTTGGAATTCCTACAAAATATAGAAATTATCTTACCAAGTCACCTTTGGTAATTGGAAATTCTCATGATTTCTAACTTACCTCGTGTACACCAAACAATTTTTGATAAATCAGGAGAAATATAATGTGGGAACTTAAATTCGGACATTCCTACACTTACCCGGTGGGTAGATTACCCACTACTAATAGAAATATTAAAATATTATTAATTAGGGCTCATTTAGTTGAACTGAACTGAACTGAATACAGCTGAAAGTAATATTTTATAAGAGAAGGAAATTAAGAGATAAACTGAACTGGAATGAACTAAATTTAAGCTGAAGTAAACAAGCCCTCATATGAATTGGATTTCACTATCAACATTAACCACAATATATTATCAATGATAGGGTAGTAAACCCAGTAGGTAGGAGCGTAGGACAAGTTTTTGCCCTTAAATTCCAATGAATTTCATTTTTACGATGGTGCTAATTGAAGTTTAGACTTTGTCAAATCTCATTACCACAAACAATCCCATTTCCACTGAACTCCCCTTGAAAGGTTTTGATTTGTCTCCTGGTCGAGTAACCCCCGAGCTGTAACAAGTTGCAATTTCGTTCATTTCTTAC
Source organism: Salicornia ramosissima (assembly GCA_951394345.1). Taxonomy (NCBI): domain Eukaryota; kingdom Viridiplantae; phylum Streptophyta; class Magnoliopsida; order Caryophyllales; family Amaranthaceae; genus Salicornia; species Salicornia ramosissima. Next base: position 45,286,185 of record OX596234.1, on the reverse strand, counting down.
CCTGGAACTCCATTGCTGCTCTAATTTTATAATTTTTTCGCAAGCTAAGCTTCATTTGGCTCCCTTCCATGGAGGTGGAACCATCAACAAACGCAAAACAATTAGATCCTTCAAAACCCATCAATGAACTCTTATGGTTTTCTCTCATTTCCACTTCCATCAAACTCTTCTTAATCCCAACTTACCACAGCACTGATTTCGAAGTCCACCGCAATTGGCTTGCAATTACTCACTCTCTTCCCCTCTCTCGTTGGTACTCTGATACTACTAGCCAATGGACCCTCGATTACCCTCCTTTCTTTGCTTATTTTGAGCGCTTTCTCGCTCTTTTTGCCGCACAAATTGATCCCACCATTGTTAATCTCCATGTTGGTCTCAATTACAAAGCTGATTCCGTCATCTACTTTCAGAGAATTACTGTTATGGTCTCTGATTTGCTTCTTCATTACTCCATTTATCGAATTACCCGAAAATTGGATTCAACTAAGCGGAGATTGATCTGGGTTTTGGTTATTTGGTCGCCTGCATTGTTGATTGTTGATCATATGCATTTCCAGTATAATGGGTTTTTGTTGGGTTTGCTTCTGATTTCGATTTCAGCTTTAATGGAAGGGAATGATTTGATGGGTGGGTTCTTTTTTGCGGTTTTGTTGTGTTTTAAGCACTTGTTTGCTGTAGCTGCGCCTGTTTATTTCGTATATTTGTTGAGGCATTATTGTAGAGGTGGATTAATTAAGGGTTTTGGGCGCCTTTTGGTGATGGGATTGGCGGTTGCCTTGGTTTTCGCTGCGGCATTTGGGCCATTTGTGTATCATGATCAGGTAAGTTGTATAAAGATTGCTTCTTTATGGAACTAAAATGATTATATTCAGGATATAAATTGATTACAGTGTTTTTTGATTAATTGTTGGAAGTAAAAATGTGACCATTTGGAAGTTTCTTGGTTGCTTCTTTTTTGCAACAATTCATGTTCTATGTGAATGGTGATATGATTAATCGATAATAACTTGTATGGAGAATTTTTTGCTGTATTCTTAGTTGTTTTTATAGAGCCAGATAGTTAAGGAATTTACAGTAAAGATTATTTTGGAGGGATGATAAGCTATTAGTTAGGGTAATGGGAAATGAACTAATGAAAGTTTGAAACACTGTTTAGAGATCATTCCTGTGAGATTGAAGCTGAAAGTTGTAATTTTCAGATGGGTGAGTTGAGTTGAGTCCTCCAAGCCTCCCGTTCTCATATGGCTTCGATTTTGATTGAAATGCATATATCCAGGATTGAACTATCACTTGGATGAGGTTTGTGCTTGATCTTTAGGAAGGCTGACCTTGTTCTCTTGGAGAAACTATATAAATTTCTACTTTATATCAAATGCCTTCTAACCTACCCCATGCTAGGGATAAGCCCTCATGAGTTAGTACGGCAGGGGCAACTGCTCAGCAAGGTTCATTGATCTCTTATGAATTGTTCTGAATTCGGATTCTGAGTAGGAACAACGGAGAAAACAAGTCACTAATTTGTTACACTAACTTGCTAGTGCTAGCGCACTACGGCTTTTTAGCTTCCTGCGGGTTGAGAGTCTTGAGACAAGTACAATGAGATAAGAACTGGAGAGGCCCTTTTAGTCAAGCCGAATTGGTTTGGCTCAGTTGAACTAGCAATCCTACTTATTGGATCTGATCCGTATCAAATTCCACAGATAAAAATAGGTTTGGTCAAATAGAATGAAGGTTAACACAAGCTTAACCTTTGGTTTTGTGGTAAAAAGTTAAAATTGCCCATGGCTTATCAACAATTTTACATTAGTTGGAAAAGAGGTATTTGCTTGTAGTGCTCCATAAGTGGAGGGTGTAAAGGATGGGAAGAGAGAGTAAAGGAGTATTTTTAGAAAGAGATTGATTTGATATGAAAATGAGAGGAAAGGCAAAATAGATAATCTCATAATTTGTTTGCCAATGATAGAAGTTTTTGCACTCTTTAGTTTTTCCCATCAATTTATAGCATGCAATGTGTTATTATACTTTTTTAGGGAGAGAACTTCAGCCTTTTGTTATGAACTAACATAGCTGGGCAGAGTTAAATAAAAGAAGTGATGGGGATTAAATAAAGATGGAGATGATTGTGTATTGATTAAGTGAAATTACTAAAATAAGAGATAGTATCAAGAATTTGCGAGGCTTGATTCTCACACAACTACACATTAAAACACTTTGTAGTATTCTGATGATTTCTTTCCTCTCTACTCACCTTAAGTTATAGGCCTAAGGGTCTTTTTGCCACTCTCCATTACTAATTCGTTACATAAATTTTCTTTTCTAGCAAGCCACCCATCATGGAATTAGAGCTCGATTCCGACATTACCTTCCCTAGGCAGTTAATTCCATATTTATAACAAGTTCAAGCAATGTGCGTCCCCAATAAAGTATTTTGAATTCTAGGATGAAGAAGGGAGGATGATTTTTTATTTATTGGTAGAAAGAATCCTTCTTCCTTCACACATGTTCATCAGTATTAGATGTTGGATGATCTTTGGAAATATTCATACTTCATAGTTTCTATCGGTAGATTTATACTCCCTCTGCCCCATTTTAATTGCTTCATTTTGACTTTTGGTACTACTCATATGATAAATTTGAACCTCTTTAGTTTTTTATATGTAAGGAAATATATAGTCATGTGGGGATATCGTTTGATTCCTCTCGATGTGTTTTCCAATTATATAATTTATATATATATATATATATTTTTTATGTATAACTAAAGATATTAATATTTAAATTTGTGCATCGGGAGATGTAAAAATGTAAAATGAGCAATTGAAATGGGATAGAGGTAGTATGTGATTATTATATTCACAAATTTACCTTGATCTTAACAGGTATTCCTGGCAAAGCTTAGCGAATGGCTTGCGTTTTCCCATAATTTCGTTAACTTGTTCCAATAAGTGTGAGTTTCATTTAATAGGTACTTTCAATACTTTGGAAAGGGTCAAGGAAATGTAGTCCGAAAATTCACCCTTTGTTTCTTTCTAAGGAAATGACTTTCTGTATGAGACTGTGAGATGGGGTTCTGTATGAGAAGTGGAAATTGTATAATCAAGGTCTCTATCTTGTCAAGTTATAGGAATTTATCTTCTGACTTGATTTTGCTATACACTAGTTAATTATAATAATAACGGCGTTTTCGTTATTTTGTTGTATTTTAGTAATAAGGGTAGTTTAGTCTTTTAATAATTGTTTGTTAGTATTTTGTTAGTTTTAGAATGTCATTAGTCTATAAATAAGGGATTAGTGTGTGTAATATTTCATATGTTGGAATTAATAAGAGTTTAGTAACTTTTCAGGAGTGAATTTGTACACTCGAAAGGCAAATTAGGAGAGAACTTGGCCTCTCGAAAGCCAAGAACACCACCCACGTGGTGGTCCGGAGCTAGTGTGCAGCAAACTTGGTATCAGAGCAAGGCGTCTTGGGCGGTGGTGAGATGGGTAGTTTGACCCAGTCGCAGCGGTTGGAGGCGGTCGAAGCCGATGTCGCGTCCCTGAAGTCGACTTTGGAGACTTCACTGTAGAAACTCACGGATGGTTTCTTGAAGCAGCAGGAGGAGTTTGGGCGGATTAGGGCTGAGATTTTCGCATAATTGGAGCGGGTTTGTTCCCAGATTAAGGAGAAAGAAGGCGAGCAATCTTCTGTTGGGGCGAGTCGACAGTATGACGGGGGTAACCAAGTGCCGTGGCAAGTCGACCGCGGCACGGAGAAGGGTGGCGCGCTCAGTAGGGGGAGTCGATTGGTGCAATTCGAAACCCTAAAAGATGCTCAAGAAGAATCTAGGTCAGATATTAAGGCTTCACGAGAAGGAACTCAAGGGAAGGAGGAGGGTTCGCGGCTCGACCTAGGGTTGCGAGGCCGAGCTCGTGACGGCGGCAGTGGCGAGGGGTTGCGAGCCTTGGCCGTTAACGGCGGCAGCGGAGGTGGTGGAGAAAAACCACCACGTAAAAAAAAAAGAAGAGAAAGAAAAGGGAAGAGAGGGACGATCTTGGGGGAAATCTTTAGCCACTGGTGAAGGGGGTGAGGCGGCCGAGACGTCGAGCCAAGAAGGACCGGCGGTGGAAGGTGTGGTGGTGGACCTGGTGGTGGCAGTTCGGTCGAACCATCGATGGAAGAAGCTGGCTTTGACATCTTGGTGGAGAAGACTTCTCAAGGAGTATGGATGCATTTTCTGAAAAAAGAAGAGGAAATTATGATTAACCTAAATAAATTGGGTAAAGTAAAGCAAGAAATTGGGCCAGCTCATCATAAATCCACATGTGCTGAGCCCAATAACTCATACCTATTTCCAGAAGTAGTGCAAGATTTTGTTGCTCCCAATCTTCAGCCCAATATTATTTTTAATGAAACCATTATTTCAAGAATGAATGGGTGGACATATGCAAGGGGTCTCAATCTTAATTTTGGGCCCACTATTTTTAATCCTATTTTCTCCTATATTACTAGCCCACCAAAATGTAAACCCAATATTCCTAACAATTCATTCAAACCCAAGTCTGACTTCAATACCATATCATCCATGACTCCAAAGGGATTTCGACAACTCATGCGTCATGCCTATCGGACCCACACCGGCCATTTTTTCTTTCTTTCCACCTTGGGGACAAGGTGGAATTTTGGGAGGGTGGTATTGCTATACACTAGCTAATTATAATAATAATGGCGTTTTCGTTATTTTGTTGTATTTTAGTAATAAGGGTAGTTTAGTCTTTTAATAATTTTTTGTTAGTAGTTTGTTAGTTTTAGAATGTCATTAGTCTATAAATAAGGGATTAGTGTGTGTAATGTTTCATATGTTGGAATTAATAAGAGTTTAGTAACTTTTCAGGAGTGAATTTGTCCACTCGAAAGACAAATTAGGAGAGAACTTGGCCTCTCGAAAGCCAAAGAACACCACCCACGTGGTGGTCCGGAGCTAGTGTGCAGCAGATTTGCACCTTTGCTGACATAGGTTGAATGTTGTAACTTCTTGTGTGCGTTGTTTGGTGCACATTTGATTATGCAAAGTGCTTTGGTGCTGCATTCATATGCTCATATGCTTGTAGACTTGTAGTAAAGTCTGGGAATCAATTACATTTAAGCATTTAGTCACACAGCTTTGAATTTGATCGAAGGACAGGAGATGCTAACCGATTTTCTTAGATTTTATGCCTTTTCCTGTATGCTAAATAAGACTCATACTGATTGCAATTATCTACTTACAGGGTAATTTAATTTCTCAGTTACTACTTTGCAGATGCTTCAAGTCATCTATCGAATGTTTCCTTTTGGCAGGGGTCTATGCCATGCATATTGGGCTCCAAACTTTTGGGTGTTCTACATTATGATGGATAAAGCACTTGCCTTCTTTCTCAGAAGAGCAGGTTTCAATGTCCAAAGACCAGCAGGTTCTTTCACTTCTGGGCTTGTGGGGGATTCACCCTTTGCTGTGCTGCCTCAGGTAGACCAATAGAATTGATTTTTGAGTGACTAGCATTACATCAAGTATTGTCTTATTAGTGGTATTTTAGCTTCTATTACTTAGTCTGCAAGCTTAGCTTTTCAAGCACAACTGCTGCCTTGTGCGTGTGTGTGTTTTTAGCTGATATTGTCTTCTTAATTAACTGAAGTTGAATGGTTCATTTTATAAAGATACATGCTAAGTATCCCATTGCCTCCTCATGAGTGGAAGACCAAGTTAAAATCTCCATTTGTGGCCGAGAAGATCTAGCCGCTTTGCATACCTTTCATTTTTGTTTGGAAAAATTGATTCGAATAATCCTATCTTTTGGTGGTCTGCCCAAAATAATCCCAACCTTCAATTAAACTCAAAATAATACCACCTTTTACACTTATCATTTTAAGAAATAATTTACTAGGTGAAATTATTTTAAGAAGGCAAGCGTAAAAGATGAAATTATTTTGAGATTAAAGTTGATATTATTTTGAGCAGACCACCAAAATGTGAGATTATTAAAATTAATTTTACCCTTTTCTTTTAGCTGGTGCCTAGAGAATTTTGTCCTTATTTTTGGGCTATGGTAAAATATTTTGTTATATTGTCTTGGTTATTTTCTTGTTGATGCATACAATGACCACTCTGTTGGCTGGCTTTCACTCTGAACTTTTGTGGTAGTTAGTCAAGAAGTTTCATTTTTATTGTTCCTGTTTGATAGGTGTGCACTGACAAAGGTGTGCTCTTTTAACAGATCACTCCTTTGGTGACCTTTATGATGGTCTTGGTTGCTATATCTCCTTGTCTTTTCAAAGCTTGGAAGAATCCTCAGCCAAGGAAGATTGCAAGATGGATAGCTTATGCTTACTCTTGCGGCTTTTTATTCGGTTGGCATGTCCATGAGAAGGCAACGCTCCACTTTTTAATCCCTCTGGCAATCACTGCAATAGAAAGCATAAATGATGCAAAGCATTACCTTTTGCTTTCAACTGGTATGACCTTTGCTTCTTTCTTGCTTGTCTTCACATGAGTAAATTTTGAGTTTTATGACATCCCTTAGTTGTTCAATATTTTTTAATTGCGGTTTGTTTGGCCAAAGATAGCAGTGACTGGCCTTTTTAAGCTATGAATTATACACATTTTATTTATCATGGCCAAATTAAGCATTGAAGCTATGAACTAGAAGATGAAGTGGTGGTTTTTATTTTTACTAAGTTTGGCTGGAGCAATGCTTAATAGTTACAAAAAAGGCTAATTAGTTAGTTCTTTGCATGTGATATGCAGTCTCATGCTACTCTCTGTTCCCACTGCTGTTTGAACCCAGAGAATACCCAATAAAAGTGATTTTGCTGCTTTTGCACTGCGCTCTTTTGTGGTTTGGCTTCTCATCCATGTTTTCTGAGCCAACAAAAAAAATCTCGAAAAAAAATCTGCAGAAGAAGACCGATGATTTCAAGACGTTCGATGAAATTTCGATGGGCATTTCCGAGTTTGACGTTGGATGGGTGTGTAAGAGCTACTTGTTGGGTCTAGTGGCGGTCGAAATATGGGGGCAGTTTCTGCATCCTTTCATATTCGGGAAAAAGCTCCCGTTTCTTCCTTTGATGTTGGTTTCTGTATATAGCGCATTTGGGATCATGTACTCTTGGATTTGGCAGCTAAAATGGATTATTCTCTCTTCTTGAATTGATATATATCTCATTCTTTCTCCATCTTCTTCTTCTTAATTAATCGGCTAATTAATTTCCCGTGTATGGGTTTCAAGTTTCAAGGCCGTACATTGAGCAACTTGATCGATTTCTTCTTCTTCTTCACCATCGTCTTTAATTTATTTTTCATTTATTTTTTTCATTCTTGTACTCTTTTTGATAGTTGTATCAGGAACAACAGAGTGTTTGATTAACCAATTGTATATTTGTATGGCAATATATGATTTGGTTTTTTAAGGCAAATGATAAATTGACCAATTTGCTTCAATCAAAATTTGACTTAGACACAAAACAGTAATAATAATATGTAAAAGAAAATAGAGTGGCAATTCATGTAACTTACAACGGTCATAACAATAATGATACTTTGGCGATAACAACGGTCAAGATGATGATGCATGGGTGATACTTTGGTGATAACAACGGTTATAACAATAATGATAGCCATTAGCAATAACAACAACAACAACGATGAATTAATGATGATATTAATGATAACAATTTATATTTAATGATAACAATTTATAAGTCATTTCGGTTCAGTTGATCAACAGTTAAATTAAATAATAAACTAACAAAACCAAACAATTTACAGTTAATTTCAGTTCAGTTATGGTTCAATTATGATTAGTTAAAAACAGTTTTATATAATCAACTTTTTCAGTTCAGTTGATTTCAGTTAATCAATCAGTTCAGTTCATTTTGTTTCAGTTGGAATTTCAGTTATCAGTCATTTAATTCTTGGTTCATTTTATTTCAGTTAGGTTAACAGTTGAACCAACAATTCCTAACCAAATTGACAGCTCTACATGTAAGTAGTTGTAATTGTATGAATTGTCCATGCGTAACAATAGTTATTAAAGATTGTACGGTTATCCATTTTCATTATCAATTATTGTTATCTAGCATGCATCCTTCAAGAGATGTGGTCTCCACTAATCAATTATCATGACTATGAACCCTGAACCAGGGCAAATGCTTCTTCATGTATTGAGTATCAGATATTCTTATATACATCCGGATGCATGTATGGTACATCCAAGAGTAATTTTGCTTATTTCATAGTGTTTTTTTCTTCTTATTTTAAAATTAGTAAAATTATTCAAAATGAACAATAAAACATATTTGATGTACATAACTCTACATACATCTGGATGTATAATAGACCCATTGATTTAGTACTCCTATCTCTTCTGGTTCATTTTTTTTAAAGGAAATATGTTCTTTTTTTGCTAGACATATAATGGAAGAGAGATGCTAGTAAATAGTAATAAGGTTCGAATTAATAATTATTTGTAATTATAACTCCGTTCTTTTTTTAGTCATGTTTGACGGCTTTATTTAATTTTCACGTTTGAAATCTTTTTGTGAAAGGAAAATGTCAGTGTAACTAATAAAAAGAGTAAGATATTGCATAAAAGGTTAATTCCTCATTTATTTTCTGTAATTTTAAATAATATATGACATGACCAGTATTATGGTCAAAATTCCTTTCTACTAATGTACAATATTTTTACAAATATTCCTAATTAAAAATGGTAGAAACTCACAATGGCCCTGTTACATTATTTATTAGTAAATTCAAATAAGTATCAATAAAATAAAATTAAATGCCATTGCTAATGAGTATTACTTATTTGAACTTGTTGATACTTATTTTTTTGTTACTAATTAGTAAGATGTTAAGAAAAAATAGAACTTGAATCTTTATCTAAAGCTGATAATTGAGGCACATGAATATATATATACTATATCACTCTTCCTCACATGAAAGACTCCTTAATGTAGACGCAACACAACCTAGATCATCATACACAGTGCGAAATAATTCCACTTAGAAAGGAGAAAGAGGAGAGGTTTGAACATGTGACCTCTGCGTCACGTTGGCTCTGATATCCTGTTAAAGGATCATTTCAACCAATAACTTACGCTGATAGTTGAAGCACAGAAATATATTATATATACTTTATCAACTTGCTAGCAATATGATAAAAAATAGTACAATGAAAATATTTTGTGGGTTTATTATAGTGAGGTTTAATTTTAAGACAATGTAACTAGTAATTTTTAAAAATAGTACAATGAGACTATGAGACTAATACAAGTCCAAAATACACCTTTTAGGCTTTTATAATACAAGTCCAAAGTAAACTACACGAATTTATCACTTTTACATAATATGAAATTAGAGACAGAATTTGCAACAGAATTGTAATTCCGTCTCAAATTTAAGACAGATTTAAAATTTTTGTCTCAAAACGAAAGAAATTCATCTCAAATTTGAGCAAATTTAAGACGAGTTAGTGAATGTTTCGTCTCAAAAAATTTGCGACGCATTTAATGGAGACGAATGAGTATAGTATAATCAGTCTCAAGATCACTATTTGGGACGGATTTTCCCCATCCGTCTCCGTAGTAAATGTCGCCAATTTTTTGAGACGAAAAATCCGCTATTCCGTCTCAAATTTGAGACGAATATCTTTGGTTTTAAGATGATGCGTCGAAATTATTATTCAGTTGCTAAATTTATTATATTTTGTAGTGTATTGACTAAAGCATACTTATTACCTTATAGAATGAAACATGTGGGTATTGTGGTAAAGGAAATGTACTTCATCATTGCTTGAGTATGAAGGGCAAAAAATTAAGGATTAGGCTACTACACTTGAGGTACAAGCTTTGTGGATGTGGGTGAATGTCAAACCCTACTCTTTCTTTCTTTCTTTTCTTCCCTTTCTTTTTACTTCTACTCTTGATTCCCTTTTTTTTTTTTGGTTCCCTTTTTTCTATTAATACATGCATAAATTCTTCTTACTTACCCATAAATGAAAATAAGCACACGCAATTCTAGGAGTGAAAATAAAGCAAGGCATTGCTTTTTTTTTTTTCCCATTTTCTTTCACGTACAAACATAATCTCGCATGAGGACGAGTAAAGTGAGTGAAGTGTGTATTGTAGAATGTAAAACACATTTTTTTTCTCAAAACTTTAGGAAAATGCTTCAACCTTCACCTTTGAGCTCGATCTCCTAATGCATTAAGAATTATCCATCCCATCTTACACTGGAGAGGTTCTGAGTTCGAGTCTCATCAAGAAATCAACCATCCAAATAAATATAAAAACAATATCAGCTCGATATTTCTATAAAAGATGTTGTGCGTTGGACCCAGTAATTTGAGAATATATTATCCATCATCAATAAATCAATCATTATATCATTATATGCTATAATGAATAGTAAGCCTCTTTTTCAATCGTCTCATGATCTCACAAGATAACTTTTTCATTGAAAATAGTAACATTTGAGTATAAAACTTTAATTATTTTTTTTAATATAAAATTTGATTGGCTATTATTAAAAAGTAAAAAATTTATGATAAAAAGTTCTAATATTTTAGTTAAAAGTGTTGTCAAATTGTGAGACTGGTTTCCATAAGAAATGGTATTAAAATGAAACCCAAATTAACTCATCATGGCCCAACATTATTAAAACTGCTTTACTACGTTTTATAATAAATGTTTGGAAAAATCTAATATAGTAGTATATACGTTCGAGTAATCTTAATACGAAGTAATTTTTTTTTTATATTTTAAACTTTCTATATACATATTAGATAGATCATTTTGACTATGATCACAAACAAACTATATCTCTAAATTAAACTTAAAAAATTAACCAAACATTAATAATGAAATTTAATCTTCATTATAATTGTGTGCCATGAACATGGGCTTCATTTCATTTTGTTAATTACACTTTAATTTTGTTTTTCTTTTACAAAAAAATTCAACACAATATTTTTTTTTTATTAGTGGGAGTGAGTGAGAGGCATTCAATCAATTTTATGAAACATTTTCCTACCTGACATCTCCTGTCAACTTTAATTTGCTTCCTTGAAGAAAAAAAAAAAAAAAAAAAACTTTAATTTGCTAAGCTACTTCCATGTCAGAGGCCAGAGTGTCTTATTTACTACTCGTAAATTCGTAACACCAATCTAATTTTTGAGATTTGTGAACAAATATTTTCTTGCTACTCACAGTTACTATGAGTTACTTAGTGCTCGTTTACATTAGCTGAATAGAGCTGAACTGAACTGAACTGAATAAAAGTGTATTAATTGAACTAAATAGAGATGAACTGGACTGAATAGAGATTAACTGAACTGAATATAATCTGAAGTAAACAAGCCCTTACTATGGTTAATTTGTGTGTATGATTTGGTATATGTACAAACCTTTTGTGGGCTTGTTTTACTTTATTAACTAGTTTTTTTGCGCGGGCGTTGCCCCGGGTCCAACAGTTTGTTTTTATAGTGCATTGATAAAGGCGCTATAATTAACAGACCTTTTGGCACGGATGGTAACTGCCGTTTGTTGAAACACCAAGAACAACCGAAACAAAATCACCCTAAATTTGCATTGCAGATCAAACATTAATTGTATGAGAAAACACAAATAACAAATCTAGGTATCATGATGAACAAAATAAATTGGAAATCATATATTTTAGATTGTAGATAGATTTTGTGGAAGAATTGCAATTCAATTAGTCAAAAACCATTGTGTTAGAGCAAAGCTATTGTGTGCTAACTTCTTCCATTTTTATTTTAAATAATATTTTTTGTCTCTCTTTATTTTTCCTAAATAATATAATTTTAAAGAAGTGTATTTACATCAACATATAAATAGAGTTGAGTTGGTAACTATCTAACCTTTCTATACAAAAGATCCATGTACAAATCTCCTTACAATCGAAGTATTTTTTTAAAAATTAAATATCAACATTACTGTGATGACATGGCGCTTTTGCATATGTGTCAGAATTATGTTAATGCTTACGTGTAGGGACGTCAACGAGCCGATACACTCGTGAACAGCTCGCGAACAAGCTCGGTCAATGCTCGTTCGGATATAAATAAACGAGTCCGAGCAAAATTTTCAAGCTCGATTAATAAACGAGCTTTACTCGAACAAGGTTGTACTCGGCTCGTTAAGGCTCGCGAACAGCTCGTTCAAGTTCGTTAAAAGCTCGTTCGTAATTGTTTAAAAGCTCGTTAAAAACTCGTTTATATAATTCAAATTTTAAAATATTTTTATTTATAGTATGCATCATTTATATTTCAGAAATATATGTTTTCCCATTTATATGAGCTAAATTTTGGGCTATAATTTATCTCTTTCTGAAATTATGCTATCCAGTCCATTACCCTGCTTTTACTTGCATTTTCTTGAGTCTTAACCAAATTAAATTTTGGGCTATAATTTTTAGTTCTTGTATTACTTATGCTTGGGAAAAGGTTAAAATTAAAAATTAATATCACAATATGTACAAAGCTCTTTAAACATATACAAAGCTCGTTTATTAATAAGTTATCTTAGCTTGAGCTCGAATACGTAAACGAGCAAGCTCGAGCCGAGCTCGAACATGAAAAAATTAAACGAGCCAAGCTCGAACAAGATTTTTAAAAGCTCGGTTATGCTCGAGCTCGATAAATACTAACCAAGCCTAGCTCGAACAGGTTACTACTCGGCTCGGCTCGGCTCGGCTCGTTGACATCTCTACTTATGTGGCACAACCATAGTGCTTCGCGCACCTTTTAATAGATGTTATAGATAAGGAAATGATTGAGTAACCATTAAGGATGTAAGTAAATATTTATATACCAGTTAATACCCGTGCTATGCACGGCTTAATTTTTTTTTAGATACGGTGATTATTGACTAATTAAATATTAAGTTTACATAAATGGAAAGAATATTTTGTAAGTATCTTAAAATAAATAATTATGACATTATATAAGAATCTCACATTGTTTTATTGCTATATTATATTGACTTTTTAAAATAATGACATTCACCACAGAGTAAAATAGTTTGGTGTAAAATCAAAATAATATTACCTTTCATCTATATATAGCTTAGACTAAAATTTACTTGCTTTACGATCAATATATAATTAAATATTATAATAATGATCCGAATTCTAAGACCTTACCTTAGGTCTGTATTTAAACAATAAAATTCAGTAAAAATAGCATTGTATAATATAATTGGATTATGTCATATACTGTCAAGTGTTCTTTGTTCTAAAAAGTACAGTGTGCGTTTTTAATATGAAGAATTTTCATGTTGTTTTTTAATATAAAATTATGTTAGCCCCGTGTATTAGACAATTAAAATAATTTTTTTCATAGTAATTCATCATGGAAAGAATGTAATTCTAATCTCATTAATTCTTTACCGACGCATTCATTTAGTTTATTTTGAAACTTGTCTGAGGATTAAATAAATTGAAAGAATTAGTGATTATTATAACATGTACTCCCAAGTGTTTTTTATTTTTATTTTTATATATACTCTCTCTTATTTTTGACAAACTTTAATAGAATGAACTTTATTTCTATCGTGTCCATATTCCTGGCCTCACTTAATTTTGTGTACAACTTTTAATCATCATTTTTTTTCATACTCTCAATTAGTTTCTTTGTTTTAATGAACCGAAATGTGTAAATAAAAAAAGGATGGAGTATAAAAGAAAAAATAAAAATAGAAATATTGTGTTTTTGGAAAGCCAATCAATTTATGTTAAGTGGTTTATTTTTATTTATTTTATTCATTAACAAATTCAACTGTATTAATTATCCCACCATGAAAAATTTAAAAAGAAATTGGATATGAAAAGGTGTATTGTCATTAATTTGTCATAAAGAAATTTGAAAAAGTTAGCATTGGAGAGCATGAAAGCTAAAAATAAATAATAAATAAATAAATAATTAGAAATATAGTGGGAGGAGGGAAAGTTTAGAGTTTAGGAGGGAAATTGACTTTTCTAATAGCAAGTCTTTTAGTAATATAGAAAGATTCTAGTTAAATGAGTAACAATAAATACATTCCAAAATCATGTGTCCGCCGCTGTAATAAATACTTGAATGAATTGAGTTAGCATTTTCTCTTTTGACACCTTAAAACATATGTTCCAAACATTTAACAGCATTTTCTAGTTATTATATGTAAATGGTGAGTGCGTGCCCAAATATAATGCATCAACATATGTATAGTATATCGATCTTTTTTTTTTAATGAGACAATTCATTAGCTACATGTCCTTGGCTCAGGCATTACCCAATCAAAATTCAGAGGTTCGGTTGAGCTCAACTTGAGATATTGACCAGTTTAGTATTGTAAGCCAAACTAAAAACTCAATCGGCTTCAAAACTTGTGATGTGAGAAGCAAGCTAATTAAAAAAAAAAAAATCTATTTACGCCCAGTTTTTTTGGACTTAAAAGCTACAGTAATCAGATTAGATCAGAACAGATCAGATTAGACAAACTCAAATCAGATCAGACATTATTACTCTTTATTATTATTATTATTATTATAAAAACTTTATTATTAAAAACTAAAAGTCAAAATGTCTACAAGAAGTTAGTGGGAAGCCTAGATACAATCTGGGCCCCCACTCCCCTAGCTACAGCAAAACTAATACGAGAGAAGATGTGAGCAGCAGCTCGCGCACCAATATCATGTGCTCTAGAAAACATCTGAATCCGCTTCAGCAGTGCAACAGCATCCTCCTCGAATTTAATTTAAATTAATTTAATATAATTTAATTTGAGTTCATTTCATTATTATTATTATTATTATTATTATTAATTTCATTATTATTAATAATTTCGAGCATCGTTTTTCCACTCGACATTTTGCGACGACGGTTTTCGAACGAGTTTTCCGGCGACGGTTTTCGGGCCGACTTTTCTGACGACCGTTTTCGGACTGACTTTTCCGGCGGTGATTATTCGGCCGACTTTTCCAGCGGTGATTATTCGGCTGACTTTTCCGCCGACGATTTTCAAGCCGAGTTTTTCGGCGACGATTTTCGGGACGACTTTTTCGACAACGGTTTTCGGACTGACTTTTCCGGCGACGATTTTCAGGCCGAGTTTTTTGGCGACGGTTTTCGGACTGACTTTTCCGACGATGATCATTCGGCCAACTTTTCCAACGACGGTTTTCAGGCCGAGTTTTTCGGTGACGGTTTTCGGAATGACTTTTCCGGCGGTGATTATTCGGTCGACTTTTTCGGTGACGATTTGGTCAAAAATTTTGGCGGTGATTATTACTACTACTACTACTATTATTATTATTAGCAGTAGTATTATTATTAGTATTAATATTATTATTTGAAGTTTTGGAGTGAGATTGAATGAAGAGGTGAAATGAAATGGGCTATCATAATAATAATTATAATATTAATAATTATAATGATAATAATAATTATATTAATTATTATTAATAATAATTATTATTATTATTATTTTAGTAAATATAATCATGTATTACATTTCTCATAAAAAATAAGTATTACAATTATAAAAACAAAAATAATAAAAATAAAAATAAAAATAAAAATAAAAATAAAAATAAAAATAAAAATAAAAAATAAAAATAAAAATAAAAATAAATAAAAAAAATAAAAAAAAATTCAAATCAGATCAGATCAGTTCAGATTAGATCAGATCAGACAAACTCAAATCAGATCAGATTAGATCAGATCAGATCAGACCAGATCAGTCCTAAAGAACAGAGCCTAAATTGAGTAAACTGAAACTATAGTTGATTTGACCAAAAACTAAACTAAATTGAAATTTGTAATGAGTTGACCCGAAATTAATTTCAACTAAATCCCGATATAAATCAATTTTAACCAAAATCAATAAATAAAGCACATTTTATTGCCAAAAAAAAGCACATTTTAACATGAATCAAGTAACACTACATATGCATGACTATATTTTTGTTTGTATATATTATAAATTTATAAGGAATTTAGAGAATTCTCTAAAATTATGAATAGTGTCAAAAGTGCAAATGACAAAAATTACATTGTATGTAGACTAGGGTGTAATTCATTTTAACTCGAAACAAAACATGAAGAAGTTACAGGCATTTAGGAAACTGATATTTATATATATGAATCATTGCATCCATACTATGACGTTTTTTTTTTAAAAGCATACTATGATTTTTTTTTTATTTGACATAGTGTAATTATTTACCCGAATGTGAAGAGAACTGAATCTTAAACTGAAAATAATTATTGTAATACATAATTGTATTGGGTTAAATTGTTAAACCATTTAAGTAACCAGATAGAATCCGAAATAAATTGGAACTGTAGATATAAATTAACCATAAGAAATTGGAAAGGAAAAAAAAATTCTTACAATACACAACTATGTTGGGTTGGTCTTTTCACTAATAACATATGACAGAAATAAATTAAAACTGAACTAAGTTAACTGAAAATATAAATTATGTTATGAATCAATTATTGTGTGGATGTCCATTGCCCCTTTGTGTTCCTAGACTTTCTATATTGCTTAGCCTTTTGGGATTGCTAGTCTCTTCATTTTCTAATCTCTTTGTATTACCTAAGCTTTTGGTGTTACCAATACATGTATATATATATGTGTAACCTCTTTTGATGGAGGATAAGAATAATACATACAATCATCTTCTCCCTCACAACTCTCTCTATAATCTCTCAATTTTATAATATAGTCTCTTCATTTTCTAATCTCTTTGTATTACCTAAGCTTTTGGTGTTACCAATACATGTATATATATATGTGTAACCTCTTTTGATGGAGGATAAGAATAATACATACAATCATCTTCTCCCTCACAACTCTCTCTATAATCTCTCAATTTTATAATACGTTATCAGCACGAATCTCTAACTAGAGCTATTGGGTCAGTTTGATTAATTCTTCGTTCAACAAATAAGGTACGCAACCTAATACTTGATAATCAGTTTTGATACTTGATCAATAATCTATAAGTCTTCCGTCACCTTTGTTTGTCAGATTATTATTTTGTTTGTCACCTATAGTTATATGGTACTTTAATAATCTATAAGTTTTCTGTAACCTTTGTTTGATACTTGATAATGATAAGTTGTAATACATGATGTTGTCCTTCTGTCGCCAACCCTTTGTTTGTCAGGTTATATATATATATATATATATATATATATATATATATATATATATATATATAACTCTTTGTTGTTTTTCAATCTCCAATTTTGAATCATCTCCACTCAAACTGCATGAACCTTGAGTTTGAGATATTGTCTTAGTAATAATGATCCTGCTATTGTGTTGATAAACGTGGCTTTTTATATGGATTCCATTCTCAGCCCAAATCAGTTAGGAAGTTTTCAAAGAGATAAAGAATAAATTATATTTGTAGAATTTGTATCATGGAACCATGTTATTCCTGTTTGAAATTATTGAAATATGGTGTGAATTTTTGGTCGGTCATGTAGCTTGTATTAGGATGATTTCTGTGCGCATGCTTTAGTGAAGTAATTGTAGTCTAATGATATATTATAGTCTCATGGTAATATTCATGATATATGTTAACACTAAGTTTTGATGTGTTCTGTTTCTTGTTTGAATATTTTGTTTTTATAGTTTGATAGATATGAGTCGCAAGTTTTGTCGGCAAAAGTTTGCCGAAATTGCAGGTTATGAAGTATTGAAAATATTATTACTACTATTCTAGGCATTGTTAACGTTTTATATTTTGCAAGTACCAAATTTGTATATTATGTTCAACTATCTTGTATTGGATTAAATCTTTGTCGTATTGTTAATCTGACTAAACATCAACAATTTTATGCCTTATTATATTCATTATATTTGTAATTTTGTGTAGTGAAATATGTCGAATCTTGCTAAGCTTGAATTTGTGGCTCTTGATATTACCGGAAATAATTACTTATCTTGGGCATTAGATGCTGAAATCCATTTAGCTGCAAAGGGTCTTGGTAATACTATAAAGGCCGGAAATAACGAATCAGATCAAGATAAGGCTAAAGCTATGATATTTCTTCGCCATCATCTCCATGAGGCTCTTAAAACTGAATATTTAACTGTTAAAGATCCAGAGGTGCTTTGGGGTAATTTAAAGGAAAGATATGACCACCAGAAAACTGTAATACTTCCATCTGCTCGCTATGAATGGCTAAATTTAAGGCTCCAAGATTATAAATCCGTTAGTGATTATAACTCGGCCATGTTCAGAATAACCTCTAAATTAAAATTATGTGGTGAAAAAATCACCGACGAAGAAATGTTGGAAAAGACTTACACAACTTTTCATAAGGATAATCTTCTCTTAAGTAAGCAATACCGAGAGAAAGGATTTAAGAAATATTCTGAACTGATATCTTGTCTACTTGTGGCCGAGCAAAATGATGAGTTATTGTTGAAAAACCATGAGTCACGACCAACTGGTTTTGCACCATTCCCTGAAGTGAATGCTGCAACCCACAAGGGAAAAATAATAACAAATAAAGACCCTGCCAGCAACAGTGGTCGAGGTCGTGGTAGAGGTCGTGGTCGTGGTAGAGGACATGGACCCACTAGAGGTCGAGGTGGATATGGATCTCTTAGAGCTCGGGGTGGTCATTTTAAGAACTCTTATTCCCACCAGAAGTGGAACAATACAAGTGGCAACACAAATGAGAAAAGAAATGAAAGTGTCCCCAATGTTTGTTATCGCTGTGGAGGCACTGGTCACTGGTCCCGTGTTTGCCGCACTCCAAAGCATCTCGTTGATCTCTACCAACAATCATTGAAACAAAAAGGTAAAAAGATAGAGACGAATCTTGTGTACGAGGATGGTGAAGGAGATTTTGATAATCCTGATATGATGCAGCTGGATGTGAATGATTTCCTCAACATCCCTGAAGGAAATAATGATAACATGATGCACTTAGAAGCTGCTGATTTCTTCACCACCCCTGCAGGGAATAATAATTAAGATGCTCATGTTTTATTTTGGACTAATTAATAATTACTTTTACTTGTTCACTTTTGATAATTTGTCTTACTATGGTTTTATTATGTATTATGGACTTTATTATCTTTTGAGATGCATATTATGAACTTTATTATTGTGATATTTGGTTGTTTTGGTTTTAAATAATAATTAGCTTTCATGCATATTATCTTATTTTCCTCTTTTATGTATTTGTTTTTAGAAATGAATACTCCCCAAGATCAATTAGCAATGAATGGTGAAGATATGTGTCTAGCAGATAGTGCAACTACTCATACTATACTTAAAAGTGAGATATACTTTTCACAATTGAAAATGAAAAGTATTAGTGTGAGTACTATTTCTGGTAGTACAAAAATTGTAGAAGGCTCTGGAAGAGCACATATAGTGATGCCTATGGGAACAAAATTTGAAATTATAGATGCATTATACTCCCCTAAATCCCAAAGGAATTTGTTGAGTTTTAAAGACATCCGTTATAACGGATACCATGTTGAAACAATAAATGAGGGGAATAATGAATATCTTCAAATCATAACCATATCCCAAGGCAAGAAACATGTTTTAGAGAAATTGCCTGCATTCTCTACTGGTTTGTACTACACAAAGATAAGTACAGTCGAAGCACATGCTATTGTAAACCAGAAGTTTACAAATGACTTTGTAGCTTGGCATAACCGGTTGGGCCATCCCGGTTCTGTTATGATGCGAAAAATCATTGAAAATTCATGTGGACACACTTTGAAGAGCCAGCAGATTCTTCAAAGTCATTCTTGTGCTGCTTGCTCACAAGGAAAGTTAATTATTAAGCCATCACCAGCAAAGATAAATTATGAATCAATTAATTTCTTAGAACGAATACAAGGTGATATTTGTGGGCCAATACACCCACCATGTGGACCATTTAGATATTTTATGGTTCTAATTGATGCATCGACTAGATGGTCACATGTATCCTTGTTATCAACTCGCAACCTGGCGTTTGCGAGATTGCTTGCCCAGTTGATCAGATTAAGGGCACATTTTCCTGATTATCCAATTAAGAGTATTCGTTTTGACAATGCTGGTGAATTTGCTTCTAAGGCTTTTGATAATTATTGCATGTCAATAGGAATAAATGTTGAACATCCTGTGGCACATGTTCACACACAAAATGGTCTTGCAGAGTCATTAATTAAACGAGTTCAACTAATTGCTAGGCCGTTACTTATGAAATCTAAGTTACCCATATCAGCTTGGGGACATGCCATATTGCATGCAGCAGCACTCATTCGCATCAGGCCAACAAGTCATCATAAGTTCTCCCCATCACAATTGGTTCTGGGTCAGGAACCAAATATATCCCATCTAAGAATTTTTGGATGTGCTGTATATGTTCCTATTGCTCCACCACAGCGTACTAAGATGGGTCCTCAAAGAAGGTTAGGAATATATGTCGGGTATGAATCCCCATCAATAATAAAATACTTGGAGCCATCAACGGGGGACTTATTTACGGCTCGCTTTGCAGATTGTCATTTTGACGAGTCTGTTTTCCGGACATTAGGGGGAGAAAATAAACAGCTGGAAAAGGAAATAAGTTGGAAAGAATTATCATTGATGCATCTTGATCCTCGCACAAATCAATGTGAAACAGAAGTCCAAAAGATAATTCATTTGCAAAATTTAGCAAATCAATTGCCAGACGCATTTTCTGACCCAAATAGAGTGACTAAGTCACACATACCAGCTGTTAATGCTCCTGTTAAAATTGATGTCCCTGAAGGACAACATCAAGTGGCTAGTGATTCAAAACCACGCCTGAAGCGTGGAAGACCAGTGGGTTCCAAAGACAAGAATCTTCGGAAAAGAAAAGGAGCAACAATTGATAATGGCCAACTTGAGGAACCCACACATTCTGATGAATCTCCAGGAGAGATCACGGACATGACAAAGGAAGAAGAAATTCAGGTACCTGAAAATGAAGAGATTTCAACAAATTATGTCATGTCAGGAATAACATGGAATCGAAAAGAAATCGACGTCGATGATATATTTGCATATAACATAGCACTTGATGTCATAAATGATAAAGAGGATCAAGAACCGAAGTCCATGGACCAATGTAGAAAAAGAGATGATTGGCCAAAGTGGAAAGAAGCAATTGAAGCAGAATTGAAATCTCTTGCAAAGAGAGAAGTATTTGGACCGGTAGTCCGCACGCCTGAAGGTGTGAAACCAGTGGGTTATAAATGGGTCTTTGTGCGGAAAAGAAATGAAAAGGGTGAAATTGTAAGATATAAAGCACGTTTAGTGGCACAAGGATTCTCACAAAGACCCGGAGTTGATTATGAGGAGACATACTCCCCTGTGGTGGATGCAACTACTTTTAGATTCTTGATCAGTCTGGCAATAAGAGAAGGACTTGACTTGCGCTTATTAGATGTAGTCACAGCTTACTTGTATGGACCACTGGATAATGAGATATACATGAGACTTCCGGAAGGATTTAAGTTGCCGAAAGCAACAACTCATGGATCTCGAGATCAATATTCCATCAAATTGAATAGATCTTTGTATGAATTGAAGCAATCTGGGCGTATGTGGTACAATCGCCTCAGTGAATATCTGTTGAAAGAAAATTATAAAAATGACCCTATCAGCCCATGCATTTTTATAAAGAGATTTGGGTCAGGTCTTGTCATCGTTGCAGTGTATGTTGATGATTTGAACATCATTGGAACTCCTGAAGAGATCTCAATGACTGTAGATTACTTGAAAAAGGAATTTGAGATGAAAGACCTTGGAAGAACGAAATTTTGTCTAGGATTACAAATTGAGCACCTAAAAGATGGAATCCTTGTGCATCAAACATCATACACAGAGAAGGTGCTTAAGAGATTTTATATGGATAAAGCACATCCTTTGACTAGTCCTATGGTAGTTAGATCACTTGATGTAAATAGTGACCCATTTCGCCCTCGGGAAAGTAATGAGGACATTCTTGGTCCCGAAGTACCTTATTTAAGTGCTATAGGGGCATTGATGTATCTCGCTTGTCATACACGACCTGACATATCTTTTTCTGTTAATTTGTTAGCAAGATTTAGCTCATGTCCTACCCGAAGGCATTGGAATGGAATTAAGCATATATTTTGTTACCTCCAAGGCACAAAAGATAAGGGATTATTCTTTTCTAACTCGTCCAAAGAAGTCATGGTTGGTTTTGCAGATGCAGGGTATTTATCTGATCCTCATAATGCTCGATCTCAAACTGGATATGTGTTTACTCATGGTGGTACTGCCATCTCATGGCGCTCAATGAAGCAAACCATTGTAGCAACCTCCTCTAACCATGCAGAGATTCTAGCAATTCATGAAGCAAGTCGTGAGTGCGTATGGTTAAGATCCTTAATCCAGCACATACAAGAAGGTTGCGGACTATATTCCGAGAATCGGGCTCCAACAGTCTTGTATGAAGATAATGCAGCATGCATCGCACAACTCAAGGAGGGATATATCAAAGGTGATAGGACAAAGCACATTTCACCGAAGTTTTTCTACACACATGAGCTACAGAAGAAAGGTGATATAGATGTTCAGCAGGTCCAATCAAGTGAAAATTTGGCAGATCTATTTACTAAGGCACTCCCCACTGCTACTTTTAAGAAGTTGGTTCGGCAAATTGGAATGCGTTCTCTCAAGGAACTTCAGTGATGCCTTTATGAGGGGGAGTTAATGCGCGCTGTACTCTTTTTCCTTAACCATGGTTTTTTCCCACTGGGTTTTCCTGGTAAGGTTTTAATGAGGCAGCATCATCTCATGCGCATTATGGAATAATGTACTCTTTTCCTTTACTTGGTTTTTCTCCCATAGGGTTTTTCCGTGTAAGGTTTTTAATGAGGCATTATTTCAGATAATGGACATCCAAAGGGGGAGTGTTATGAATCAATTATTGTGTGGATGTCCATTGCCCCTTTGTGTTCCTAGACTTTCTATATTGCTTAGCCTTTTGGGATTGCTAGTCTCTTCATTTTCTAATCTCTTTGTATTACCTAAGCTTTTGGTGTTACCAATACATGTATATATATATGTGTAACCTCTTTTGATGGAGGATAAGAATAATACATACAATCATCTTCTCCCTCACAACTCTCTCTATAATCTCTCAATTTTATAATAAATTAGGTGAAGTATGGTAAACTTAGCCTAAATCTCTTTTTTTTTTTTTTAAAAAAAAAAAAAAACTTAGCCTCAATCTTTTTTATATATAGGATAATGTGTGGGATACTAGGCCTTAGAACGGAAAAATCGGACCCTACTGCAAGTCACCCGGCCCAATTTTAGCCAACACACGCATCTATAAGGGGATAATAAAGAATCCTTACAAATGCGTGCGGTAAGAATCGAACCCAGGACCTCATTCTTGAAATTCTGAAGCCCTAATCAATGGGCTTTGACTTCATCTCTCACTTAGCTTCAATCTAAGTAGTGGTAAAAACGGTTTTAATATCCCATTAATTGGAAGTTGCTTGTGATGAAGATGGATGAGCACCAAATAACAAAGCTGCATTGCATTGCATGTGATTACACGATGATATGCATCCTTGACCATTGACCGCAGGTTTTACACTCTCATTCAATTCAACATAATAACGAGAAAAAAATACGTCTGTTTGACGAAAACGCAGGACAATAATTAAATTGACTTCATTACCCCCCCCCCCTCATTATTTTGACACTCTTCTCCCCTTACACAACACTAACATTGGTCTGAAATCTGATCCGGACCGAAATCCGAAACACAATATGGTTTGAATAGTACATTGGTTTGAATCTGGTCCGAATTCAAAACGGTCCGATCCGATCTGAAAGTGGTTCAAAAATAAATTGGGCCGAAACGGTCCGTCCGAATCCGGTCCGATTGCCAGGTCTAAAGTGGGAGAGGAGTGCCAAAATGATTTTGGAAGTTCCAAAATTCATTTATTCACTTATTTCATAAAAAGAGAACAAATACAAAGTGGTAGTTTTTTTTATACTCCGTATTATTAATTGGTGATTTAGTTAGGGTATGTTCTCTTCAACTTATTAGACATGAACTTATTTGAACTAAAATTATTTGAACTTATCTGAGCTTATTGAAGTTGAAACTTATTTTTTTAAGGTGAAAAGAATGCAGCTTTAGTATTAAATCTTAGGCATTGTTTGGTTGATATGGGAAATAAATTCCCATAGTAATTTGTGATTCATTGGAATTTAATTCCCACATTGCATTTTTTCATGATTTACAAAAGCTGTTTGGTATGCATGAGGGAAGTTAGAAATTATGGGAATTTTCAATTACCAGGGGGGGACTTGGTAAGATAATTCCTATGTTTTGCAGGAATTCCAAATTCCTAGGAATTTACATTTCCCCCATTTTATCAAAATTTAAGCAACCAAACAACTAGAGCAAATTACATTTCATAAGAATTTTGATTGTCCATGGGAAATAAAGGGAACCAAACAATACCTTAATTCACTCTTTTTTGTAGGTTATCTAATTTTATTTTATTTAACACGTGTATCTAGTAGGGGAAGATAATGGAACCTTTCCGAATGTATGTGATAAAATTTAACCTCAAAATTTCTTCACCATTGTTTAAAAGACTTATGCCACTGTGATGATGTGACATAGGGTGTTTCTTTTCAACGTATATCAGACCAGATCAGGTTTCATCTCACCAATTCTCATAAATTTTCAGATCAGAAAATTTTAGATAAAGAGAACGCACCCATAAAACTCTAACTTCAAAAAAGACTATTTTAATACACGGCTAATAATACTTGGATATATACTCCCTCCGTAACGAATTACTAGCAACAATTTCTATTTTTAGGTGTAACAAAACACTTGCAACAATTTTTTCCAATTTCATTTTATTCCTTTTTTGGTAAAAAAAACAACACAATACCCCACTTACTCTTCTCTTTCTTATTTTTCTCTCTCTTACTTTTATCATATTACCACATAATACCCTATTTACTTTTCCTTCTCTTACTTTTCTCTATCTTACTTTTATCATTATATCACCTAATACCACTATTACCTTACTTCACCTAGAAATTTGTGCTAGTACAAATGTTGCTTCGTTACGGAGGGAGTACTTCATTTTCATAAAAGAGAAGATTATTGAAGTGTATGTTTTAAGAAATAATGGAATTATATACGTCTATTAATTATCTTTTTATTTTTTTTATTTTGGCAAATGATAAAAGATTAATTATTAATTAAAACAGCTAATGGACAGTTACTTTTGTGCACGATGCCATCCCATAGGCGACGTGCCACTGTTTCTTAGCGTGTTGTATTGTCGTTTGTGCCGCAGAATTTATCTGTTTTTTTAATGGCACAACACTAGGCCTAGATTAAGGTCGTTAGATTTTCAATCCAGTTCAAGTTCAACTACACTACTTAGAATAATGGAGAATAAAAGTAACTCAAGTGTTGATAACAACCCTTTACACTTCTATTAACTGAAGTGGTGGTGGAGTTTTCGATATTTCGTATTATTCACCACATTTAAAACCTTACTGTAGGGATTTGTGACGATTTCTTATCAAATCTTTGCAGATGTGTATGTAAACTAAATTGAACCGGATAATATATGTAGTATTGTCTGGCTCAAAGCCTAATACACAATCATTATCATATTAAAAAAAAATTTGTTATTTTATTTTACACAGTAAGTTCAACTAGTCAGTATTGCGTTTTTATGCAAAATTACAAATAATTATAGTATACACAAACATCCTAAACTTATTTCAACTTATCAAACGTGATCTTTTTTTAAGATTAAGATCATCCTTAATTTTCTTCAATTTGTAGTTATTTATTCTCATCCAATAACACATTTTCCAATAGTAATGGCTGATAATATAAGAATTATGGAAAAAATTCAAAATTGAGAATTCGAATATGTTTCCACAAAAAAAATCAATGGTTCTTTCCTTGTTCAATTCTACTTTAAATTCAAAAAATCAAACAAATTGTAAGTAGTTTAGGGTTAGCTCCCTTATTGGTTCCTGGTAGTAGACAATAACAATGTTGGTTCACTTGTGGGACCTTTTGGCACCATGGCACGAGTATTTAACGTTTGTGTTAGATAAGTTGGCTGATTAGAGTACAATTTTGTATAAGTTCCTTTTTTTTCCTCAACAAATTTGTACAAAATAGATATTGGGCATTTCTTTTCATACCTTTTTTCGCAAGCGGCTTTTGCGAGCAGCCTCCCCATTTTGTGCAAGGCGCCTTTGCACCTTGAAAAAAGACAGACAAGCAATTAATTTTTTTACTTTTTTTGGGAAAAATCCATAGGTGCATGGTGCACCAATATGGGCATTTTTTTTCTTTTAGAAAATAAAGAGAGGATACATGTCAATGGGATAAAAACAATCTAAAAGATATGGCAGAAATGCAGGGGTAGTGAACCACCAATGCATAAGATAGCGTAAAGGTGTTTGAGAAGAGACGGGCTTAGGAGTAAACATGCAAAAGAAGCAAAGCTATTGTGTGAAATTGAAGAACACACAAAATCTTAGGAAAAATCTGTCAATTAAGAAGAGGTCAGAAAATGGTGAAAGTTGTCGGAACTAGGGGGTCTACCTTTATTCTATAGTAAAGTAAAGGAGCCTACAAAGTTTGGATGTAACTTCCCAAAAATGAGAAGCAATATCAAATGGATAATAAACCGGCCTTTACTCGTGAGAATGCCAAAAGCGCGTCAATGCTAGAAAACCAAGTTCATGAATGTATCTTTTTTTACGTTAGTAGACAAAGAGAGGAAACAAAACAAATGGGGCAACCAAATGTAGATTATATAGAGAAAATGCAGGCGTTATGGACCCACTAATTCAGAAGACAAAATTAAGATGTCTAAGAGAGACAAGTTTTGGGGTGAGCATGCACAACGACCTACACTTTTGAAAATTCTAGTGTAGTTTTATGACTACTGACTATCGTACTGGATGGTTAGGATTGCATGATTTTTTACTTATTTTTAATTCCTAAATCTAATTAATTTTTTTATTTTAGGAAAATAATTTTTGATTTTTCCTAAAATCAGTTTTTATTCTTGAAAATCATAAATTCTTTTCCTAAAAAAAGAAATCTAATTAAAGTATTTTAAAAAGGATTTTTAATTAGATTTAGAAATAAAAAATGAATCAAAAATCCTATGATCCTAGCTATCCACTAAGGTAGTCACTAGTCATAAGACTACACTAGAATTATCCCCTAAGCTTTTGTGTGAAAGAGAGAAATTGAAGAAGATACAAAATCTTTACGAAGAGTTTCTCGATCAAGAAGGGGTTAGAAAGTGGTGAAAGTCGTAACTAGGGGGTTACTATGACATTTATTTTTAAAAGTTTTGTAACTTACAAAATTTAAGGAAATATGTATACTTTTGTGTAATTTTGATATTTAGACCCTCAGTATTATATTATAATCCTATTCCTGGCTCTGCCAACGGCAGTGATGACTTGAGGGATCACAAATACCAACTTATCAAATGCTCTCACAAGTGAGTGATTCACTCAATCCTTAACTCTTATGACTCTTGAGTCTTGACCAATGGGTTGCTATGGTTCGAAGGGTGATCAAACAATTTGCAATGGTTCATAATTCTATATATTCAAAAATTACCAACTCAGAAGGGGTCCTAATCTTGTTTGTCCATAAGAAAACTTTACATGTGAGGGATGAGAAACTGTTCAAATGACAAAATTGGTATGAGAAGATAAGATAGATGATTGGTATGTGGCTTTTTTTGTTGTTGAAGGGAGGGTTTTGATTTTCTAAATAAAGTTGTGGTAGAATGCTTCTTATGTGACTGTATTACCAATCCACATATTACTTCCCCATACCAAATATTGAAATGCAAACATCTTTATCAAGCATTTCATGAATTCCTTGACCATCTTTCTTCCATGATGTTTCAACACATACCCTGCAAAGAAGTTATGCTAAACTCCTCACTTTAGTACTCTTAGCAAACAAAAGAAAGTGATCAATAATTTTTACCACATGATTAAAAAAAAACTTTAGTGATCAATAATTTTTACCACATGATTCAAACACGCATTCAGATACTCCATTTCTCCAAGGCAATGAAACAAAAGAAAGTGCTCGAGTGAATTGTACAGAAAGTTGGCTGAAGACCATTTTTTTGGTTCAACAAAGAAATACATAGAATCAAATAAGAATTTAAAAACAACAATTAAACACATAGAATCAGTGATTCTGTTACCTTCTCAGGAGGTTTAGATGCTTCCTGGTCGTATCTGTTGTCTGAAGGTGCCTGTGCCCCGTGTGATGAATTGTCCTCTGACTACATTTTATAATTTAGGAAACAAAAGATTATTGAATTCTGAGGAAAGAATTGTGTGAGTGCTTGTCTAGGTCTAAGAAATTACATAACGTTGATTAAATTTACCAAGTTGTCTAGTCCCTCATTTATTCCTACAACAGTGGATGGAGCCACATTAGGATAGCCATCATCTCTGAAACTGTCCACCCACGAACTAATTTGGTGGAGAGGCGGGTCGTAAATGTTCATCCTTCTTGACATAACAAATTGGGTGGATGGAGTATTCATGTTTATCTATTGGCAAAATCACAATCAACTTCTCTAACTACTACAATCAACTGGATGAATCAGCATTATCTGAAATGAAAACCATACATAAGGTCATCAGCTCAAGAAAAATCTGAGAATGATAGTCTAAATGGACAAATCATGATGGCAAGTAGACTTAATTCAAATAAAGATTTGACACTCATCTAGGCTCCGTTTGTTTTGAAGAAAAATAATTTTCATGAAAAAATCATTTTCTAAGGAAAACAACTTTCAATGGAAAACACAGATGTAAAAGAGTTTTCCTTTGTTTATTTTCAATGAAAAAATGAAATAGAAATGAAGGAATAATGGGAAGAGTGAATAAGGGAAAAGTAAAGAGGAAGAAGGAAAATGTGGCATTCCTTCTCCACAGAAGGAAAATGGTTTTCCTTTTTCAAAATGACATTTTCCACCTTAAAGATTTTTTTTTTCCTACCCTTTCCAAAACAAACGAAGGAAAATGGAAAAAGGGAGGAAAATCATTTTCTGGAAAAATGTTTTCCATCAAAACAAACGGAGCCCTAGTGCAAAATTTCCACCTCAAATATCCTTCTTTGTTTCATCAAATTAAGAAAGACATGTTTGCAAAGCCAATAAACAAACCCCCGGCACAACTCTTCTAGTAGACATTAAACATGACAACCATCACCCACGAGACAGTACCACACCTTTAGGTGGCTGGACTCTTTTCTGTTCAGCTACATTTATTGCACATATAGTACGTAGGCAATGAATTTGCATTTCTATGCAATGTCCAGGATAGTTCTTGTCCACAACATCCCTTTTCATCATAAACTTAAACCACGAAAAGGTGATACAGACGGAAGGGAAATGATAAAGACACACCCAATATTGATGTGGGCACACCCCTTTGTGAGAGCACAGTTTGTGTTCCTCACACAAAGGGGTGTCCCCACATCAATATTGGATCTGACAATATCACTACCCAAGTCGGAATGATTATGAAATTTTACTGGAAAAAATAGAGCTTGGGATCAAGTTCCATATGTCCATTAATCCATTATCATGGAAGTTTACATGAGACTTTTTTTTTTTTAACTAAATTACCCATAGATTTATCACCATTACAGCCAACTCAAGTATTACCTCTCTTGGCTCTCTACTAAATGCGGCTAATGCGGTATTAGAGTCCATGCATCTTAGGAAATTATGACCAAGGTTTGTACTAGACTACTAGTGCCTTCTATTTTATATATACCAACAAATCTTGCAATTAAATATGCCTTGGTGATTAAAGCTGATGCTAATCATAATTAAATCCTTGAATCGAAAATTACTATCTAGCTCCTCCACGTACAAAACCCATTTTTTTAAATAAAAAAAATTAATAATAATAATACAGTTTTTCATCAGCTTTTCACCAAGGCTCTAAAATTTCAATATGCAATCAAAATAACAAGTCACAGTTCTTTAAAAAAAAAAAAATTCACAGTCATTTGCTGGTTTGGTATTACCAAATGATTAAAAAAAACAGTAAATTTCTACTGAATCCTTATGATATTACTCAGAAGTCAGAAAGGTTTGGGCGAACATCAATAATCAAATTGAATACGAAATAGCAACATGTTAATTTGTTAGAATCAATAAAATAAAAAATAAAAAAATCCGCGAACATGATCTGCTATTCTAACGGATATTAATTTCGCTCAAAAAGTCATAATTTCATAAAAAAATAAAAAATGATGAAAAAAGGCAAAGGAATTTATACAACTGATTATAGCAGTATTTCTAATTGTAGTAAACAATAACTAAAAAGCATAAAACAAAAGAAGGTACAAAAATCGAAGTGTTTAGCACACAAATAGCTAAAATACCTATCAAATTTGACGAAATAAAGGAGGAAGAAAAAAAAAATCAGTACAAAAGCAAATTCCAAAAAGAAAATTAAAAGAATCAACATCAAATTCAAACTAACAACAAGCAAATTCAAACTAACAACAAGCAAAAATTCAAACTAATAACAAGCAAATTAAATTTCAAAGTAATAACAAGCAAAAAAAAATACCTGAAAATTGATTGAATTAATCATGTCATGAAGAACATCATCAAGGAATAAGGAGAAATTAGTTGAAGCAAAGAGAAATAATGCGAGAGAATCTGGAGAAATAGGCCAAAAAATATAGATTCTGTTATATAATACATTATAGGTGGATGAACGAAAAAGGAAACAAAAAGAAAGAGAACATAGAGGTAGCCGTCATCTTTGTTTTCTCTCTCAAAAATTTTGCAATTCAAAACCCATTCATCTTCTTCCTCCCAATAACTCTCCATATTCACTCACACTTCCTCCATTAAAGTCAAGCTTTTCTGCGACGAGCCACCGGAACTCCACCAAACCAGAGATCTGTAAGTGTTTTCTCCAATTTTCGTTCGATTTTTTTTTTTCGATTTTCGTTTGTTTTTTTTTTCGATTCTTTTTATTCGATTTTCGTTCGAACTTTTGATTTAATCTTACGATTTTTATTGTTCAAATTTTTCGTTCGAATTTGGGTTTGTTTTAGTTTAGATCTGACTTTATTTTGTTCGAAAACCCAATTTTAATTTTTTTTTCTTTCTCGAATCTGGTTGATTTTCTTTGATTATGGTTTGTTTCTTTGTTGAGTTTGTAGTTCGAATTTGGCTTGTTTTTCGTTCAAATTTCGTTCGTATTTTTCGATCCATCTTTCGATTCAATTTTCGTTCGAATTGAATATTCATCCTGATTTTTTTATTTTCGTTCTGTTCGTAATTCTTGTTCTGTTCTAGTTTTCTCCTTTTCGTTGATTTTGTGTTGAATATTTCGAATTGAATATTCTATTTTGATTCATTTTTCGTTCATCTGTTCTAGATTTTTTTTTACTTCTCTGTTTTTTTTTTCACTCATTTTTCTTTTCCTGATTCTCATTTGAATATATCTTTTCCGTTTCATCGATTTTGTCCGGATCCTCCTTTTCTTCCGAAAAAGGGGAAGGAGAAGGATTTTCTTCGATGAATCCCTCTTCTTGCTGTTTAGTCTCCTCCGTTTCATAAGTTTTTTCTATTTCTACATCTGTTTCTTCCTCACTTTCTTTCGTTTCTGGGGTTTCTTTCAGTTTCTTAGTAAAAATAGGTGACGGCATTCTGCCTAAATGGTAGACACAGCTAATAAATAAGAGAATACTAAAGATTCGAGCTATAGAATTTCTCAATTCGGACAGAAGGTACTTATTCGATCGAATAAGTACATTAGATCTAATAGAATAATTTTGCTGTATCCAGACTAATACCAATCCAGCCCCTTTCATGAATAAAATGTGACCAATTAACCAACCAACAAAACTACTTGTTACAAATAAGATCTTGTTGTTACATCGAAACATATAAATGTTGACTAATCTGGCTAACGTTGCACTTGGTAAAATGAAATAGTTGAATAATTGAAAAATGAGATTATTCAGGAATACAAATGGAATCTCAATATCAATGAATTATGTCTATTTTTTTTAATTTTATTTTCACTTGATTTTTTTTGAGGCCTGATTTTATATACATTTGTTGTTCACATTACTATACACGTTTTAATTGGGAGTGTGTATCGATGCCTCAGTTAACATACAATTGAATTGTTTTTTTTTTTTTTTATCCTGTTCATCTTATGGTTCATTTTGTGATGAATCTTGTACTGTAATTCGATTTTTTTTTTCCGGATCTTATGTTTGTAAAAGAAAATGTTTGTTTGGTTTATGTTCAATTGAAATGCAAATATTGTACTGTAATTCGAACAAATATTGTACTGTAATTCGAACAAATATTGTACTGTAATTCGAACAATAAATTCAAATCTCCAACATCACAATTACAGAAGTAAAGAAAATGAAATTGAAAATGTTTGTTTTGGTTTATGTTAAATTTATGGTTTGGTTGCTGTTGGACGTTAAGAGTTTTTTTTGTGTAGAATTACAACATCAATAAAATATCTCGACCCAAATATGGCTGCCAATTGTACATATTATGAATAACTTTGACTCATAAATTGATATTATTAATTTTTGTCTAGTGTTATATATTTTTAGTTGACTATTTTATTTTTAGTTATCGAGTTAATTTTTTTTTTTTACACAAAAATTCGGTTTGTATTTGAGCCTAAAAAAATAAAAATCAAAGCCTAGGGCAAAGCTTAACATAACTTGAGCTATCAAACTTGTCTTCATCTGAGCTGCTGCTATACACAGTTGTTTAATTTGGCAAAGCTTTGTGTTTTGGTGCCACATTTTGATGACTTTAACACCCTGCACTGCAGTAAACTGATGATGGACCAAATTAAGAGATGGGTGACCTTTGATTAGGCATGAACATCTGGAATTTTTCTGGGTGCTACTTAAAATGTGGAGGGAATTTCTTCAAATCTAAAGTATATCTGGTTATTCAGGGGACACCTTTTCAATTCAGGGGCTTCAGTACTCATACACTAAAACAAAGCATTGATATCAAAAGTGTGAAGAGGGCATCAAGAATTATAGATCTTGTGTCTCCAAAACCCACTCATGGTAATAACAACCAACTCTGCCATCTTCAACTTATTCAGGACTTACTACAAACCTATTCAAAGAATCCTATTGAAGAAAAAGTATCCAATGACTTTATTGTCTCATATTCTGGAAACCAAAATCCTTCTTATCAAATACCTCCATCTTTCTCTTTCAAGGATGATGCAATTTCAAGGATTTCTGAACTACATAGAGAAGGTTTGAGAATTGATGTCGCAATGCTTCCATACGCACTAAGTGGTTGTGGGTGTGAAGGGAATCTTCATTTTGGAACTCAACTCCATTGTTTAGCTATCCGAAATGGTTTTTTGGTGAATGTTTATGTTGGAAGTTCTATGGTTAGCATGTACTCAAAGTGTGGGGATCTAGTTTCTGCTTCGATGGTGTTTGAAGAGATTCCTGTGAGAAATGTTGTGTCATGGACTGCTCTTATTTCTGGATTTGCACAGAAATACCAAGTTGAGGTTTGTTTGGAGCTATACAACCTGATGAGATATTCAAGTATTAAACCTAATGACTTTACACTAACAAGTCTCTTGAGTGCATGTGTAGGCAATGGCTCTCTTGGACAAGGAAAAATTGTTCATTGTCTGGCCATTCTATCTGGTTTTGATTCGCATGTTCATGTTGCCAATGCTCTTGTTTCAATGTATTGCAAGTGTGGTGATGTTGGAGGTGCATTTTGTGTATTTGAAGCAATGCAAAATAAAGATATTGTTTCATGGAATTCCATGATTGCAGGGTATGCGTTGCACGGATTGGCATGGAAGGCTATTGATCTTTTTGAGTTAATGAGAAAACAGAAGATGAAGCCTGACAAAATTACATTCCTAGGTGTTCTCTCATCATGTCGTCATGCTGGTCTTGTAAAACAAGGTCATATGTATTTTAATTCAATGGTAAAATATAGTGTGGAGCCTGATTTGGGCCATTATTCTTGCATTGTCGATCTTCTTGGTCGGGCTGGCTTGGTTGAGGAGGGACGAAATATCATCTTGGATATGCCAATAAAACCCAATGCCGTCATCTGGGGATCACTTCTTTCTTCGTGTAGGCTTCACGATAATGTTTGGATTGGCATTGAAGCTGCTGAGAACAGGCTTGCATTAGTGCCCTCATGTGCTGCTACCCATGTGCAGCTTGCAAAGTTGTATGCAAGAGTGGGAATGTGGAACAAGGTGGCAAAAGTGTGGAAAATGATGAAGGATACAGAGCTCAAAACGAATCCTGGATACAGCTGGATTGAAATAGGGAATGAAATCATAAGCTTTAGAGTAGATGACATGACCAACTCCCGAATGATTGAGCTTTTTTCTATGTTGGACAGTTTAAAAGATGAGATGACATCAGATTATGTGTTTGCATTTCATGAAGAGTTTGATAGTTATTCTTGAGCTATAGCTTCATCATGATGAAATCATAAAGCACAGGTTCAAGCGTTCAGCTGGGCTGCTACATGTGTCCAGCACTCCAGCCATCCAATGATTTTCTGAGGTACACACATCCTCTTGTTGACGCATTGCTTTTGGAAGGAATGTGTGTCATGTCATGGTTTTGTTTTTTTTCAAATAAAGACCTAGTGTTTTTTTGCTATGAACTTAAATAACTGACCAGAAAATGTCAATGACAAATAGAGAATAAGAGAAGAAAATGATGATTAATGAAAGATAATGGTGATAAATCTGATTGATTAAAAGATGTAACACTAAGCAAGATAATTATCAAGCATTCGAGAGGCTTGATAATGGTGATAATGCTCCTTTCTATCTAACATGCTCTTATTTATAGAAATTCCCTCCTAATACTACTAGAGCCTTCTATTAGTTTCTAGTAACAACTTATTTTGTACATTCCTAAAATACCCTTCCCTTAATTGCCAGTTCATAGCATTTTTTTTTAAAAAAATCAACTGCCTTTGTTTCTAATTGTGAAATCCCTACAATTACTTCTTCTAGGGATGCCTTTGTGCTGCGGTATCTCGGAAATTAGAACTTTACAATTATGTCAATTAGGTTTTCAGCATGGTAGTAGCATGTAAGTTGCAAATCATAGTTCCTCAGTATTACAAGTCTTAATTTATCTTGTATACTGTTCATATTTATAGGAAGGGAGCTAGACATGTCCATATACGACCATACACATTCAGTCAGCTATACTCCCAATTGATCTTGGCCTGCACCTGTTTCCTCAGTTGACTTGGGAGTTGGATTCTTTGAAATCCAGTGTTGTGGATATGCTGTCTTTGTCGAGAAAACTGCTGGCAAAATGCAAGTTCAGGAGCCCAAATCTACTGATGAATCTGATGATCAAGAAGTTTGTCATACAACAGCCAAAATATATTGGTTATGCCAGCTCCCGAGACTGAGAGGCATGCTAGGTTATCACTACACTCTAGTCTCTAATGCTTCAGCGCATATGTAGTCCTAGATACTAAAATTTCTTGTGCATGTTTGGCACCAGTTGTCCCATGCTCATATTTTGTACGTTAACTTTCGTGAGAATGAATCACATTGCAACTCCAATTCAGGTGCGTCATCTAAGTGAAAATCTTTTGCCTGCAGGCATTTCACAAATTGGTTGGTTATTTGGTTATACTTGGTTATCTAAATTTTGTGGAGCATGTTAGGGATTTATTATTTGGAATTTTTTCTTTCCTTATATTGTTTGCATTCCCCCTATGGGACAAAATTTGGGGATGAGGAAATTTGTTCTTTTAGTATTGCAACATTTTTCTTATTTGGAAGTTTAATACGAAGTATCAATTACAACATTACTAAATTTGGATATTATTTCTCTCTATCTCTCCTTATCACATATGTCCATTCTTTTTTTCTCTTTGTCTCTCTCTTCTCCTATAAACTGTACATAACCACAAAGTTGCAGTTAAAAAATAGTACTTTCTCAGTTCCTCTGTAGGCATTGCCTGTTTTCTTCCCCAAAAAATTTTACTACTCCGTAACAAATAGAAATCTATTGAGTCTATTATGTTACTCCATATAATTTTTATCATACTTTTGCAGCAGAGAAACAATAACATAAATATGGATAATTGGATAAATTAGTGGCTTTTCTAGTTGTCAAACTATACAGAAAGATCTATACCAATCTAACTAGGTGCTCTTTAAGTTCATCCATAAATCATTTTTACCTTTTCCAATGGTAAAAATGACCCACACTACAAGTATTAGAAAAAGAAGCATAAAATCTATTCTCCTCATATCATCACAACTGTAGATGTCATGAAAAGGACTACTAACTACCATTTTACGATTTGGTTCAATAATACAGCATTCTGCTTTCTTAATTAGGCAGGAAAATTTCATGTCATCAATCAAAACCTACAGCAAATAATCTGCGCACCTTTTTCCTCTAACTTTGTAGATGTTTAAGACACCAAACAGAGATTGAGCTGATGAGGTACAGCAGAAACTTGCCAAGCAAAGTGGTGAGCAGCTTGGATCTAGGAGGTGTCTCATACAGGAGCTTTAAAGGTGCCTTGGAGCATATAACATTTTCCCGGTTCCAACACATAGACATAGAGTGTTGGTCATGATTTAGCCAAGAGTGTTGACCATAAAGCATCTCCTTGGATCAAGTATGCCATCTTGGATCTCTCAGCTCAAGCTAACACTCTCAGGCAGGTATACAAGGTCACAACCTTAGCCACCAATCCACCATGTATTCTTATGGCAGGACACATTATGAGACTTATGTTATCATGCATTTCAAAAGGAAAAACAGACATGTTTCAATATCTAACTTATGTTATCATGTTGAAAATATAATCAAGTCATGAGTAATCAAGCTAAGAGGGTTAAAAGTTGTTTAAGCAAGCATAGTATACAAGAAAAGAAATCAGCTTCATTCTTCTTTGATGCTTAAGGGAGTAAATACATTTTTATAGCATCATCAAACTTCACAAGTATTATGACCAATAGCACGTAAACGCCAACAAAAATACCAAAATTCCAAATAATAAATCCCTAACATGCTCCACAAAATTTAGATAACCAAGTATAACCAAATAACCAACCAATTTGTGAAATGCCTGCAGGCAAAAGATTTTCACTTAGATGACACACCTGAATTGGAGTTGCAATGTGATTCATTCTCACGAAAGTTAACATACAAAATATGAGCAGGGGACAATTGGTGCCAAACATGCACAAGAAATTTTAGTATCTAGGACTACATATGCGCTGAAGCATTAGAGACTAGAGAGTAGTGATAACCTAGCATGCCTCTCAGTCTCAGGAGCTGGCATAACCAATATATTTTCACTCAGACTTGATTATGCCACGGACAGGGTTACCAAAGGTCGATATGCAAGGGTGTGCATCGAAATAGATCTAATTAATCCCCTAATAACAAAAGTATGGGTAGGTGCAGCCTGGCAAGGCATTGAATATGAAAATATAGATTCCCTATGTTTTCATTGTGGAAGGGTTGGACATCAAAAAAAGGCATGTCCTTCGAATATATTGGCTCCTCCAACTAAAGGTATTTCTACAACTGATATTTCTGCAACTATGGATGTGAATAATAAATCAACTGATAATATTAATAAAAGTGCAAATGAACAAAAAAGAAAGGAAATCAAAGTTGGGAAACTCCCACAAAACTCGTCCATGGTTGAGGCAGAAGCATCCAAAAGTGAAGAAATTAAAAATACAGAAGAACACCCAGTTCATACTACTTCAGACTATGGTCCATGGGTTATGGTAACTGGGAGAAAAAAGGGCCACTCCCATACATCTTCCACTAATAGTCAGGGGAATAGAAGATATGTAGCTAAAATTTAAGAACCAAAGGCTTTGGTACATGCAAACAAGGAGATTGGTGGAAAAGCTCGACCAATGGGGAAGAGCCGTCCCTTTTCCACTTCCACCCAATGGAAGGCTCTTGAGTATGACACTCAACTCACCCAAAACATGGAGAATATTGCTACTCTCTCACTCCATCTCCCGCCCAATCCCTCTCGGCTGAGCTTGGGAATCAGCACCAAAACAAAAAAAAATTAATTATTAATGCCCCTCTAAATTCCCATGCAATGAATACAAATGGTTCAATTAAACCTATTGATAACCCATTTACTCCATCTCCCACTCCTATCAACAATAACTCTAATTTAAATAATACATCTTCCGAAAAAAAGCTCCCCAAAATTCTTCACTGCTGATAATGGAAACAACAACCACGAAAACCCCACCTCCACCATCACCACCACGGCAGCAATCGACTACAACTTCGACTGCTCCAATGGGACCACCCCTTCTAACAACCTCACCACCTCCACCACTTGTATCTCAACGACCCACCCAACATGCAATGAAGAAACCCCACCACTCCCCATCAACATCAACACACACCTTACCCAAACTCTCACCAGGCCTCACTCAGATCTGTTATGGCAAAGACAAGCTCAAGCAAGTCCACAATTCACCCACAACTCAAGCAAAATCACCATGCAAGTTGAACGAACTAACAAGATAGCAAGCAACAATAAGATCCAAAACAATAGAAGAAATTAAAGAGTAAAGAAGATAGAGTTACCGTGGGAAACCCGAGAACCGGGAGAAAAACCCACCCTTTTGCACTTTGATTAAAATTGATGAAGAATCCAACCAAATACAACAAGCTCCAATTGTATACAATTGCAAAGCTAACACTCTAAATCTATGCTTAAACTATAGTTTTGAGGTTTAGAGAGAATTTGTATTTGATTACAAGAATTGTGTTATGTATGAATGAATTAGGAGAGAGAGAAAACCTAAGTGTTGTATTTATAGTACCACAACTTAAAAGGAAAAATCGTCGTACCGCTCGAGGGGGCGCTCCCCGCGCCCACCAAGGCGCGCCCCGCGCCACCAGAACAGAAGCCTCGAAGAGCTACTGGGAGATAGGCGCTCCCAGCGCCCCTCGAGCGCGCCCCGCGCCCATAGGCGCGCCCCGCGCCTCCACACGCGCGCCCCGCGCCTCCACACGCGCGCCCCGCGCCTTCACTGGGTCTGAAACTCGAGCTTCTGGAAACCTGGCGCGGCCAGCGCCCTCTGCTCCTCCTCGAGCTAGCCTTTCTACCTTACTCCACACATCAACATTACAATCTCCCACTTGGAGATAGGTTGAAAGAGCAAACACCAATAAAAAAAAACATCAACTATCATCATCAAAAGTAATCAAAGTACAAGCATCTCAGACACTCATTGAATGAGACCAATTGAGGTTCGGCATAACCCCAATTTCTCACTAGTCACAACCTTAGTGAGCATATCCGCCGGATTCTTAGCCCCGGCAATCTTCTTCAAACTCATCGTTCCATCATCCACTAAACTCCTAGTGTAATGATAACGCCGCTTGATGTGTTTGGTACGATAGTGAAATACAGGATTCTTAGCCAATTGCAAGGCACTTTGGCTATCACTATACAACACACATCCATCCTGTTGATGACCCAACTCATTTAGGAACCCCTTCAGCCATTCGATCTCCTTACCCGCCTCTGACATAGCAACATACTCAGCTTCAGTCGTAGACATGGAGACACACTTCTGCAGTTTGCTTAACCAACTAATGGCTGTCCCGCCAATAGTAAACACATACCCCGAAGTGCTCTTACTCGAATCATAGCATCCCGCAAAATCAGCATCAACAAAACCTTCAAGAATAACACTGTTCCCCTTATAGCAAAGAGCCATACCCGAAGTACCCTTAAGATACCTCAAGAGCCATTTAACAGCTTCCCAATGCTTCTCACCCGGATTTGACATGAATCTACTAACAACTCCCACTGATTGAGCAATGTCGGGTCTTGTGCATACCATAGCATACATCATGCTACCAACGGCCGAAGAATAAGGAAAAATGGCCATCCTTCCTTTTTCTTCCTTTGTCTTGGGGCAATCCTCCTTGCTCAATTTGACATCCGATGAAAGAGGTGAGAGTCGAGGCTTGGCATCAACCATGTTGAACCGAAGGAGCACCTTCTTGACATATTCCTCTTGAGACAACCTCAAAATGCCCTTTGATGAATCTCTGGAAATTCTCATGCCAAGTATTTGCTTGGCCTCACCCAAGTCTTTCATCTCAAATCTTAAAGACAATCTTTTCTTCAAGTCATTGATAAGTTCCATACTAGTACCCGCAATAAGCATGTCATCAACATACAAAAGTAAATAGATACAACCATCTACATACCTTTGGAAATAACAACAATGATCTCCATCCGTTCTCACGAATCCATTGCTTAGCATGAAACTATCAAACTTCTTGTACCATTGCCTCGGAGCTTGCTTCAACCCATATAGACTTCGTTTAAGCTTACACACCAAGTCCTCCTTACCCGGAGCTTGAAACCCTTCTAGTTGCTTCATGTAGATTTCTTCCTCCAAATCACCATGTAAGAACGCTGTCTTCACATCCATTTGCTCTAGGAACATATTCTCTGAAGTCACGATCCCAAGCAAAATTCTTATAGAAGTCATCTTCACCACTGGAGCAAAAATCTCGTGAAAATCAATGCCCTCCTTCTGTGAGAAACCCTTCACTACAAGCCTAGCTTTGTACCGAACATTTCCATTCGGTTCATCCTTTTTACGAAAGATCCATTTGCAACTAAGAGCCCTCTTGCCCTTAGGCAAATTCACCAACACCCAAGTGTCATTCCGGTCCAACGAGCTCATTTCTTCACTCATTGATTTCACCCACTTCTTTGAGTCACTCAACTTCATTGCTTCAACATAATTTTCCGGTTCACCCGAATCAGTTAACAGCAAATAGTTTGCCGATGGAGAATACTTATTTGGTGCCCTTGTGACCCTTGTTGATCTTCTTGGAGGAGTAACTTGTGGTTCGTCTGGAACCTCAACATCATCTGTAACATCTTGTTCATCATCTTCTGAATCACTCGAACTTGAAACCACAGGAGTATGAACCCTTTGTTGAGGAGATGGTTGTTGAACTGGCACATCAAGTTCTTCTTCTTGTGCTTGCCCGCCACTTCTAACACTATGCCCATCTAGCTCTACAAACTCGTCTTCATGCTCAGTCGTTTCCTTCTCTACAGATTTTCCACCAAAGTTGTCCTTGTACAAAGAACTCTCATCAAAAGTAATGTCACAATGCCTAAGAACTTTCCGGCCCTTAGGATCCCACACCCTATAACCATAATTCACATCACCGTACCCAATGAAGTAGCATTTGATGGCCTTTGGATCAAGCTTGTCTCTCTTTTCGGATTGCAAATAGGCCACACAACCGAAAGTCCTCAAATGAGAGTAAGAAACCTCTTTTCCACTCCATTTCTCCTCCGGTATCATGAAATCCAAAGGCACCGAGGGACCACGATTTATCAAGTAAGCCGCGGTATTAACTGCATCTGCCCAAAAACATTTAGGAAGACCCGCATTCAACCTCATGCACCTTGCCCGTTCAAGTAGTGTTCTATTCATCCGTTCAGCGACCCCATTTTGGCGAGGCTTTCCTGGAATCGTCCTCTCCAAAATAATGCCATTCTCC
This sequence comes from Salicornia ramosissima, assembly GCA_951394345.1. Classification (NCBI taxonomy): domain Eukaryota; kingdom Viridiplantae; phylum Streptophyta; class Magnoliopsida; order Caryophyllales; family Amaranthaceae; genus Salicornia; species Salicornia ramosissima. Next base: position 45,244,470 of record OX596234.1, on the reverse strand, counting down.
TTACAAATATCCTTGTAAGCTTGCAACTCATACTCACCCCCATTATCGGACTTGATAGCCTTTATCTTTAGCCCCGAAGCATTCTCAACCTCCGCCTTCCAAGTCTTGAACTTCTCATTCACCTCCGACTTGTGCTTCATGAAGTAAACCCATACTTTCCTGGTTGAGTCATCAATGAAGGTAACAAAATAGTGAGAACCGCCAAGGGATTTGATGGGGTATGGTCCCCAAACATCCGTGTGCACAAGTTCTAGCTTCTCCTTCTTCAAGGACCGTTTGGTTTTCGTGAAAGAAACTTTCTTCTGCTTGCCGAAGACACATGTTTCACAAAATTCCATGTCGACTGATTTCAATCCCGACAACTTACCCTTTGAAGCTAGCAATTTCATCCCTTTCTCACTCATGTGACCAAGCCGAGTATGCCATAGCTTGGAGTCACAATCAGCAGTCGTAGCCACCATGTTTGTACACCCTAAGATAGTGTATAAGGTACCTGTTTTAGTGCCCTTAGCAACCACCATGGCTCCTCTAGACACCTTCCAACTTCCCTCACAAAACATGACCCTATAGCTGCTTGAGTCCAACTGACCCACAGAAATCAGATTTTTTCTTAGCCCGGGAATATACCTCACATCTTCAAGCTTCCATGAACTCCCACTTGAAGTCTTGATCACAACATTACCCTTCCCCTCAATTTCCAATGAATTTCCATCTGCAAGATATACCTTTCCAAAGCTCCCACTCTTGAAGTTCTGAAAATACTCCTTGCACGGAGAAGAATGAAATGATGCACCCGAATCAAGTATCCAGTTCTCAACTAGACTGTCCACGCTAAGAACCAAGGCATCCCCGATATCATCACTCGAAGCCACACTAACCGATGAACTATGTTTATCAGATTCCCGTTTCCCCGAGCCTCCCTTCTTCTTGGGATTTGGACACTCCCTCTTGGTGTGCCCCTTAGTACCACAACTCCAACACACAATTCCAGATTTTCCTTTCGATTTACTCCTCCCCCTACTCTTCGATCTACCCCTTGAGTTACCCTTTGCTTGTCTCCCTCGTTCCCCCTCAGTAGAATAGGCACCGCTCGATGACTCACCCGACTCTTTCCTTCTCAAGCTTTCACTTAGGATTAAGTCTCTAACATCATCACATTTCAACTTTTCTTTCCCCGAAGAGTTGCTTATTGCAGAAACCACCGTATCCCATGACCTAGGTAACAAAGAAAGCAAAATCAAGGCTTTCACCTCATCCTCAAATTTGATGTCGACCGATGATAGTTGGGACAAAATCGAACTAATCTCATTTATGTGTTCGGCGGCCGAACTACCATCATTCATCCGGACCTCAAACAAACGACGCATTAAGAACACCTTATTAATGGCCGAAGGCTTCTCATACATATTTGACAATGTACTAAGTAGTTCCTCCGTCGTAGTTATGTCCTTGACCCCATAAGCTACACTCTTGCTCAAAGTCAATCTAATCACTCCAAGTGCTTGTCTATCTAGCACTCTCCAATCCTCCTTCTTCATGCTATCCGGCCTCTTGCCATCGAGAGGTTGATAAAGACCCTTTTGATACAAATAGTCCTCTATTTGCATTTTCCAAAAGCCAAAGTCCTTCCCATCAAACTTCTTAATTTTCATCTTACCATCTTCCATGATTAATTTTAGGGTTTAATAATCAAGGTCTCAAAATTATAAACCAATAATTTAAACCTCAAATACCTAAAATACCAAACTTGAGTTTTTCAATCACAAACTACAAATTAAGCTCAAACCCTAAGCCACAAACCACCAAAGATAACACTCCGGCTCTGATACCAATTGTTATGGCAAAGACAAGCTCAAGCAAGTCCACAATTCACCCACAACTCAAGCAAAATCACCATGCAAGTTGAACGAACTAACAAGATAGCAAGCAACAATAAGATCCAAAACAATAGAAGAAATTAAAGAGTAAAGAAGATAGAGTTACCGTGGGAAACCCGAGAACCGGGAGAAAAACCCACCCTTTTACACTTTGATTAAAATTGATGAAGAATCCAACCAAATACAACAAGCTCCAATTGTATACAATTGCAAAGCTAACACTCTAAATCTATGCTTAAACTATAGTTTTGAGGTTTAGAGAGAATTTGTATTTGATTACAAGAATTGTGTTATGTATGAATGAATTAGGAGAGAGAGAAAACCTAAGTGTTGTATTTATAGTACCACAACTTAAAAGGAAAAATCGTCGTACCGCTCGAGGGGGCGCTCCCCGCGCCCACCAAGGCGCGCCCCGCGCCACCAGAACAGAAGCCTCGAAGAGCTACTGGGAGATAGGCGCTCCCAGCGCCCCTCGAGCGCGCCCCGCGCCCATAGGCGCGCCCCGCGCCCATAGGCGCGCCCCGCGCCTCCACACGCGCGCCCCGCGCCTTCACTGGGTCTGAAACTCGAGCTTCTGGAAACCTGGCGCGGCCAGCGCCCTCTGCTCCTCCTCGAGCTAGCCTTTCTACCTTACTCCACACATCAACATTACAAGATCCGACCACCATCACCACCCCACAGAACCCTACCACAAATTACCCAACCCAGAACAAATCAAATCCTCAACCCGAACCTACTCACACCCAGATTTTTCAACCATGCGAATCGGGTCAAATATGTCCCAATATTGCTCAACCTCTTCCCGACTTTCCCAACACCCCTTCTTTGGCCTCTATTGTCCAAGATTCCAGTTCCGGTGGAGGAGGTGGTGCTTCTCATCAAATCCATTAACACTTAATGAGATTTCAACAATGTCAATCTCAAGAAGAACTTGTACCAACATGCAACCCTATCCAAGCTCTAATCGAACCACCACCATTTCCCCCAACTTTCACAATCTCATCCGAAAGCCAAAGCACCGCTATAACACATCAGGAAAACCTCCTTACGGTTTTCAACTTTTTAAAGGGGGTGGTAGGGGTACAGATGGAAGTCAGGTGGAAGACATTTGGGGATTGGGGAGGTCATTAGAGTGGAGGGAATGGCAGGGCATACCGATACCCAAACGTGCGAAAATACTGCATGCAATGGCGCAAATACCCTTAATACCCCCCAATCTCTTGATGGTTAAAATAATCCTTTGGAATGTTCGTGGGACGGGAAGTGGGGAGTTTGTTCCACACTTAAAAACTATTATACAACTACATAATCCTTCGATTATTGTCCTACTCGAGACTAAGACTGGGGAAGAGAGAGCTCGACAAATAACACGACTTCTCTCTTTCCATGACTGTCGAATTATTCCCCCCTCAGGAGCAAAGGGAGGAATATGGCTCCTTTGGAAAAATGAGGTCAGACTAATGGACTATACTTACTCCTCTCCTCACTATTTTCATTCTCTTTTCAAGTTCCTCCCTCACGAACCTGAAATTCTTCTCACTGGGGTACATGCACCCACGTCCAAAACTTCTAAAGATGCTTTATGGAAGGAATTGGGGGTTGGTCCACCTCCACAGGACACCCCGGGGTTGGTTTTGGGTGACATGAATGAGGTCACCTCACAAGCTGAAAAAATGGGAGGGAGGCGAGTCTCTAATGTGCAAGGTCGAGAGTTTACGAAATGGGTTGACAAAGCTTCTTTAATTGATTTGGGGTTTCATGGTCCTAATTATACGTGGAATAATTGTAGAGAAGGCATTGCATTGATTAGAGAGAGGTTGGATAGAGCACTTGCTAATGCTCAATGGCTTAAACTTTTTCCCAATACTCAGGTAATGCACCTTCCTCGTACTCATTCTGATCATTGCCCTGTTTTAATTAATACTGCTGCTATTATTCCTGTATTTAATGCGCCATTCCGCTGTAAAGAAGCGTGGCTATCTCATCCATCTTTTAATAATTTCTTTGAATCTTGTTGGATAAATATGGATAATGATTTTTTGCAGGGTAGGAACATTTTCTTAGACAAAATTAAGCCTTGGGTTTATGAAAATTTTAATACCTTATTAAATGAAAAGAAACGCATATTGGCTAGACTTAATGGGATACAAACTAGCTTATCCAAAAACTATTCGTCATTTTTGATAAATTTGGAAAAAGAACTAATTAAAAATTATAATCACATCTTACATATGGAAAAACTGGAGAAAATATGGAGATTGGAACACAAAATATTTTCATATAATAGCCAAAACTAAACATGCAAGAAGTAAAATTCTATGCCTAAAGAACGATCAAGGGGATTGGATGGAAGGAAACGAAAACCTTAAAAATTTGGCGGTTCAATATTTCACTAATTTATTCACTACTACTCACTTTGAAACCAATTTAGATGTTTTAATTCCTTCAAGTTCGACCGTTTCTGCAACTAGTTGTCAGGACCTTCTCTTGCCCTTAACTAAAAATGAAGCCCATACAGCCCTGACTCAAATGGATCCAATAAAGAGTCCAGGACCAGATGGTATCCAACCTATTTTCTTTCAAAAACAATGGGGGTCAGTTGGGGATTCTATCCATCTACTTGTCCATAATACCTTTGAGAACGGAAAGCTTCCTTTAGGAATTAATAATTCTTATATTACTCTTATTCCTAAAACGGATCACCCACAACTAATGAAAGATTTTAGACCTATTGGGCCATGTAACACAATTTACAAAATCCTCACCAAATGTATAGTCAATAGAATTTCCCCCCTTATGCCTGCCCTAATTAATCCGGTTCAATCTAGTTTTGTTAAAGGGAGAACCATTGAGGAAAATGTCTTGGTCATAAAAGAGGTTGCTCATTTCTTCAAAAATAAAATCAGAAAACGGAAATATATGGCATTCAAAATTGATATTTCGAAAGCTTATAATAGTTTGGAATGGAGCTTTATTAGAGAAACTTTAGTTATAATGAATTTTCCCCAAACCTTAATTAATCTCATTATGGATTGTATCACCTCTCCAAGTATCTCCATCCTTTGGAATGGGGAAATAACAAAGTCGTTTCTCCCTTCCAGGGGAATAAGACAAAGAGATCCCCTCTCTTCTTATATTTTTGTTCTTTGCTTGCAACGTCTTTCGGATATCATTGATGGTAAGGTCCTAAATGGAGATTGGAAACCTTTGTGTATTACAAAAGACATTCCCATTTCTCACATCTTCTATGCTGATGATGTTTTCCTATTTGGAGAAGCAACTGTCCAAAATGCAGATACAGTTCTCCACTGTCTCAGTTTATTTGAAAAAAAGTCAGGCCTTTCCATAAGTCCAACCAAATCAAACATAATATTTTCCCAAAACATCCCGTGCTCAACTCATAGGGTTATAGCGCTCCATTCTCAAATGAATAGCTCAATCTCCTTTGGAAAATACTTAGGTGTGGCAATTAACCCCAATAAACTTAAGAGGATTGATTATGCGGATATGCTTAATAAAACTAAAGATAAAATTCAAGGGTGGCAATGCAAACTTCTAAATATGGCAGGAAGGTGCACATTGATCAAAAGTGCCCTAAATTCTTATCCTCTATACACAATGCAAACTACTCTCCCCCCTATTAATGTTCTAAATGATTTGGAGAAACACTGTAGGAAATTTTTCGGGAATAAAGTCAATTGTTCTCGTTACCTAGCTCGAATACGATGGGAAGATCTAAAAGATCCTATTTCTCTGGGGGGTTTAGGGATACGTGACCTAAGAGCTTGGAACCTATCCTTTATGGCAAAACTAGGGTGAAAAATCCTTTACCAACCTTCAAAGCTTTGGGTCCGAATTATCCATGCTAGATACTTGAAAAAGAAAACCTTTTGGGCGGCCTCCCCTGCTCCTAACACCTCACCTTTATGGAGGGATATTCTAAAAGGGAGAGACATCCTTGCTAAGGGTTTGGGGGTAAGAATTGCAAATGGAAATGACACTTCACTTTGATTTGATAACTGGGTAGGTAAACAACCTTTAATTTACTCTACGACAATAAACCTTCCTGATTGGATCCTTAATTGGAGAGTCAATAAAATAATTAGAAATGGTGAATGGTACCTTAATCCCATTGAGTCATACCTTTCCTTAGAAATAATTAATGAAATTGAACAACTCCCCCTCCCAAAAAATCAATCTATTAAAGACATTAATTGTTGGAGGGCTACTACTGAAGGAATTTTTACATTAAAATCTGCTTATCACCTAGCTTTCCCACCTAAACATAATTTCGATCACCGCCTTTTTTCTTGGGCCCAAATGTGGAAAATTGATGCTCCCTACAAATACAAAATGTTACTTTGGAATGTTTGTCATTCAATCTTGCCCACTACCTCCCTTCTTTAAAAAAAACATCCCATCTTTTTCTCCTATTTGTACAAGATGTAGGCAAGGTCATGAATCTCACATTCATTTATTTAGGGATTGTACGGTTAGTCAAGCCATTTGGTCTCGTTTCTTCCACTATTTCAAACCACAAAGTGATTTTAGCTACTTTGACTTCATGAGTCTTGATTGGGACGGGTGGATTACTTTGAATCTCACAGCTAATAGGGATTGGAGAAGTCTTTTTACTGTTTGTATTTGGCATCTTTGGAGAATCCGTAACATTACTATTTTCCAAAATATCACCAATAATACAGATTATGAGTTCGGCAGAATATGGGGGGATTGTTTTCAAACTAATCTTGGCTTGCAGGACAAAGGAAAATCGGTTATGCTTCCTTATGATTCACCATTATGGTCTCCCCCACACTTGGAATGCTGAAGATAAACACTGATGCAAGCTGGAAAAATGCCAACTCGGCCACTGCGGGTATTGTGGTAAGACACTCAAGCGGATCTTGGATCTTTGGGAGCTTCATCAAAATAAGAGTCTCTTCTCCGGCGGAGGCGGAATTAGTAGCAATGCGCGAAGGCCTAATGGTCGCAACAATGAAAGATATGAACAGATTTCAATTGGAGGTTGATGCAAAAGCTGTAAAACTAATGATGGACCATGCGGAGGACCATTTCACGCACTATTTAGGAGCAATCATCATTGAAGTTACTCAATTGATTCGCAACTTCCCCGACATGGAATTACTTCATGCGAGAAGAGAGGCCAATGTAGTAGCACACACCCTAGCCAAGGAGGGCCAACTCTCTAACTTTTGTGCAAGGAACTTTGAAGATCCGCCAACCTGGATTCAACTAGCTCTGGATCAAGATATGGCGGGAGTTCGATATGCGGAACAACATCCTTGATGGGACCTCATGTTTATTATTGTATCTCTTTCTCATACTGTTTGCCTAAACCTACCCACCTACGGAAGTTGTATTTTAGTTTGTATAATACTGTTCTATATGTCTTGTTCGCTAGACCTTTTTGTATACTTTTATTTTAATGTAATTCCCCTTTTCATTAAAAAAAAAAATGTAACTGCAGCAGGTAGCATACGCTAACATACTGACATGTATAGTTACATATTAAATTTTCTTTAAATATATTTCTCGTAATTTTTTTTTAATACCAACGTTGTCTTGGTCTAGTAGTGCCATGGGCTAGACTTGGTAGGGAGAACCACGGTTTGATCCCCTGCAAAGACGTTGGGAGGAGTTTAAAACCTTAACCTCGGGACAGGCTCCGAATCCGGATTAGCCCAAAAGGGTAAACCGGGTGGTTACACCAAAAAAAAAAATGTTTTAATACGGTGACATTTATCTTATTAGGGTTAGGCCCTGTTCTTTTGGACTTAAAAGCTACAGTAATCAGATCAGATCAGACATTATTACTCTTTATTATTATTATTATTATTATTATTATTATTATTATTATTATTATTATTATTATTATTATTATTATTATTATTATTATTATTATTACTACCTCCGTTCCAAAAAAACGCAACAATTGTCATGGCACGGACTCCTAGACATTTTTTTGTTGTGGGTAATTAGAAAAAGTGAGGGGTAGTGGATTAAATAAATGGAGAGAAAAGTGGGGATAATTAAAGGAGTTGTGAGAGAGGGTGGGGACAATTAAAGAATTGGAGAGAGAAAAGGTGGGGACAAATACATAATTAGTAAGGGTATTTATGTCTTTTAAGTAGCAAAAGTTTACTATATAAGGAAAATAAAAATTGGTTGCATTTATTTTGAAACATCCAAAAATGAAAACTGTTGCGTTTTTTTTGGAACAGAGGAAGTATTTTCCGCTCGACATTTTTCGACGACGATTTTCAAACGAGTTTTCCGGTGACGGTTTTCGGGACGACTTTTCCGACAACGGTTTTCGGCTGACTTTTCCGGTGGTGATTATTCGGCTGACTTTTCCGCCGACGATTTTCAAACCGAGTTTTTCGGCGACGATTTTCGGGACGGCTTTTTCGACAACAGTTTTCGAACTGACTTTTCCGGCGACGATTTTCAGGATGACTTTTCCGACGACGGTTTTCGGACTGAATTTTCCGGCGGTGATTATTCGGCCGACTTTTCCGGCGATGATTTTCAGGCCGAGTTTTTCGGTGACGGTTTTCGGATTGACTTTTCCGACGATGATCATTCGGCCAACTTTTCCAGCGACGGTTTTCAAGCCGAGTTTTTCGGCAACGGTTTTTGGAATGACTTTTCCGGCGGTGATTATTACTACTACTACTACTATTATTAGTAGTAGTAGTAGTATTATTATTATTATTAGTATTAATATTATTATTTGAAGTTTTGGAGTGAGATTGAATGAAGAGGTGAAATGAAATGGGTTATCATAATAATAATTATAATATTAATAATAATAATAATAATATTATATTAATTATTAATAATAATTATTATTATTATTATTTTAGTAAATATAATCATGTATTACATTTCTCATAAAAAAATAAGTATTACAATTATAAAAATAAAAATAAAAATAATTCAAATCAGATCAGATCAGATTAGATCAAATCAGATCAGATCAGACCAGATCAGTCCTAAAGAACAGAGCTTTACTATCAAATACTGTTTTATAGCCCAAATAAATAAACAATTTGGTATGGGCTTGAAAACAACTCGGTGAAGACTCAAATATATCGATCGAGATCAACACTCAATAATAATAATCAATATATTCATGAGTCAAGTGAGCAACATAACGCTCGAATTGGACTCCTATATATCCTGATGAGCACCCTTTGATAAACAAAATTAACGTAGCTAATTAATAGGGTTTGACTAAGATACAAAATAATGTCACTTAAATTTAATTAGATAAGTTCAGATAAACAAAAATCAATTTTGAAGAAATTAAGAAATGAATCTATCTTGATATATACACATTACATCTTCCTCATCATATGCTTCACATTATAATGTCCATTTTTCAACATCTTAATTATTATTATTTTCGGATGAGTAAAAAAGGGTTTCTTACCCTATTATATTGATAATCATCATCTAAATTTATTTGAATTTATAATAATTATTGAAAATAAGTTCTGAAAAAAAAATTAGGTCATATTTCCTTAACACGTACTTATTACTTCACATTTAATCATCCTAGTTTTATATCTGTTGTATTATATATCCACCTAATTTAACAATAAACTTGAATAGATTTTGTCAACCAACTTTTTTTTCATAAAAAATTGACCAACTTTATAGAAACAATGGATCAGATTTTGGTTAGTTGAGTTGTTGTTGCCCATTTTCATTGCCAAACTAACCCCAATTCAAATAAACTTAAATCTTTTTTATTTTCACGTAATTAAAAGATAACTTGAATATGATTTTGATGACTAAGCTTATAAACCAAGACCACAACTATTTATTAAATCCTACATTTTAGGTGAGCTAATTTTATTTTACTCACCTGAAAATCAGACTCATTTATTTTATTTTGAAAAAAAAAAATTTTTTGCTCTTTATACATGAATTTATTTTTCTTACGTGTATGACTCCCGCGAGATCAGAGAAGCTTTTAATGCACTTGTGTCCTTTTCCTTAATTAGGGTTTCTTTGATTCAACTTAAATAAACATTTTTGTGCTTATTTTTAGAAAATTTAGATCATATCAGAAAAATGTTGATCAAATCTAAAAATTTTAGATCATATTAGATCAGAAAATTTCAGATTATATTAAAAAATTTATAACTATAATAATAATTACAATCAGAAAATTTCAGATCAGATCTGTTCTGACAAGTCTTAGCTCCTCTGTAAGTGGTGGTGCTCCAAGGTGTGGGACACGACTATGGCCTGCACAATTGAACAAACGATGAGCTAACCCCGGGGTGTCTCCAGGGAAAGACCCTCTGATGCTTAAATCAGCAAGGGTATTCAATTCAAGAAAGAGAGAGAGAGAATTTGTGAGTGAAATTAAAGAATGTGTCCCTTATGAGATCACCTCCTATTTGTAGGAAATGGTTTAGTACCATGCCGGCTTGTTTAAGGCCAGCATGGACACGTGTCCCCTTGGGATTGGCTCTTGCCATCATGCACGTAGAGTTAGTTACAAACCTGATCAGTAGGTCCTTGAATTGGATGGATAACACGTGTACGATCCTCACTACTTTAGTTAGTTAGTTAGTTTGCTAGGATATGGGCCTAGGTGCTCGAGTGGTACCTTAGAGGGTGCCACGTGTGGGGCTGGGACCAGACCTCCGCCATCTCTGGGTAAGTTCCTACCTTCCACAGGTTGGCGGAGTCTTAGATCCTTTTGGCCCTTGGCTGTCATCTTGTTGATGACGACATCTCATTACTCCGGCATCTTAGGGGTGCTTTGAATGGGTATTGTCATGCCAGTGTACCAGTATGCCCCCATACAAGATTTTATTATAAAATTTTAGATGAATCAAACGCACCTTTAATATTTAAATAATTTATAAAGTGCTATAAGAATAATAATAATAATAATAATAATAATAATAATAATAATAATAATAATAATAATAATAAAGAGAAATGCAATATGTAATATCCAACAATATAAGTAAGATGTTAGCATGATCTGGAACACGTGCATGCGTAGGTGTTTGTCTTCAAGACTTGAATCCTGAAAAACATCAACGAACTCCTCTATTATATCCCAATTCAACAACAATAGTATGTAATAATATATATTCTGTATTTATTTAATTAAGGTTTCTCAACATTCTTTCTTATTCCTATTTATTCTTGGACCAGCTGTCCTAACTAATTACATGCATGCATGCATGACTTTCTTTTTTCTTCTTTTCTTCCTTTTTTTTCCCCGGCCTATAGCTAGTTATATATGCATAAAGTTTAAACTTTGAAGCTTTTAATAATATCAATTAAAGAATAGTTTAAATTATTTGTTTTAAAAAAAATTTGCTATTTAATTAATATATCAACAGATCAATAAAGAAAAATACTTATCCGATGTAGATAAATTACTCATATGTATAAATATAGACAATTAAATTATGAGTTTTTTTTTTTTTTAACGAGTTTATTTGAATTTTATTTAAGACGTAATTAAATGGGCCGGGGTACCGCAAGTCCGCAATGACATATTATACGGGGTACCACAAGTTCGCAATGGCATATTTTATCAATATGCAAGAATTGAAATTAAGCATATATCTTTGTCACAAATGTATAAATTGATAAAATAACGTTATACTAGAACACAAATATGAAATATATAGTGTAGTATTGATAATTTTATATAGTGTACCCAGTTTTAAAATTTAAATTTATTGGCTTTTTACTATGTTATAGACTTATAGAACCAATGTTGTCTTGGTCTAGTGGTGCCAGGGGCTAGACTTGGTAGGGAGAACCACGGTTCGATCCCCCGCAAGCACGTTGGAAAGAGTTTAAAACCTTAACCACGGGACGCGCTCCGAATCCGGATTAGCCCAAAAGGGTGAACCGGGTGAATACACCAAAAAAAAATAGACTAACAGATATCAATCAAAATTTTAAGCTATGGTTGAAATAACCCAAGAATTGGTTAATTATATCCTATCACGTACGTCCTCTCTCATAAGAGCTTGTTGGTCTTAAAATATAGATGTAGTATGGGTCCCTCCTACCCAACATTCACTTTGAAATTAAAAGAGGGGTGAATGTGATTTGAATTCTTGTCATTTTGCGATGTTGGCTCTAATAATGCGATTTTAAGTTTATTTAGTGTAACTCTCCATTGCCCTCAGGATTCTCTTATTCAATATGTACGTATATATATGAGATATTATTGGTGCATATCTGATATACATCAGTTACAGGACAAACAAATACAGAGTATTACCATTTTTCTTTGAAAAAAAGACAAAAATATAAAATAAAATTGTCATGTAGCTGATATACATGATACATCTCAACTAATAATTTCTATGTATATATAGAGGTATACAACCCTAATTAATATCAATCAAAAACTATATATACATAATTGCACCAAAATATCTTGACACAATATTTGTAGAATATTTTACATTCTCTATTAGATAGGACGGACAATATATATATTCCTGTACAATAATGATTAAATAATTGTGCATGGCATTATGGCAATAATAATGTGATAATTTTTTTTATATAGGATAATGTGTGGGATACTAGGCCTTGGAACCGGACCCTACTGTAGGTCACCCAACCCAATTTTAGCCAACACACACGCATCTGTAAAAGGAATAATAAGGAATCCTCACAAATGCGTGCAATAAGAATCGAACCCAGGAACTCATACCTGGAATTCTGAAGCCCTAACCACTCATAATAATAATGTGATGATTGTCAAGAAAGCAAAGTACCAAAATGGAGACGTACATTAAAATATACGTACGTAGTTTGAATTTGTATGGTGTATATAATATAGTGTTAAATAAATTCAAATTCTATGCAAATGGTCTAAACATGTTATATGCATTATTTTATTATATACAAAAAAGTGGATAATGATGCTGTTAAACTAACTTATCTGTAATTTATTGTATATATATATAAAGAATTATTCAAATTGTAAGGGGATATGATATGCTTGATTAATTGCGCTGTGAAATGGAAGAATGGCATAGACTTAGACTGATACGTCGCCGCATTATGGGGAAAAGCTGCGTGTTCATTCAATGAGTACAGCTCTATATTCATACCAATATTGTTGTCATGACTCATGCATGTTTTTTTTTTTTTTTTTTTTTCGGCTTTGCCTTCCAAAAACCCACATTTTTACCCCCTTTTCTTTTCTTCCCAAGAATCATCTCTTCCGAAAGTGAGGGAGATCTCAGGTGGTAAGAGTTTTGATTCTCTCCCTGTTCTAGAAGATTAGATCCTGAGATCGATTCTCATCTCCGCCTCTATACGTAGCTTTCTAACTAAACACCAAAAAAAAAAAAAAAAAAATCTATCCCAGTTCCGATCCATCCCTAGTACTCTCAAAATAATCTCAACTTTTGATTCTCTTGGAATAATCCCAACTTTAAGGTCATCATTCTCAAAATATTCTGAAGTGTTATGCTTCATAATTAATTCAATATTTGCAATTTGTCACTATTTACGGCCGTTTATATAACTGATTTTTGTGCTTTATATGTGCAAGAAAAAATAATAGTCATGTGGAATCTCATTGGATTCATCTCAATGTAATCTAATTTTTATAATTTTTGGCAAAACATAAATAAAGATGTGATGAAGATTGTGCATGCATGTTATAATAATCCCGCCCGCCTTAATTAGAGATGTGACTTATCATTATCTTGCTATTGATCGTCCTATGGTACGAAGTATATAATTCTTTTTAAATTTGAATTAGGGCTCGTTTACATTAGTTGAATAGAGATGAACTGAACTGAACTTAATAGAGTGTATTAATTGAACTTAACAGAGATGAATTGAACTGAACTGAACTGAACTTAATAGAGATGAACTGAACTGAACTGTTGAATTGAACTGAACTAAATTTAATCTGAAGTAAACAAGCCCTTAATCTACGAATGAGTGTCAAAATCAGGCGTTGATTGATCGTAATTACATATTTTCACTAGTATCTATCTTACCAATAATCTTCTTGCCAAACAAACGCCTTATGTGATGTTAATAGATTGCACATTGAGACGTACAACTCGAATAAGATTCAATATAATTAACTATATCTTTCTGTATGTATAGATATTATAAACGGTAGTTAAAGTACGATCATGAGTGAATAATGCCAAAGCTAAAATAGTTACAACTTAAAAATCAGAGAAAACATGAATCGTATTCAATGTATGGAAAATCACAAGAATGTATAGGCCAGGGCTTAAAAATTGAACATTGGAAAATGATAATCAAAATTAAAGGACTTCTCAATAATCAAGTAAAACCCCAAAATTTTAACCTAATTAATAATCTAATTGACACCTGCCCACTAAATAAGACTATCATGAGGAGGTTATTTAATTTATATATATTACTAGCATAGCACCCGTGCGATGCACGGCTTGAAAATTTTAATATTAACTTTGTAAATAGCAATATAAAGATTTGCATAATTCATTTCCTAATATAGTGACGTTAACATCATATTAAAATTTTGTCTTTATAAATAGCAACCTATATTAATATAATTTTTTTAAATTGAAAAAAAAAAAAAACTCATACAAAACAATGAGTAATCTTTATACAAAATATTGATTAACCCCCACATAGAACATTAAGTAACAATTACACTAAACACCCGATAACTCATATATATATATACTACATATATAATAAATTTTTAGTAACCCCTATCTAACATGAAAAATGAACGCTTTAAAAAATTATAGTGAAATTTATTTTGAGTGAAATATTAAAAATATTAATTACATACCAGATTTACACGATTACACTCTACCATAATAAATTAATGCATACATACCAGATTTTTAAACCGTATACTTCATATAATCTTTACATATTATTTCATTAAATAGTTACACATATCTTTTACTTAAATAGGTGATTAAATCATATTTTAGTGTTTATCATAAACACTACAATATAATTTTAACTAACTATTGTTTAAAAATGCATTAACAAAACATTTTTTAAAATGAACAAAGTCAATAGAAGTTTTGTTTAATTTATACCCGTCATTATAATATAGATTAATTTGTTTTAAATAACACCGACAATTAAATGTTTATGTAAAAAGTGAAAATTAAAAAATCCGTATTCATTACCCATCCTATCTTACTTCTCTAGTAGTTTTCCACCATTCACCCTATTCTTTTAGGAATTTTTTGTGACTTTGTACATATAATTATTATAGAGCAAATAAATTATTTTAATTCACCTACTTTTTTGAGGGCCCAACTTTTTATTTTCTTCTTTATCAATCCTCCATTATACGGTGGCTAGTTATTAATTTTTTAAAGGCTAGTTTAAATTAAAGAGAATAAAATTACTTTTATATGTTAAGAGTGTTTTTTTTAAAATATACGTCTCTTATTAAAAGAAAATTCACGGCTTAAAGTCTAAAACATGAAGCTTTAAATTATAATAGTTTTTCTTCTAAATTCTTCACTTTTAGTATATTTTTAGATATAGATCAATTATGTTATAGAATTGATCTAATTAAACAAATAGCAATAATATAGATTCAATTTTAAAAACTTATTTTCTCGTTCATTTTATCTGAAAATTCTAGTCATACATTCAAATAAAAAAAAAATATGATACACTCAAAATTGAAACATACAAAATAACTATGTTAAGCTAAAACTTGTTTTATCACAACTATTAGGGGAAATAAAACTAAAATGTGCATTGTTTGTTGATTTTCTAATTATTAGAATCCTAAAAAAAATTGATGAGTTAATATGGAGATCCTTCGAATTATATAAAAAAAGTAGCAGATTTTTTTATTATGGGAATATGTATAGGCAATATATATATAATCGAAAGTAAATTTTGATCATAGGAATATATAGAAAATTAATCTATGATCAAAACTAAATTACTTATAATTAAAGAATTAAGGTACAAGTATTATTTATAGGAATTAAATCACATAACATTTCTAAAGATATTTTATATTATATATCAATGTTTATTAAGGTAGAAAATATATTAAGATAAAATAAAAAAGTTAGTTTTTTTAGGTTAAGGAAAAAGGGCGGGAAATTTTTTAATTAGAGAGCGACATGTGGCAAGATGTTGTTTTAGGTGCTTCTCTTATAGTATTTAAATTAAAGAGAAAAAAATTACTTTTATATGTTAAGAGTGTTTTTTTTTTTTTGAAATATACGTCTCTTATTAAAAGAAAATTCATGGCTTAAAGTCTAAAACATGAAGCTTTAAATTATAATAGTTTTTCTTCTAAATTCTTCACTTTTAGTATATTTTTAGATATAGATCAATTATGTTATAGAATTGATCTAATTAAACATATAGCAATAATATAGATTCAATTTTAAAAACTTCTTTTCTCGTTTATTTTATCTGAAAATTCTAGTCATACATTCAAATAAAAAAAAATGATACACTCAAAATTGAAACATACAAAATAACTACGTTAAGCTAAAACTTGTTTTATCACAACTATTAGGGGAAAATAAAACTAAAATGTGCATTGTTTGTTGATTTTCTAATTATTAGAATCCTAAAAAAAAATGATGAGTTAATATGGAGATCCTTCGAATTATATAAAAAGTAGCAGAGTTTTTTATTATGGGAATATATATAGGCAATATATATATAATCGAAAGTAAATTTTGATCATAAGAATATATAGAAAATTAATCTATGATCAAAAACTAAATTACTTATAATTAAAGAATTAAGGTACAAGTATTATTTATAGGAATTAAATCACATAATATTTCTAAAGATATTTTATATTATATATCAATGTATATTAAGGTAGAAAATATATTAAGATAAAATAAAAAAGTTACTTTTTTTAGGTTAAGGAAAAAGGGCGGGAAATTTTTTAATTAGAGAGCGACATGTGGCAAGATGTTGTTTTAGGTGCTTCTCTTATAGTATATATACTAGCATAGTGCTCGTGCGATGCACGGTTTAAAAATTAAATTATTAATCATTAATCCAGTAGTAAATAAAATAAGCAAATTTAGTATATATAAAAGACTTATTTACATGAATAAATTAATTATTAAAATATCATTCAATTCCCCAATTGCAAATTTGCAACAATGACTAATATTCATTTACGTGTGATTTTAATAGTATTTTATGACATTTGCAGTTATTTTATTTCATTTTAGTTTTATAATGCTATTTATTTAATTGGAAAACGAATTAATAATACCGTTATAATATAATTTATTTAATCTAATATGAAGAACTTTTTTTACCCGTTGTCGCATTCACCAAATCTATGAGCACAATGATAACTTTAAAACTTATTTGCCAGTAAATATACGTACTTTATAAGCAAAATAATAACTTTCCTAAGCTAACCATTGTGCCAAAAATTATTATAGAATTCTATGTAATGTAATAACATCCTATCTTGCCTGCTAAAAATTACCCGAAAACCGTCGCCGGAAAACTCGTCCGAAAAGCTGGCCGAATAATCAACGCTGAAAAAGTCAGTCCGAAAACCATCATCGAAAAATGTCGAGCAGAAAAACGATGCCCGAAATTAATAATAAAGAGTAATAATGTCTGATCTTATCTGATCTGATTTTGAGTTTGTTTGATCTGATCTGATTATTGTAGCTTTTAAGTCCTAAAGAACAGGGCGTAAATATATTTATTTAAGAAAAAAAAATACAATTCCAAAACAAAATAATCATGAATTTAATGTATTACTTTGATGAACATGTATTGTTATCAATATAAATGTTATAAAACTTATAATACAGAGTATACTATGTAGATTTTTTTTTGAAGTATAATATGTAGATTATTTAAAATTTGAATATAGACCTTATATCGGTAAAAACAATAAAAATGTTTTGTTATAAATTTTTTTATATTTTTTAAATAATAATATAAGAGAACCAAATCAGAAAGTGACACTTGCTAGCTCCACATTGATCTGCTTCTCTTTTAGTGTAATATACATGCATAGACTTTTTTTATTCTCTCATCACCATTTTTTAAAAAATTATTGAGAAAGGGTATATAAAATACATGTAAGAAACTTGCACCCAAATAAGTTGGGAGAAAATATATCTAGTATAATACTCCATGAGTAAGAAAATAAAATCATTCTGCTTTACCTAATATTTAATAAAAAAAAATTAAAATTATTTTCCATATTTAATTTGTTTAATATATATGACAATTCGCAAGTAAAGATAATTAAATATGAAATTTCATTCCTATATATTATAAAAATATGACTCAAATATTCATGAATATTTTAAATACCAAAAACCAAAAATTAGCTCATCATATTTTAAACGAATTTGGAAAAAGGAAATTGATTTCACAACATATAATTTGAAATAATATGACTTACAATATAATATTAATTAAGGGCAATATTCAAACTTGTTGTATTAAGGGGGAAATCAATTACTTACCATATAATATTATTTGTTTAGAATATGTCAATTTTAATGATTGCACTATTTGGAAATCATTCCTATATATTATAAAAATATGACTCAAATATTCATGAATATTTCAAATAACAAAAACCAAAAATTAGCTCATCATATTTTAAACGAATTTGGAAAAAGGAAATTGATTTCACATATAATATAATTTGAAATAATATGACTTACAATATAATATTAATTAAGGGCAATCTTCAAATTTATTGTATTAAGGGAGAAATCAATTACTTACCATATAATATTATTTGTTTAGAATATGTCAATTTTAATGATTGCACTATTTGGAAATAAATTACTATATTACGATTTTTTTAGACTATAATCTTTATATTACTATGATTTATTCCTCTTTCTTCACCATTGTTTAAAAATATTATGATAAAGACAAATATAAAGTATATGAAAAAAAAAAACTTGCGCCCAAATAAGGTGGGAGAAAATATGTCTAGTATAATACTCCATGAGTAAGAAAATGAAATCATTCTATTTTACCTAATATTTAATTAAAAATTTAAATTCTATTCCATATTTAATTTTAGAATAAAATTATGTTATAGAATTGTTCTAATTAAACATATATACCAATAATATAGATTCTCCATAAAAAAATATATATAGATTCAATTTTAGAAATTTATTTTCTCGTTTATTTTCTATAAAAATTATAGTCATACATACAAATAAAAAAAATTATAATACACTCAAAATTAAAATATACAAAATAAATACATTAAGCTAAAACTTGTTTTATCACAACTATTAGGGGAAAATAAAACTAAAATGTACATTTTTTTTGTTGATTTTCTAATTATTATAATCCTAAAAAAATGATTAGTTATTATAGAGATTCTTTGAATTACATAAAAAGTCATGGTATGCATGTCAAAATAATAAATCAATAATGATACTCATTTTCGGCACAAAAAAAAAAAACAGTTGCGGAATTTTTATTATGAGAATATGTATAAGCAATAAATGAATATATAATATATCGAAAATAATTTTTTATCATAAAAATATAGGAAATTAATATATGATCAAAACTAAATAACTTATAATAAAAGAATTAAGGTACAAGTATTATTTATAGGAATTAAATCACACAATATTTCTAAAGATATTTTATATTATATATTAATTTTTATTAGGGTAGAAAATATATTAAGATAGAATAAAAAAGTTGCTTTTTTAGATTAAGGAAAAAGGGCGGGAAAATTTTTAATGAGAGCGCGACATGTGGCAAGATGTGGATTTAGCTGCTTCTCTTATAGTATATATATTGATTATAGTATATATATTTATTGATGATTGATTCACATCTTCCTAGCTATAGTCAAATGGAGTAGAAATGAGGAAACTTGTTAAGATAAAAGAGACGACTATTACAAAAAGTCAATATTGACATTTGAAATTGTTTTCGTCCCCTTAAAAGCTTGAAACTTTTTAATGAGTTGTATTGCCTAAGGACTTGTTTACTTCAGCTTAAATTCAGTTCAGTTCAATTCAACTTAATTCAGTTCAGTTCAGTTTTATTAAGTTAAGTTAAGTTCAATACAGTTCAAATCAGCTCTTAATTTTCTTCTCTTATAAAATATTACTTTCAGCTGTATTCAGTTCAGTTCAGCTGTATTCAGCTAAAGTAAACAAAACCTAAAGACGTTCCCATGTAATTTTTTTAAATAATAATAATAAAAATGTAATGGCCAAGATTTAATTGTGTATGATCTAAAATGTGGTCCAAATGGTTTTAAATTTGGTACGTTATTAATGGGAATTGATATTGGCACAACTAAATTTGATAAAGGCACAACTTTTGTGAGAGGAACATAAGAAGAGTGTTCTCACAATGAGTTATGCCAATATGGAAAAACTGACTAGAAACTTGTGCCTTTATCATTTCCCGTGATTAATGTGCCTTTATCATTTCCCGTGATTAATATGCAGAAAACAAATATGGAAAAACTGACTAGAAACTTCTTTCCTTGAGTTCCACACAAAATTTATCCTCATTATTCATCAATTTCTTGGGATAATTGTTAAAAAGACTAACAACAAAAATACGGCCAACTACTTCAAGAGACAACAGGGAAAATGTTCGACCTTGACTTCTGGCTATTTGCTTTTTACTAATCATACAATTAATCTAACACCCTTTCCTTTATTAACTTTTTTTTTTTTAACTACTCCGATCCTACATTTGTTTCAAAATATTTATTATATTTAAAATATTAGATTATTACGTACGATCGTATGAGGAGCAGAGGAGAGAGTAGAAAATTCGACTATGAAAAATCTTTATTATATATAAGAAAAAACATATTTATATGAAAATGATGCATAATTTTTAGTTATTAGGTTTTATACATTTTTTATAAAGCATAATTGTGTAAGAAAATTGATGTTTAAATATGTGCTTTTAAAATAATGTAAAACACAAACGTAACAAACATTTAATTTTGAAACGAAAAGAGTAGCATTATCCAGATAATGAGTTGAATACTTAGATCAATTTGTGAAATTTCTAGGACATATAAGTGATGTATTATATTTCACCTATGGAATTACGTGTATAACTTTTTGATCTTTAGTTGGCTGAAGTAAATTGCTTGGCTATTGTACTAAAACGGTATTTTTTTAAACATATAAAATATGTAAAATGAATAATTGTCTACTACATAATATAAGTAAATGAAAATTTTTTTAAAAAATTGATAGGAATAATTCCACTTTTAGGTGGTCTACTCATTTCAGTTCCAACTTTGAATACTTTCATAACTATCCGAACTTTTACAAATTTTCTCATTTTAGTTCGGTTGATCGGTTACCAGTTACATAGGTCACTATATATTAAGTTAATTTTTTATTTTATTTAAATTAATTAAAATTTTAAAAAATTCATTAAGTAATTAATTTAACTTGTTTTACCGGTTCTTAATGACTCCCAAGTCCCAACAAGTTATTGAACCAAAATGAAAAAAATAGTAAAAAAGCTTGGAAAATTATGAGAATATTATTAATCAAAGTAGCCAAGACCAAATTGAGCAAATCACCTACAAGTGGGATTATTGCTGTAAAATTTTTCATCAAAATAAGGAAATGTAAATGTCATGCAACATATTTCCATTGCATGCAGCATGATATTACAACTAAATGTGGGAATTAAACCATGCATATATATTTGTCAAGTATATACTTATAGCACAAATATGGGGTTTGTTTTGGGTGCACGTTATGTTATTATGTATATACTCCAATTAGTTGGGCACTAAACTAGTAATTTATTTACATTATTGTGCACCACAATGATAAGTGTTAACCATGGCACTTGCTACATACAATGATACAATTCAATAATAATCAGCTCAACTCAGTTCAGTTCAGTTCATCTCTATTAAGTTCAATTAATACACTCTATTAAGTTCAGTTCAGTTCATCTCTATTCAACTAATGTAAACGAGTCCTAAGTTACTTTCTATTAAGTTACTTTTTACGTTGGAACTAAGTTAAACGAGCCCTTTTACGTTGGAACTGAACTTAATAGAGTGTATTATTAAACGAGCAATTATAATAATAATAATAATAATACACTCTATTAGTTTTTTTTACTAAGTAACAATTAATACACTCTAATAATAATAATAATAATAATTAAAACTAAGTAACAATTAATACACTCTATTAGTTTTTTTTAAAACTAAGTAACAACTAATACATTCTATTAAATTCAGTTCAGTTCAGTTCATTTCTATTAAGTTATTTTTTTAAAAAAATAATAATAAAAAAAAAAAATAATAATAATAATAATAATCTAGTAAGTTTGTTACTCATTTATTGCCAAAATTAAATTGGCAAAATTTAATGAACAAGGCTTGGCTACTTGTACATTATGTCTATGAAACCTGAGAGATAAGTGAAGTATCATTAAATTAAATTGAAAGAGGGAGTGGACTGACATTTTCATTGTAGTCATACACTAGGCAGTAGGCAGTGCACCAGCTTACCACATATTTTCTTCATTAATCACTCCCCACCTAAGCTGCCTTCAATTGTTGTACTCTAGGGCTATTTTATAATTTTTATTCATTGCCAAAAAAAAAAAAAAGTCCAGGTTGCCAATAAAATAATTGTAATTTTTTTGGTTCAAAATTTATTAACTATTATTATTATGATTGTATACATACAATTTCTCCTGCTTTTAACTAAAAAAAATTAACCTATTTTTATCATAAATAATGTATAACTTCTTGCGTAATTTTTGGGTGAAAATTTATCTTGTTAGAATAGCTATAAGATATATACATATATATAAAGAGTAATGTGACATCTTGTTAGATTATTTATTTCAATGCTTTTTTATTATAAAATTTTCATTTTTTAAAATTATTTTTACTTGTATGAAAAAGAAAATAGTAATCGTTTGAATTTGTTCAATGGAGACTATGAAAAGTCAAATGTATCAATTTTTAAAGATTAGGGGAAGTAGCAAGCATAATGGGCTAACAGGTCGGACCGGATTCGGGTTGGAAATAAACATGATGACTCAAACCAAAGATGTTAATCAAAGGATCGGAGCCATTATTACCCCATTAGTTTTTAGGCCAGCTTTTCTTCACCCTTAAGTACAGGAACAAGCTAGTGTTCACAAATTCTCAAAGACAAGTTCTGCTTTTGTTAATAAGGGGTCAAAATTTGTGGGGTATCTAATCCCGTCTACTTTATGTGTTCAATGTACTCCTCCTTCTTAAATTTGTAATATTCTTAAGGAAGATAGGTTAGGTATGACCCTGATTAGAAGGGCTACCTAATCTGATCTTTTTTATAACATCTTTTTATCCTATTAAAGAAAAATGAAGAGTTCAAAATTCACTTGTTATACAACCTGTTTTATCTATTTATTTATTTTTCATAAAATTAAAACTTTTCCAATCACTTTATGTTGCGGTGTCAAAAACTTAAAATTTAGATATATATGGCTTAAATGCTAAATGGCTACATGCCCTAGTGCCCTATTCACAAGGAAATCAAAGAGGTAGCTAGAGGGTCCTTGAATTCTTCACAATTGTTGTATACTGTATACAAAATACACTTAGTAATGTACGAAGTACTTGTTTGTATTCTAGTAGTGGTTATTTACTTGATTTTTACTCCTAAAACAAAATTCCAAATGTTATGAGTAATGTTATAACCACCCTACCTATAACTCATTTTATTTTTTCAGTACTTCTACGTTTAGTTTAGATAAATTCAAATAAGTTGAAAAGAACAAATCTATGTATACAAGTATGTATGGATGTATGTATAATTGTATAAATATATGTATACATAGTTAAGAAGGAGGGGAACATTGAATACATAAGGGCGAATGCTATGATGAGATGCCCCACATACATTTGCAATCCAATAAGTGGTTCTATTGCCTTTCTGATAATATATGTCTAAAAATGTAAGAGTGACAAATTGCAGCAACGGACAGAAGGGATTATATTTCTATGACAAGATAATAATTAAGCTATCTTTCAATTAAGGAGGGCGAACTAAGTGGTTAACAGTTTGCATAGCGACGAGATTATTTCCTTTGATCTCAACATGTGAATAGTATGCCTAAAGTAGATGTTGAATATCACCACGCAATCAATTCATTGAGCACGACAAAATGACAAATAATGTATGTGACAAGGTTGATGGTGTGAGCTGCTAGATAAGTGCTAGCAAAATCCTGGAGTATGAAGCTCGATGTCACTGAATTGAAGTGGTAGTAGAATTATTATATTCTCACCTTCAATAAAGATAATTTTGTTTACTATTTTTTATTATTTTAAATTAACTTTATACAAATAGTAGAATTGTTGTCGAATTGAAGTGCTAGCTTAATTTGCACACGGTACAATGTGTGCGGTAATTTTTATTTTTTTTAATTTAATACTAGATTTTAATTGTTAATAACACAAATTAAAATGGATGAATTTTAATATAAACGATATAAATTAACACAACGACATAATGTCAAACAAATAATAATTTGTTAAATACCATAAATTCAAAAGGAAATTTCAAAATACAAATTTACGACTCTATAATGTTTTGGAAGCAAATCAAAGAGTCACGTTTGTTAGCTCTACAACATCACCAAATTAAAGGTCCAAAACCCTAACAACATCGCGACCATCGCATACTGCAAAACACCATTGAAACCAATCAAATCCCTAAAATTAAAATAGAATTGATATATGCCACCAAAAAAAACCACCACCACTAGAATCTTTTCACATTGAGGCTATGTTTATTTTGCAGGAAAATATTTTTCTCCCTCCTTTTATTCACTTTCCGATGTTTTCTTCCTCTCTAATGATGATATGTCACATTTTCTATCTTACCTGCCTTTGTGTTGTTCTCTAGTTTCTACTCTTATTTCCACTCATTTTTGTTTCTATTTCCTTTTTTTGTTCTCTAATCTAACCCTTCCATTGATAATAATTTTTCATCAAAACAGACGGAGACTAAAATCAACAGAAATGACAACTTTTGTTTTAAAAAAAATTCAAATCATGTTTGCGAAATTATTCCCAAATATGTAAATTGATATAATAATATCCTTCCAAAAAAAAATCACAAGTAAAAAGCAAATGACAAAAAATATCATAATGCAATGCAAAACCATTCCACCCAAACTTTCCTTCCTACACTGACCCCCATAATAACCATTCCTCTTTCTTCCTCACTCACTCCACCCCCTTTTTTCATCCTTTTTATTTTTATATATAAAAAAAATATATATATAATAATAAGGAAAATTACCATAATAATAAATGATCACCCTACAAAAAACCATTCACACAAAATCAAACTTTCATTTCATACTAAATATTAATACCAACCATATTTAACACCCTTTACACCTTCATTTATAAACCCCCACCACCTTCTCTCAACTCCCCCCCCCCAAAAAAAAAAAAAACAAAAAATCATGGTTCGTCGGATATTACTAAACGACGCTAACCCATCGGAAAGTGACGTCAGCCCTCACATTCTCGTCACTGTCCTTATCCTCGCCATCGCCGTCATCTTATCCGCCTCTCTTTACCTCCTCCTCCGCTTCTTCCGCCGCAACAACACCCACAATCACAACCACCACCTCAACCACCCTCATCCACAACCCTCCACTCGCCACGTCAACAGCCGCCGTATTACTCCATCGGAAAATAAAACCCCCAACACCAACACCAACCCACTCATTGAGGCTCTCCCCCTTTTCACGTCGGAATCGTTAAAAACCACCGGCGACTGCGCCGTTTGTTTGTCAAAGTTCGAACAGAACGACCTCCTCCGCCTCCTTCCTATATGCTGCCACGTCTTCCACGCCGGTTGTATCGACACGTGGCTTAATTCCAACCAATCATGTCCGCTTTGCCGCTCACCGGTTTTTCTACCCGACTCCGAACTCCTCTCCAAACTCACTTCTGAAGACGACACGTCATCATCATCCGTTTCTTCCGGAAGCTTCCGTGTCGAGATCGGCAACGTCAGCCGCCGCAACTCCAACTCCGGCGATATTCCCGTCCCCGTCCGGCGGACATACTCTCTCGGCGGTAATTTCGATTACATCGTTGACGACGACGTCGTTTCCGAGGTTCACTCTGGCTCTTTCCGAAGAACCTCGTCAACCACCGAGTTCAAGGTTGACTCCGACAACAACAACAACAACAACCATCAACAAAGTGATTTAGCGGCGGAGGTAGGGACACGTGGCGGCGGTGGAGGGTGGTTGAAGGATTACCTAACACATTCTCTGTCATCATCGTTCCGAAATTCAGGGAGATGGTTTTTCACAGGAAGTAGTAGAAGAGAAACAACGACGACGATGAGTGACGAGTTTGGAGCGTCGGAAATGGAGATAGAAGCGAGTCGACTCGGTGATGAGATCGGTGAGTTGTTTAGATGGTTGTCTGGCGTCTAATTTGTTAATTCCAGTTTTGAAAATCTGGGTTAATTAGTTACTGCTTCTGGAATGAAAAACTAAACTAAACTCTACGAGCTAGTATCGAGTACTACAGTACAATTTTTTGAGTGTATAGCTACATAACATATATATATATATACTATGCAGTATAATGGTTTAATTTCTCTTGAAAAAAAAAAGAAAGAAAATGAAGATGAGATTAATTAGCATTTGCGAATTTCTCTTGAATTTTACCAGTTCAAGCAATTATGTACAGTTTATGATGATGATTCACAAAATAATGTCTGTTAAAAATACAAGTGTTAATGCACTGCCTCATTTAACACCCTTTTTTTTGGCCTGTAATCATCATTAATATCCAAGTATTAATCTGGAACCCAGAACATGTTTGTTCCCTGTAATTAATGTTCATTTGTCCTGTTAACAATATTTTTTTTTTTTTAAAAAGGAAAAAGAATTATGATGATGAGAATTTTAAATCAGCAAGTATCAATGGTGTGTTTTAGTATTTTGGTGCAATGTATTCAAATTATAATAAACAAGAGTGGTTTACTTTTTAGTTTTCATTTTTAATTGTTTTCAATAAGTTTGGCTAATTTTTATGTAATTATTTTAAAACAAAAAAAAAAAAAAAAAAAAACCCAAAAAAAAGTGATTTCGAAGGGGTCTTAAGTAAGCCAATTAGTACTCCAAATTCAAATTAGTTTTTTTTTTTTTTTTTTTTTGGGGGGGGGGGGGGGTGGTGTTAAAATGCTGCATTAATTGACACAAATTTGCAATTACTAGCTAAAATTTTGTAATGCGGAGTACAATTTGTTTTTATGATTGTTGAATGCACGGAGTATGTTAAATGCAATGATTTCCTGAAAGCATATAACTCAAACTTATCATGAAGAATTGTATTTTGTTTGGCAATTGCCTACTCCTACACATTTATTCGTGATTTTGGCAGACAAAATAACTAAAATACACTAATATATGAGGTTCATTTCATCTTGCACATACTGTGTAGAATTAGCGTGCGAGTGCTCAATCTGTTTTACCACCTATTTTTGTGAATAATATTCAAACTAGAACATGTAACATGCAATTTTTAGATCTATCCACGTTTAATTTCATAAAACAAACACAAGTATGTGTCACATATTAAACAAAAAATATATGCATTACCATATTTTCTTACAATGAAAAAGTAATCAGATCATACCTTAAGATTATTCATTTTCAGTAACAAAAAAAAAAAAACAACAGTAATCCTCTGAAAAAAATGGCCCCTTTTCCTTTTACTCTTTTTTTATATACCCCTTTAGATATTACTAGAATCTTGTCTTTCTAATGGTTTATTAATTATGGTATGTAGTGTGGTGATTTTTAATTTAATTGTAACGTAAAAAGTTGTCCAAAATTATATACGTAGTATATTTGAGAGGAAAGGTGCACAATGCTCGTACAATGTCCATACAAGGCTCCTATCTCAGAAATTAATCTTGATAGATGGGGCTAAGGGGGGTGTCGAACCCATAATCTCAGAGATTACGGGGACACTTGGACCAACTGGTCCAAAATCCTTCAACTATCCCAAATTATATACTCCCTCCGTAACATATTAATGGCAACGATTTGACGTTTTTCCTCTCTATTTTATGTCAAATCGTTGCCATTAATATGTTACGGAGAAAGTAGTTCGTAGTACAGTATATGATATAAACATTAAAAAAAAAAAAAAAAAAAGGACAAAAAGGAAAATATTGAGGAGGAAAAAGGAGAAGACTTCAGAAGCACTCCAAGTCAAGGAAAGAGATCAAGCAAGGAAGAAAGGTACATAACATTCTATTCTTCTGAAGTTAAGTTTCTTTGTGGGATCATCTGGCCTGGCCTTTTTGGAGCAAAAGATGTATAGGGATTAGGGAAAACTGAATAATTTATTAATTTAATTTATAAAATAACAATAATATTAAAAAAAAAAAAAACCAAAGAGATAAAGTTAGTTGAATAGAGAAGTAGCAAGTGCACTGTGCAAGTGTGTTGTGTCGCAATGCTATATAGTTGGCTTAGTAATTTTAATTTTTTTTTTGTTTAATTTGGGAAGTGTTAGATGAAGATGGTGGATGTTTGGATGACAAATTGGTTTTTTTTTTTTTTAAATCACAAAGATACGGTTTTTTAATCAATCAGTTTTGTCTCTTTAGTGCTTTGTTTTTATCCCCTAATCCCTATTGTCAATTAGGATTTGTTCTCTTTCTATATCTTTACCCAAGCTTAGTACTATTGGATGATTAGTTATTATAAATAAACTTGCCCTTTGGTTCTTTTGTCAACACTTTTTTTGTGCAATTTGTAAATTAGTTATTAGAATGTATGACTTGACGTGAATAAGGGTAAAGATTTCTTTTTTGTGGAGTTATTTTCGGTTTCATTTCAAAAGAAGGTCTTAGATGATAATGCGATAAGTTTATATTTGATCATCTTTAATAACAACTTTTAGGATAATTTTTTTTTTGGAAATATATACCTAAGTGTATTTTTCTCTTTTGGACTTATATTCAGTTCAATCCAAAATAAAACATAGTTTTACCAGAGATTTTTCTAAGTAAACCTGGAGACCTTTTGCCTTGTCAAATGATTGAACACAACTATTTTTGAGTCCATAGACTGCAAAGCCAAACTTTCAGCGAGACCATAACTACAATGTGATTGCCCTAGACCATACTAAATAAGTAAATAACTATATATCACTCTTTTAAGATTACGTGAGTAATCCAATTTCCGGGTTGATATTCTACTTCAAGAGTCCAAGATAATAAGGAGAGGAAACATTAATTTTCCAATCATCCTCCGTTGTTGAATATATCTCGAGAAGATGTAAAAAGAAAAAATCGGGCTGATTTAGAAATAGAAGAATAGAGAAAAATAGGTTTAAGATTTTTAGAATTTTTAGGCTCCGATACCATGTTAAGAATTGTGTTCGTTACCTTTCATTCATCAATAGAGAGGGAGTTATACACAAAGTATACAACACTGCATTGACCCTATAGTCTATAGGGCCCTAATTAACAATGGCCCAATTGAATGATAAGACTAAGGCCTAACAGAACTACAGAAGGTTAGAGCCTTAACAGGTACGGAGTAAATCGAGTAATTGAGTTTGGACTCCATTTCTCTGTGTGTCTCACCTTTCATACAAATAGTCATAATGGTTTGAAGAAAGCAATAACCTAATTGATATGCATGGATACGGATACGGATACGGAAACACATATAGATATGAAACGGGTACGGAATACGTTGATTTGAAAATTATAGGATATGGGTACGACTAATAGGTATTATTGAATACATTAAAAATCAAGATTTTTTATCAATTTTTTTAATATCATTTGGAATGCTTTATTGTAATTAGTAATATAAGAAAAACCTTTAAAAATCTTATGAAAACTGAAAAAATGGGTAAAACTATCATAAACATGTCAAAAAATAATGTTAAAATTGATTATCCATATCGTATCGATATCCGGAACGAGTACGACTATCTCAATGAAGCATCCGTACTACCTAAAGCCAATAACTAGTTGACGTTAGTAAGTCAATTGAATAAAAAAAAGGGTTCAAATGATACAAAACAGTGAGTCATGTTCGATTTCATTTTGATTAAGTCAATATTTGCATTGATTTTTTTTTTTCGTTTGCCAATCATCTACCGCTTAATTATACGGAGTAAGTATTAATTTATGAGTTTAGTCGAATTAGTGTGCATTAAATTATCCCATATATCCCCTCAAAAAAAAAATTATCCCATATATAATTGGATGATTGGCAAACAAAAAAAATGAACTCTCTCCGTCCCAATTTACTTGCTACATTATCTTTTTCACACCTCACGAGACACAACTTTAAATAAAAATATCTTTAACTATATATAATAAAAAATTATACAAATTATATACTTCCTCCGTTAAAAAAAAATGCAGCAGTCAACATTTTGCACTATTCACATTATATACTTTGACCAAGTTTTGAACTTTATACATGATAAGAAAATATAATCAAATGGGATTTTGTTAGATTCGTCTTGTAAAACACTATCTTAATATCAACTTTTTATAATTTTTAAATATTCATATTTTTATAATTTTTAAATATTCATAATTACAATTATTAAGGGTCAAAATAGTGTCTCGACATGCGTGAAATATTGACTGTTGCATTTTTTTTTGGAACGGAGGAAGTATTTGAAAAGCACATGTTGAGATGAATTAAACTAAATCCATCATGACTATATTTTTTCTTACGTGTATTAAATTAAATAAAGTCAAAGTTCACATATAAATTGTGAACAGTGCCCAAAGTCAACTTGGGGCAAATAAATTGGGACGGAGGGAGTAGTACGTACTAATTAATGATCCACCCACATGCTCTCCATCTGTCATAAATGAATGGATTTACTTAACTCTCCAGATATTTCAACTATTGATATTGCTAAGTTTGTCATTTAACAAGCATTGTTACTTTGCCACAAAAAAAAAAAAGGCGTTGTTACTATTTTATTTTATTTTTTTGATGCAAAAAAGGCGTTGTTACTATGAACTTATGAAGTACTTTGTATATTATAAGATTTTCTTTGTTTTGCACGGCTTATTTATTAGTAGTAAACTGTAATTGATTAGGCAACTATGACATGTATTTTATTTTATAGGTATTTGGCCAAAAATAATTATCAAATCAATCGTCTATGACACATGAAATTATGGGTTTGTTTCATAAGATAAGAAATACTACAATAAAATTTGGAATAATTACATGAGTTATATATATATAATCAATTTCGCAAGATATTTTAATTTTGGTCGAATACCTATGAAGTAAAAGACCCATTAAAGTTGATACTTATAAGAAATAAAACATAATTGGTACATTTAAAATATGATCGTCCATAGTTGGTACCTTTAAAAATAACTCTCCTTATATATTAAACTAGTAACTGAAATGAAGCAAATTAAATATTGTACTGAGTAGTCAATAAGCTGAAATAAATTTGTTTGAACTAGAAATAACCTTTTGAAGGGCCTCTGTGATCATGGCCTAACTTTCCTTGGATTGTAAGATAGTTTAATCATACGAATGTATGTGACTTTAGGGCATTGTTAATAATGAATCCAAAAAAGGTTTGCTCATGGACAAACCTTTTTTTGGCTCTTATCAACAAACACTAAATGCTTTGAAAACCATTTTCCAAAAGTTTGGAAAACCAAACTGGTTTGCAAACTTAATAACCAAAAAAAAAATAATAATAATGCATGTTGCAATCACCAGCTGACACGTAGAGGATAGAGGGAAGTAGAGAGTGAAATTGTTCACAAAGTGCGCAGGAGAGAGGGGAGGAGAGAGGAAAGGAAGAGAGAGGTAATTTCAAATAAGGCCCTGTTCTATAGGACTGAAAAAAATGGACTTAAATTAAATTAAATTAAATTAAATTAACTGAAATTAAATTAAATTAAATTAAATTAAATTAAATTAAAAAAAATTAAATTAAATTAAATTAAATTAAATTATATTTTTATTTTTATTTTAATTTTAATTTTAATTTTAATTTTAATTTTAATTTTAATTTTAATTTTAATTTTAATTTTAATTTTAATTTTAATTTTAATTTTTATTTTTATTTTAATTTTTATTTTTTGATTCTTTTATTTTATTTTATTTATATTTCAAAGTAAACCCTAAAACCTTCATTTTCACCGCCGGAAAATCGTCGTCGAAAAACTCGGCCGAATAATCACCGCGGGAAAAGTCACTTCGAAAACTGTCGCCGGAAAAGTCATCCCGAAAATCGTTGCTGAAAAAACTCGGCCTGAAAATCGTCGCCGGAAAAGTCACCCCGAAAATCGTCGCGGAAAAACTCGACCTGAAAATCATCGCCGGAAAAGTCGACCGAATAATCACCGCCAGAAAAGTCAATCCGAAAATCGTTGCCGGAAAAGTCGTCCCGAAAAATCGTCGCCGAAAAACTCGGCCTGAAAATCGTCGCCGGAAAATTCGGTCGAATAATCACCGTCGGAAAATCAGTCCGAAAATCGTCGTCGAAAAAGTCGTCCCGAAAAATCGTCGCCGAAAAACTCGGCCTGAAAATCGATGTCGGAAAAGTCGACCGAATAATCAAAGCCGGAAAATCAGTCCAAAAATTGTCGTCCCGAAAATTGTCGTCGAAAAACTCGGCCTGAAAATCGTCGCCGGAAAAGTCGGCCGAATAATCACCGCCGGAAAAATCAATCCGAAAACCGTCGTCGAAAAAGTCGTCCCGAAAAATCGTCGCCGAAAAACTCGTATTGAAAATCGTCACCGGAAAAGTCGACCAAATTACCGCCGAAAAAACAGTCCGAAAACTGTCGTCAGAAAAGTCGTCCCGAAAATCGTCCCCTAAAAACTCGGCCGAATAATCACCGCTGGAAAAATCAGTTTGAAAACCGTCGCCGAAAAACTCGTCCCGAAAATCGTCGCCGGAATAGTCGGCCGAATAATCAACGCCGGAAATGTCAGTTCGAAAACCGTCGTCGGAAAGTGTCGAGCGGAAAAACGATGCCTGAAACTAATAATAATAATAATAATAATAATAATAATAATAATAATAATAATAATAATAATAACTATTATTATTATTATTATTATTATTATGAAATGAACTTAAATTAAATTATATTAATTTAAATTAAATTAACTGAACTTAAATGAAATTAAATTAAATTAAGTCAATAGAAGTCCTAAAGAACGAAGCCTAATTACCCCTTTCTAATTAAAATAACTTATTATGTATATTTAAAAAAAAATAATTACACCAAAATTCATATTTTTAAATTCTCTACAATTTGAGACCCATATTGATATAATTTTATTTTTTTTTCCCAACGGTCATATTTACAACGGTCATATTTCCAACGGCTAAAAGGTTTGTTGTTGTGTGGTTTGTTGTTAAGAGGTGAATTGTAAATGGTTTGGTTTATTGTTAAGAGGAGAGAAAAAAGGATATAACTTTTTTTGTGTTGTTTGTTGTTAAGAAGTGAATTGTAAATTATTTGGTTTGGGTGATGTGGATGAGAGAGAAATGAAGAGAGAAATATGTGAACCTTTTTTGTTGCTTTGCTGATACATTGGGATCAATCATCACGATGGCCTAGCCCAAGGCCAGACAAGTTCTGTGAACTTTTTTTTTTTTTAATGGCTCAGCGAAATTGTAGCAACTTCATTAAAATCTTCGCTAATTTGTTGATAAACATTTTATATTTTTTCATAATATTAAAATAATCATCTTATCACCTTATGATTCACTTTTGTTAAATTCACCACAATGTAAGTATTTCGCCAACTTAAATTTTACAATCTTTAATTTGTCTTGTTGTAATTATTTGCATTGGAAAAAAATTTGTTAAGTGTAAAAACTTTGTAAAATGTTGATTTTATAGACTTTTTTTTTTTTGTGAAATAATCAATGTGAAATAATAAAAAAAATTGAAATATAAGGTGGTCATGAAATAAAATGTTAAGGTGGTTATTTCAAAATTTTAAAAAACATAAAGTAGTCATTTACAACAAAATATTTCAAAATGGTGCATGACTCAACATTGAAAAATCTTTTAAGCGCACAATAATTCGTTGAGGTAGGTCTAAAAGTGACAAGAATCTAGAATGAGAAAAATAATAGATTGCAAATAAAATCGGTAGATCGTGGCACGAATCCTCAAAAGCCGAAACTAAAAGCCATGAACGATGTCCACCATGTTTGAAGGATGACTATGGCTTCTAAATGATGTCCACCATGTATGAAGGATGACAATGGCTTCTGAATAGTGTCATGTTGGATGGAAATTAATAATCAATTTAAAATTTTCATTAAACTGAATGAATCAATTGAATAAGTTGACAAATAATCTCCCCCCAACTTAGATAATATTTTTCGATTAAAAAAAACACTTTCAAGCCACAAACGATGTCATACATTAAATATTTTCTAATTCAATTACAACCAAGTCAAATTTTTTTTCAACCACAAAAACATTTTCAAGTCGTAACGATTATGGCACTCTGCTTGCCAAATGAGCTTGGAAAGGAAACTCTTTATCCCCCTTCATGCTGAGGCGTCTACATTATGGATCGAATTTAAGAAATGCGTGGATCGACATGACAATGTCTGCATATGATAGACAATGAGTTCTTACTGAGAAGCCTTCGTGACCTCCAGTCGACGCCGATGGATATTAAGTTGTTTTTTACTCCTTTATGTTCGTCTTTTAAGTATGTTAGATACACGAAAGTCAATCGTACGGTGATTATTCTGGAACATGATATGGGTGTGTCTCTTAGGAGTCCGTGCTTGTTTTTTTTTTTTTTTTCTGTATGTTTTTTTTTTTTTTTCTTGTTCTTATGATATATCTCTTGCCAAAAAAAAGCGGTGACGATGTTTTGTATCACATTATATATAACGATGTCATGCATCATATTACATTTTGTCATTATTGAGTTGTCATTTTATTGTTTTTGTAATTTCGATCCGATCCGTACACCAACACGATTACAATCTGAATTTCAAATGACTCAGATCCAATTTCAAATGAACTCAAAGGTCAATTAGTAGCCTAAAAGATCAACATTGGGCCGAAAATAATGAAACCCATTCATTAGAGCATTTGAAGACGAGGCATATTTAGTTTACTTTATTACTGGGTAAAATGTGACCCAAAAATGACCAAACTGCTCATAGATCCATAAATAATCCTTGAACTTTCCAGAACCCAATCTCCAATTTCATGAAACATTTAAACGGTCAATAATTGACGAATAATCAGATACTTCATCATCTTTACCCAAAATCAACGTTTTCTGATTTAACTCCTACTCCAATAAACACTTCTCCAAACACGCCGTTACCTTTTTCCCTCTCAGAGCTACCTTAGCAATGGCTTCCACTGCTTCATTCGTCACTCTAGCTAAGCCCTTTGCTTTACCTAACTTCAGCTCTTCTTCCCACTCTAACCCTAAATTACTTGGTAGTATTGAACTTCACTTTATACAATTTAATCATTTAATCACTGATATTACTTCACTTAACCTCCCTTTTGTCATTTCTTCACAGGTTTAAGGAGAAATTCCTTTAGAATTAATGCTGTTGCTACAAAATGGGAACCCACTAAGGTATTCTTCATTTCTATTTCTAACATGAATTCCCTTTTTCCGTACTTATTTTTTCGATTTTTTTTTCTGGGTTTATCTGAAAGGTTGAAATTAGAAAATTGTGTATGTTAATGGTCGGATAATTTTTTGGCAGGTTGTACCACAGTCAGATAGGGTTTTGGTTCGACTGGAGGAGCTTCCTGAGGTACAATGCTTGCTTTCAACTATGGAGTATTTTATAGTGCTGCATTATTTTTGCTTTTAACCTAGACTTCGTTAATTTAATGCTTTGATTGCGAATTCTTTCTTAATAATGCATTCTCTTGTTTAGATAAGGTGATTGTTTACATGGAACGTTTTTGAGGATATACACTAGAAATGGTGGAAAGTATAGATTTACTTCGAGACCTTTATAGTTGTGGGATTTTAATAGGATACTGTAAGTTATATTTAATTATGTTTTATGAAAGTTAAAAGTGTTCATGTTTTTAGATTATATATGCTCAGGTATCGGTGTTACCTACTTCCCTAAACTCCATGTGGATTGCGAACCGAAAAAACTGAATTATGGTCTGACAGGTCTGTTTTGGCAATTTTTGGCTCAATTTGGGTGAACCACGAATTATGGACGCGAACTAAAAAGTTGATTATGTATTTATGTAACACTGGTTGAGATTAATTCAAGTCTTGCCATGACAAAATAATGGAGGAAGCATAAGATTTTTTATTATTTTTTTCCATTTTGAGGAGGGTACTGATCTAGTGATCTGTTCAATTCATAGGAGTATGAAAACAATGACAATGAATTGTAGGTAATTTTGTGTGTATAAAGACTCATATGCTAATATCTGTGTGAATGAGTCTCCATCTGCATATTTGCGATTCTCATTATGGATTTCGGTATTGAATGGGAACAAAATTCTATCAAGTAAAACACAAGTCTTGGTCTGAAGCTCCGTTACTCCCACCCTGGCAATGAATATGAACCTTTCCATTCAAATTACACAAGTTTTATAAACATTTTGGTCTTCTATATAACACCTACAAAATGGGGCTACCATAAGAGTTGAGAGATTTTGTGTTCTTTTCATCGTGGGGTGTCACCTGATTAGTTTTTCCCTTGTAAATTGTAATGCCCATTTCGGGAAGAATACAAGGCCAGAACAAAGTAGAACTCCCTCTATTCCTTTTTGTTAGGAAAGTTTGGAATCTTCTTGTGAGAGGAAAAAAGTTGCAGTCAAAAGTTGCAGAAAAGGAACTGAGTATAATACAGAATGTTACGTTGGTGTCTTCTTTTCCTTGAGTTTTTGATGTGGACATTGAAAATCTGAGTTTAGCCTTGCATATGATGTTATTGTGCAATCTTGGCTCACCCATTTGTTTCGGATATTTTCCATAGAAATCAGCCGGAGGAGTTCTATTGCCCAAGTCAGCGGTGAAGTTTGAGAGGTACCTAATGGGTGAGGT
The DNA here is from genome assembly GCA_951394345.1 of Salicornia ramosissima. Taxonomy (NCBI): domain Eukaryota; kingdom Viridiplantae; phylum Streptophyta; class Magnoliopsida; order Caryophyllales; family Amaranthaceae; genus Salicornia; species Salicornia ramosissima. Next base: position 45,207,466 of record OX596234.1, on the reverse strand, counting down.
ATGACATTTCTGTCTTCAACATTTATGTTTAATTCTTCCTCGCAACATACCCATTAGACACACATTTTAAGGAAAAATTAATTAAAATAATTTAAACACAAACAAGGAGGCTGTAAGATACCATTATTAAAATTTTATCACTAAATTTGTTCGTTTACACACTCTTTGTTAAAATGTGTGCCAAAAGGGTATGTTGCAGGTAAAATGGAGGGGATGAAATATCTATTGTAACAAACAATGTTAAAATACTGTTTCCATGCTTTTACAGATTCTAGCAGTCGGTTCTGAGGTTGGAGAAGTTGAGACTGGGAAGAAGGTATGAATCAGTCTAAACTTGATATTGAGCCAAAACATCACTTGAGTTTTGTAGATTTCATTGCTATCGAAGAATTTTTTATTTTTTATTTGTTTTTGTTTGTTTTGAACAATCTATCGAAGAATGTATTACCTCATGACTTGAAATTTCTTTTAATAAAAAATAAAATTGCCCCTCGAAAGGCTTTTAAATTGTTGTTGGTTGGTTTGGGCAGGTTCTTTTCTCTGATATAAGTGCGTCTGAGGTTGATCTAGGAAGCGATTCCAGGCACTGCTTTTGCAAAGAAAGTGACCTCTTGGCTTTAGTTGAGTAGAAGAAGCTTCAGAAGGCGTATTTCTGGCTTCAATTGATCAGGCCTCTAGTTTTTAGACCCTTTTTTGTTCACCAAATGGTTAAATTTCAGATGTATTCAGTTTCAATGTGGAAGGATCAACATATATTATGATGAAGGCAGGCCTCCCTTGTAATAAATTTTGTGTGTGATATTTCATTTTGTTTAGTTTGATGTATTGTTGTTCTTGGTGTAATTTTTGAATCACTTGCCGGGCACAAATGCATATGCTCAATTCATGCTCAACAGCAAAGGGAACAACATGACTAAGGTGATAAGCAAGCTGCCATTGACAGAGTATCCTAACAAGTAACACCTGCTCAGGAGTTCTGAACAACTGACTGGCAAGTGGTTATAAATGACATAATGGTAATGAATTGGAATAATTTACAAGACAACCCTAACTTTCGGGGAATGATTTATGCACCCCTAAATTGATATCCACACGGACCACACCCTTTGTGTGAGACATGAATAGTAGAAATATGGGGTGTGGTTATCAAATTATGGGGTGCCTAAATCACTTCTCTAACTTTCAAAATAATTTCAACCCCAGTGGGTATCTTTTATAGATAAGGCGAATTTAAAAAAGATAAAGTATTTGGTCAGACCGTCTGACCCAATACTTTCTATTAGATGGGCCAAGCTTTCTCAATTTCTGCTATATCTCTAATCCCTTTCTTAGTCTCTAATTTTTCCTAAACAATTGCAACACAAATTCCTATGCTCCCGTTGTCAAAGATTTTGTTGCTCCATCCGATCAATCTAAAAAAATTGCAACACCAATGCTTTTCAATTACCCTATTCTTTGCTCGATTTCATCCTCCCCTTTTAATTTCAATTACCCTAATTTTTGATTCGAAGATTAATAACAACAACAACAATTGATGATGATGACTAGTGATGTTCGAAGATGTTGCGGTGGTCGTGGTTGGTTTGGACAGTGGCTGCAACATGGGTGTCATTGTTGTGTTGTTGCTGCTGTGTAGATGTTGATGTGAGGGTTGTTTATGGGTGAAGAAGATGAAGGTGAGGTTGGTAACATATATTTGGAGAAGATAAAAAAACCTATATTATAGAATCGAAATAGGAGATGGAACTAGAAGACCTATAAACACCTATATGGAGAAGATGGAACTAGAAAATGAAGATGATGATAATTTTATTTAGGTCCATACTAGATATTGTCCAGGTTTGTCTACATATGTCCAGGTTTGTCTACATATGTCCAGGTTTGTCCATATTTGTCCAGGTTTGCCAATATTAGTTCAGGTTTGTCCAGGTGTGTCCAGATTTATCCAGATTTGTCTAGATTTGTCCACATTTGTCCAGGTTTGTCCAGATTTATTCATGTTTCTCTAGATTTGTCCAAGTTTGTCCATATTTGTCCAGGTTCAACAATATGTGTCCAGGTCCAACATTATGTCACCAGGTTTAACATTATGTCTAAGTTTAACATTTTGTGTCCAGGTTTAACAATATGTGTCCAGGTTCAACCATATGTGTCCAGGTTTAATAATATGTGTCCAGGTTTGATAATATGTGTCCAGATTTAACAACTTTTTATCAGGTTTACAAATTGTGTCCATGTTTCAAATGTACTAAGTTCTGTTTCCAGGTTTACAAATGTGTCCAGCTTTGTGTCCAGATTTACAAATGTGTCCAGGTCAGTATGACATGTGTCATAAGGTTGAGTAGGACTGGTCTGACAGTCCTGTCCGACACAATACCTTCTCTTAAAAAAATTGAGATTATTTGGAGAAGATAAGTAAAAAATTTAAGATTATTCCTGTGATTTTTTCTTAATGAGTTTATATGAGAATTTTAGGAGAAAAATCAACATCCATTTCTATAGTAATGTCAGCTTACTTTCAATTTATTTAATTCATTCCCATTTAATATACCACCTGAATAGTAATCTCCTCCCACTTGATTAGAATTTTGAACAAATTTTGAGAGTTCCTCGTTCCCTAGTTCCATCCTCTCCAATAGTGATATGGACACACTTCTATAGTTTTACTGCTGTTTCTTTTGTGTATTCTAGCATAAACAATATTCTTTCACAAGTAAAACTTCAAAATCAATTCTATGACAGAAAATAATTGAAATATAATTGACCAAAAACTGGCCCAAAAATTAATCTGTATTAAACCCTAAAATTTCACAACTTGAAACAAACCTAATCGACCGATTTACAGGTCTTTACATTTGTCTTTTCAGTAAGAAAACACAGTTTACTACACTACAATAAATCTTCCAAATACTGCAGCTTGTTATCCGGCATTAGCTCCGGTGCAAGTATATCTCCAAATAGGGGGGGTCTGTAACCAAGCATGGTGGTGCAACAACACACGCTGGCATCAATGCGCGCCATAAGCAAATGACATGGAAAATCACTTCACCAAAATTTGAACATGGTAACCTAACATCTACTTCTCGGGGTCAAAACTCCAAATTACATACCTCAACACCAATCACAGGTAAAACAAGAGCCTCTAGTCAAATCAAAATTCATATACTCTCAACTCGACCATTCCCTCTTTCCTCTTTGGTGAGTACCATGCTGCAATTTTACCAGATTTCAAAATCCGTAACGAGTAACTCAAAGTATACATGAAATCCTCGATTTGCAAGCCGTTTTTCCATGGTGAATCCAACACACACTTTGTATCAATGCGAAAAACAATTGGACCTGCAACCTGCATCAAAGATGACGCATGTAAGAGGCTGCCCACGGCTAAATGACAAATTTTCAGCACATTAAAATCTAATGATGTGAATCAAATTAAACGTAAACAAATAATTGACACTTTCTTATCAAAAAAGCTAATAAAATTATAGAAGTGTTTCAACTTAATCAGATTATAAAATTATATAAGGATTCTTTAGAGGTTCAATTTCATCACGATGACCGAAATCACTTACATCATGTACAGTTTAAACTCCGAAGTAGGGCAGTACACAAATACTTGTTACCAGGCCAATAATGAATAAAATACAAACGGAAAACACTGATAAGTGATAACAAACAGGAAAAAAAAAGAGCAAGGATTAAACTATATCTTTTAAGTTTTCAACATCATTTCTAAGTTAAGTAATTAGCAGTTAAAAGCAATGTAACAAGAGATTACCTGCTGCTGGACTATCAGATTGAGCCTGGGAAGAGATGCTGAGTTATCCTGTTGAGCAGTTGAGCTGCGGCTGAAGATGCTTGAGATATTTTTAGCAAAACCAGAAGCTGAACTGATATCCAATCGAGCATCTACCCTAGTCAGATCCCCATATGGCTTTCTGAACTTCCCGTGCTGGAAAGTATAGCACACTGAACCAAATAAATCAGCAAAGACAGGACTCCTTTTCCTGGAACTTGAAGAAACATTATCATCATTTCCTCCTGAAGTAAGCTTAACTGCCTTGTCTTCACCAGAAAGCCAAGCACCAAAGGTACCGCCTGATATATGGCATTTATGGTAATTAGTGGAAAAAAATCGATCAACAGTTCATTAAGATAAACAAAGAGAAAAGTATTGAAATTGTGATCTGAATCAGAGCAGCAGACAACTATAAAATGTCCATGCTCCCCACCTCAAGAAAATAACTGAATGTGAACTAGCAAAGAGTAAGCCTTGAGTGACAAACAATAGAACATCAAACACAAACCAACTAAAAGGGAAAGGAGTTGGAACAAATATATGCTGGGCTATATTAGAAATTATTTATCTCATGATATTCATCAATAAACTTCATGAGATACAAAGAAGTTCATCTCTTTGATAGTTTTTGCTCCATGAAAAGGATTACTCCCTCAGTTCCTTTTACATAGCACATGGCCTAAGTTTTCTGTGAGCAAAAAAGCCAAATGGTGAAATGGTTGCAACTAAAGGGTGATGGAGGGAGTACACACCAACAAAGGAATTACTCAACAGACAAATCACAAATGAAGGAATTAATCAATTAAATACTAAATGATCCCTGAAAAAAGAGAATCAGTGTTGTGGATTATTTTGCAGATCTACAGTATTTTCCACAATCACTTTTGAGCACAAAAATTCTGCAATTAAACCCAGTCTAGAAAAACGTTAAAAACCCTTAAAGGAATTTTACCTATAATAGATGAAATAGACGCATGAGGTTCTTTGAGACGCAGATCATATGCAGGCCTCCAGTACCTCCCCCTCTCCGTTTTGATGTAAAGATCCTCTTCTGTCACCTTAACCCTCCAAAAATCCTTGCTCTTCTCATATGAGAAAGCACCTTTAGCACATACCCCAGGCAGCAAAGCAGCAGGTGCATCACTATCTACTGAGTTAACAACAGCTTGAGGTTGGCCACCATTTTTGCGTACCCCAAAACGATACCGCAATCCTGATTCAGATATGAGAGATGAACAATCCAGGGAGAACGACTCAGGAACATTCCAATACCTTCCTTTACGGTCTATAAACAACTCAGGCCATGCTGCATTTAACGTAAGGTCATGATAGGGAAGCTGTATTCAGTGCATACAGTAAATGTCAGCAAACACGGAATGTGAGAATTATATTGCTGGTTTCAGATCAAATAATACAGCCATGCATAATTTGGCCTTAAAAAAGTGAAAGCAAAAAGGTAACAAAGAATGCTACTGATCTTTGAGTCGAGGAAGTTGATTTTTATTTGCAAAGCAAACTAACAGTCGGTAACAGATGCATTGAAATCCTGTTCTTGTAAAAATATTGTCTTTGAAAAAATAAAACTTCTTCGTATACACATTGCCAAAGGAGCAAAAAATAGGCAGGAGCAAGCACAACCATGACTGCACCATAACATGTGCAGAAGAAATTCACATCTGCTAAAGAAGAAGTCAACCAGAGCCTGCCAAACTGTAGGATAGCCCATAAACCAACTGTAAAATAAGGACATCTACACCAAAGGCTTCGATTGTGCTTTACAAGTGGGTTACAAGCATCGAGGGTGAATATAGACCAAAATGATGGTTATCCACACTAACCAGAAAAAAGAGCTCCAGCCACCTTTAGAAGCAGCAAGGATTGCTCTTTGTGATTCAACTACTCCATCCAAATATCAAAAAAAAGAAAGCCTGTCTTGTTTTTGTTGATGTTTGAGGATGTAGATCACATAGAAATTATAGGAAGAGCTACAACTTAAAACAATGGAGTATTTGATAAAGGTGAAAATCAAAATTTGAAGTGTGGAGTAACAAAATAAAAGAGTATGAGCAAATCTGAATGAAGAGGATTCAAAGGGATTAAAAAAAAGGAAGATTGGAAACTAATAATCCCACTTTTCACACTTATCCAACTAATAATCCCACCTTTTATAAATGCAGGAATAATCTCACCTTTTCATATCGTATTCATCTGTTGGACCTTTTTACAATACCGCCTAATTTAAGACTAGTTTTAGAGGTCTATTAGGCTTAGAAATGTGTGCCAAGTCAACCGTGAGGCTGAATTTGGCGTGCTAAGCCCAACAGTCCTCCAAAATTGACCTTAAATTAGGTTAATATTATTAAAAGGTCCAACAGATGAATATGATATGAAAAGGTGGGATTATTAGTGGGATAAGTGTGAAAGGTGGAATTATTAGTTTCCAATCATCCTAAAAAAATAAAAATTGAAAGGCTACATAACAATGAAGCATATTCTAACAATGGAGATCTTTTAACCATTGTAATTATCAAAGAAAAACTAGACCAAGGACCACTTCACAACACTCTACTGTGTATTATGCAAGTAAAATTCCCCAGTTCACTAAAGTCTTTCCACAAAAGACGGAGGGATTAGTAATGGAGGCTATAAAGGAGTGTTAACAATAGAGTTTTCTTCATCACTTTGTCATGCTCGTAGAAAGAAGATGCTTATTTAAAAAGTATGCAGCAGAGGGTAAATTTTGAAATAGTCCAAAGGCTGGAAAAGGTTGTAATGTTGTAGAATTATTGATTAGGGAAGTAGAGCAGGAAGATATAGTACTTTACCACAAACAACTCATCACTAAGATTACATTCCACAACCCATTAAGATTATTTTTTTTATACAGTTCATATTTGAACATTCTTTCTAGTAGCTATAGATACTTTGCCTTGTGAAATAGCAGAAGTTCATAACCATTACAAGATACATGTTCCTATAAAAGTAAACAAATAGATCAAAGTCTTGCCTTGTGAAATAGCAGAAGTTTATTGCGGCGTCCTTTCCTTTCACCATGGGCTTCTGAGCTCAAGAATAAGGAAGTAGCGGATGTGATGGGTATGTGGGTACATAAAGCCATGGCATAGAGAGACTTGTCCAAGACATGTTTTGTTACATCCTTAAAGTATGGAAGCTCTAGTTCTTCACCATTATACATCTCTGCTTTAATGTTTGACATCAACTTCTTTGGACGGAATTGACCAACTAATCCAAGCCACCTGCAAATGCAAATAATAGCATGTAAGTCGACACAATTGCTAGTCAGCACTCAGCAGCACACAGAAACGTCTAAAGGTTCAAATATCCCAAGCCATAAAAAAGAAGGAAACCAAGCAAAGCAACATATTAGAACACTTTACAAACTCTCTTGAACTTGTTTGCTAAAAATCAAATATTCCGTATGACTTCATCAAGCCTATCATGAGATGCTTAACACATACAAATTTAAGATTCCATATTTCCATATACACCTCTAGAGTTCCAGGCCAAACAGCCCATTTGGTACTTGGTCATGAACAAAGGCAATGGGAATTCATTTGTATAAAAATTTGAAAGGAAAATCAATAACCATTCCCATGGTGGTGCTAATTTACCTCCAAATCACCTCATTTTCTTAATAAATTTTCATTCCCTTATAATAACACTCTTTCAAATGGTAACAGATAGGTGATGAATAATATGAAGAAAATACAAGTTTGGGAATGAAATTATGTTTTCCCGGAAATAGTGATGTGTTTCCCTTACTAACTATACTTGAAAATTCATTCCCATTACCCCAATTTATTACCATCAAAGGCGCCTTAAAAGCAAAAGGCATATACTAAGCCTTACAATGTGAAAGACTATTCCACATTAGGATTGCTTCTCAAATTATCTTCAATCTAGAATCTTCAAGAGATGAATTGCTACAATTAGGGAAATTCTGCATAGTACCTCAACATGCATACTTAAAATTTTACATCAGATAACATATACTAGCATAAAGTAACTATTCATAAAACACAGAAAGATGCAGACACGAAAACAGTATATCCAAGATTACTTGGGTTCACAAAATTGAGTAACTTTACAGCATGAAATTAGTACTAATCCTACATTAGCATACAAAATGATTACTACCCAAGTAAGAACAACCCAGCACTCAACATTTGTCAATTTTCACTACCCAATTGATAATACTATCAGTAAAACCCACACATACATAACAAAAACACTCAATTAAAAAGGTCCAATTAAATTGAATTAATAAGAATGAAAAAAATAAAAGCCCAAATAAGAGGAGGAAAAGTGCAAACCAGTCACCAAAAGAAGGACGAAGAAGGAGAGATTGAAGAGAGAAAGAACCAAGTTCTTTCTGAAAAGGAGGAGGAGTAGAAGAGAGGGAAGGGATAATTCCAAGAGGAAAACCATTGCCAATTAGAGAAAGTTGCTGGACACGAAGAGCTTTTCCAGCTCTAGAACCATCAGCAGGAAAAGGGTCGCCAGGAATAGCCTTAGCACAACCATCTAGGTTATGGGTGCTTGCTATGTCCAAGTCCCAGAATAATGAATCCATTGCAGTCCTCAAATTCGCCATTTTTGGCAAAATTGTTTTCTGCTTTGGCAATGGTAGTTTGATTTTATGGGTATCCCCTTATCTAGCTAGCTGAGATAAGCTGTCTGTTTTGGGGGTTTGCAGAGTGAAATCCCCTCAAAGTGAATTTTGAAAGGACTCTCAACGAGGGATTTTGTATTTTCTTCCCTCTCTACTTGTTGTCTGTTGCTCTTCATTTTGGTTTATCATTTTCTAGGGTGACTATTATTTATTTTAGTTTTAAAAAAGTGGGTTTTTCTTTGGATTTGATACATTTTTAATGATCTGTTTGGTAATTGGGATTTTTAATGAACGGTCAGCGCCTCATTGAACCATTACATTTCATCAAGGATAATACAAAAAAAAAAAAAAAATTGTATGTCCCGTAATGACACACTTATCAAGTTGTTTACAAAAAAAGCAAAGTTGTTTTCACGAATCAAGAACGGGAGTTGGGGAGATGCAAGATTCTAACAAGTTATTTACAGTACCTCCTATAGTTCTAGAAATGGGCAATTTTTAAAAGTTCTTTAGTTTCTAGTTTGACCATTTGAGTAGAAATGGAAAATAGCCTAGCTATAAGCTTGACCAAGTTAATTTCTTAAGACGAAAGCTAATAGTCATATTAACTTGTCATGCCAATAAAATTTCAGCCTAATTTTCTTACATGCTAATTTATGTTCCAATGATTATTGTTATTTATATTGGATCACTAATTTTTTTCCACAAATGAATTAGCTTGGCCAAGCTAATTGCATATTTTGTCTCTAATGGTCAAATTAATAGTTAGAATTGTTTTAAGAATTATTGCAAGCAAATCCATAATCATTTGAGATGCTCTAAGAAGAGGAGGATGGACCAACAATTGCTAGCTCAGTTGGGAGCTAACAACTCTTTCCTTGGGCAAGACCTGAGATCGAGACTTGGTATCCCCTTCCCCCATTGCTTGCATCCTGAGATAGAAAAGTCTATGTGACCAACACGTGTACCTTGCCATAAAAATAAAAATAAGAAGAGGAGGATGGTTTTAATTGCCAAGTGAGCCCCAAAGAAATAGCAAATTACCCTACTTAGGCCATGTTCTTTTGGACTTAAAAGCTACAGTAATCAGATCAGATCAGATTATTATTTTTTCGGACGACGGTTTTTTCGAGCATTGTTTTTCCGCTCGACATTTTCCGACGACGGTTTTCGGACTGACTTTTTCAGCGTTGATTATTCGGCCGACTTTTCCGGCGACGATTTTCGGGACGACTTTTCCGACGACGGTTTTCGGAATGAATTTTCCAGCGATGATTAATCGGTCGACTTTTCCGGCGGTGATTATTCAACCGACTTTTCCGGCGACGATTTTCAAACCGAGCTTTTCGACGGCGATTTTCAGGACGACTTTTCCGACGACGGTTTTCGGACTGAATTTTTCCGGCGGTGATTATTTGGCCGACTTTTCCGGCGAAGATTTCCAGGCCACGTTTTTCGGCGACGGTTTTTGGGACAACTTCTCCGACGACGGTTTTCGGAATGACTTTTCCGGTGGTGATTATTCGGTCGACTTTTTCGGTGACGGTTTTGGAGTCAAATTGAATGAAGGGTTTGAAAAGAATGAAAAGTAAAATACTGAAGTGGTGAAATGAAATGAGCTTGAGGTTTTGGGCTCATTAAATTTTTGTCCCTAATAAAAATAAAAATAAAAAATTATAAATATAAATATAATCAAATCAGAAAAACTCAAATCAGATCAGATCATATCAGATCAGACAAACTCAAAACAAATCAGATCAGACCAGACCAGTCCTAAAGAACAGAGCCTTAACTAGAAAGAGAAATAGCTTTAAATCTAATGTGTCATTAAGCTAATTTGACAACTAGTTTGCCATTTGAGATGCTCTTATGAGTTAGACATTTACACTTTGTAAAAGATTTAATCTTTATTTATAGGGTTAAAACAAGACAAGAATTTTATCGATGTGACACTAGGTCGATGAGAGAAAATCAGGCAAGAAAAATAAAAGAATGATAAACCTAAATTTGTATGTGGATTGGCATCCTTGTCCTATGAACATTTTTTAAAGATCACCTAAAATTGGGAGAGAATCTCTAACCACCTATATGATTTTATCATTACTTTGAAAAATAATGAGTGTTATTAACTGTCCTTATTGTTTGCTACATTAGATATTCAGCATTCTTACTTTTTTAACTTATTGTTTGCTACATTGGATATTCAGCATTCTTACTTTTTTAAGAGTTGTATTAGATTGGTAGGTAGTATGTGGGGTAAAAATAATAAGTAGATAATGCATGTAAGACCATTTACTTTAAAAGAAAATGTACCAAACTTTTAGGAACATCCCAAAGAGGAATATGTAGTAAACATTTAGATTCAAAGGAAACAGAATAGTTCAAGGGCACTCAGTCAGTTGAGTCATTCCGATAGAAAAAATGAGCATAAGATGATCTTCTAATGACACATTGGTTAATGGTGACCCAAATTGCAAAATGACAATAAGATGAGCTTTTTTTTTGGTAAATCAATAAGATGAGCTTTTAATGAAACAATGATTCATTTTAATAAAAACGGTTCAAATATAGCAGAAAAAAAAATCGCTCAAATTGCAAAAGGATAGCTGGATAACCTAACGGTATGGATTTACACACTCCTTTTTTACTCAAAGCACTCCACTTTTTTCGCTCCTCTCAACATCGCTAAAACAAAAGAGGAGTGCCTTGAGTAAAAAAGTAGTGCGTGAATAAGTACCCCTAACATCGTCCTTGACTAAACTCGATTACTTGAAGATTAAATTATGAGAAAACGCCTGAAGATCATGATAGCCCTTTGCACTGCTTTTAATGATCATGAACATACTTCATACTTGCATATCCCTTACTAATTTATGAGAATTTGCAAGTATATAGTAAAATAAAGACCAAGTTAAAGTTGCCAAATACAGGAGTTAATGTTGGCCATGAGTTCAGATTACAGAAATTTATCTTTACCACCTTTTTCCAGAAAGGGACAATAACTGCTCATATTCACCACTAATGCAAACATTATCCAATAGAAGTTGAGTATTAGACATAAATAGATGGTGGACATGGGTAAACCATACTGTAAACAAAAAGTTTCAACAAGTGCAAGTCCAATGGTTGAATTATAGTGCTATCAACCTTGCAGTTTATTGCCCATCCACAAGGTGGACTGTCTTACAACATTCAATTAACAAACTAAAACCAAATGCACATATTGAACAAAAGCATGGTTTCTCAAATAGCAAAATTTTTGAATCTTCTAATGCTTGAGTTCAACTAGCCATTGGGTGGTTGTAAATGTATTCAATGGCGAGCTTACTGGAGTCAATTTTATCAGCCTCCAAATCGGGAATCTCCAGCTTGAATTCCTCTTCTAGAGCCATTACAAGTTCTACATTGTCCAAGCTATCTAAACCCAGATCATTCTGGAAATGGACATCAGGCGTGACCTACAAAACAATTACAAACCAAGACTTTGTAACTCTAGGTACAAAAACAGCTTTCTTAAGTATGACACAGTTCCTTTTAAATCTCCTTTACCATATTATCACACAAAAACAGAAAGGTTAAACACATAATCCAATACCAAACCAAGGAACACAATGCACCAGTGTTTCAAATGGAATGTAAACAAACTACTTAGCTAGCTTGTCATGGTTGGAAAGAGCTTTAGAAAACCATTTTACTTTATAGCTCAATACAAGTGAATCAACAGGAGTTCACTTGTATAGAGCCAGAAGTCCACAGTTTTGTCCACACGTAGATAGGATAGAGCCAGATTATGTATTGTGTTCCTTGGTTTGGTATTGGATAGGATAGTGAATCAACAGGAGTTCACGCATTGGATAGGATAGTGAATCAACAGGAGTTCACTTTTGCCTAATAGGTATTGGACTTCTCACTTTGTCATACAAGTGAAGTCCACAGTTTTGTCCACAGTAAAACCACAGTTTTACTTGACAATGAACCATGTGTCAAATGAATCAGATTATGTACACACGTAGATAGGATAGAGCCAGAAGTCCAAAGTTTTGTCATAGAACATCTAAGATCACATATTAGGCAAAAGTGAGAGGGCTTTAATAGTCTATCAGGAACATAATTACATTCCTAGTTCTCCATAGATAATTGTGGATATTATCAAAAGCTTCAGCAACAGGAAGGGAGTTTGGAAGGTGCTGTAGTTTTTTTCACCCAATTCCATCTTAACAGACCTTAATAAATATAACAGAGGTTTTCAGTTCTTTTTGAAAGCCTGCAACTATTTCCCCTCCTAGTCCATCACTGTAGTGCTTTAAGACTTGAAGCATCTGACTTATAATCTTACATAGATAAGGCTTCTAGGCCTAGCCCTACAAAGGTCTAAGTAAAGAATACAGAACACCGATATTGTTCAGACTTTTAGAGCCTTGAACTACGTATTAGTGTCATAAAGGGTCAATCCATCTATCACAAGCAAACACTCCTTTTCATGTACAAACTTCTTCCATTCCTAAATAATTGCAACACTCTGGCTAAAAAGCTATCTACTTTCTTTTTTCTTATTTAAAGTGCAACAATTATTTAGGAACGGAGGAAGTGATACATTAGTCATGATTTCCATAATTTATTGCCAACCCAATTTGCAACTAACCAACCAATCGAGCATTATACAGCTCCACCAAATATTACATCATTCCACACTAAAGTATTGCTAGTAACTATAAAACCCATTGAGAGTGAGGGATAGATCAGGTGGTAGTAGCTTCTCTCCCGGTTCCAAGAGATCTGGATCGATTCTCATCCTCGCCCTTGTGGCTCTCTAAACACACAAAAAAAAAAACTATAAACCCCATTACTCTGATTTGCATTACTCTATAAAGACTTCTTTTTTAAATCTATTTTCTTCAGAAATTCAGTTTTTTCCTGTTATATTGCACTATCGGGCCCTAATTTCAGTGTAGAGAAGAGGAAAGGAGTTGAAGATGCTCAATTCACATCCTCTATCCTGCAGTTATCAAGGTCATTAGATTGTGAAGCTAGAGTTCAATATGTAATCATGTCTCATAGATATATTAAGAAAATCCCTCACATTTCAAAAAAAATAAAAAGCCTAGATCATAACTTTTAATAGCATAAGCCCGTATCCAGCCCAACTGAACAAGGACAGAACCAATAGAAGATTATCAAAACATTTAAAGCCATTCGATGGCACATACACCCAATTGCACCCAAAAAAAAAAAAAAAATTAATGGCACATCAACTTATTTTCATTCAGGAAAAAGAAATGTAGTGGCGTTTTGATTTCTTTCCAATGCCAAACTTCGCTAGTGTAGTCCAAAGCTTGGCAAAAGTTCATTTCACAATATACTTGATTACAGGATTTACAGCCTTCCTCCATAATCTATTGCTTGTATACAAGGAATGAAGGAAATGAAGAGAAATGAAGGGAAGGGAGGGGGAAAATCCCTTTGTTTGAAAAATAGGTTGTCGGAAGGAAGGAGAAGGAGAGTGAGAGGGAGACGTCCATTTTCCCCCTTTTAAAAAGTAATATTTCTCAAAAGATGGAGTGTTGGACTATTTATTAGTGTCATATCAGTTTTTGATTTGTTTGGCAGTCCAATAATCAGATTAAGATGATTAAAATCTTCCTATGTTTGTAGAGGGGTGCCAAAATATTCAACATATACAATCCCGTCATTTCCTAATCTAAATCCACAGCTAAAATAATTGGATAAACTTTAGAATGCAAAATTCGCACATCATATTACTTCCATAAGGGGAAAAATTATAGATTTTCTTTGAAGGCCAAACATCTTAAGTGAAGTTCAAAGCAGTCAAAGTTCAATTCACAATCTATTTAATTAAAGTCTTCCTCTAGTATCCAACATTGACACACATTATTTGAATAGAAAGAAATGGAGAGAAAGGAAGGGAAGGGAGGGGAACAAATATCCTTGTTTGGAACATAGGTTGGGAGAAGGAAGGGAAGGAAGAGTCAATTACTCAATTACCTCCGTTTCGCAAAAAACGCAACAAATTGGATGGCACGGACTCCTAGTCCATTTTTGTTGTGAGAGTAAAAGGGATAGAGAGAGAAAGTAGGGTATGTGATGATGAGAGAGATAGGAAGAAAAAACTTACAAAAATGGAATGATTAAAATTGTTGCATTTATTTTGAAACTTCCTAAAATAGAAATTGTTGCGTTTATTTCGAAACGGAGGAAGTATATATATATCCCTCCAAGGAGAGAGGCAATTGGAAGAAAAATAGAGCTCCACCTTCTCCCTCCCTCCCTATCTTTTCCCTTCCCTTCACCTCCCCCTCCATATTGCAATCCAAACATAGTGCAAGTATAATCAAAAAGTTAAATCTCCTCCCGACAAAAGAGCATCACCATGTCGTGATAAGCAACACTCCTAAATATATACTAATACATGTTATTCAAGCAATAAACATTTCTCTTATCTTAACTTCAAGAAAACACTATCCTTGAACACAGCCTTTAAGTTTTGCTTGCAGAAATGATTCAGTAATGTGAAATAAAAGACAATGATACCTTAGAAGAAGCTTTGAATCAAATACTATAGAAACCAACAAACCAGAAGGGAAGATAAAAGTGAGTTAAGAAATACATTACTAATCCCAGACCCTGTAAAATCTAAAAACCCAAGCATCCACTGTTTAACATACAAAAGCTAAATCGCAACTATAATTTTCAAAAAATGGACATCAATCAATTAAGAAAGTAAGAACAATAAGGTCGAAACAATCCAATTAAGCATGTATGGGGGAAAAAAAAGAACCCTAATCTAAAAAACACAGGAGTGTGGGGTGGTTAGAGAGAGAAAGAGGACCTTGCAAGGATCGATTTTGGGGAAATCTTTGATGACGGAGAGGACTCTATCAGTGACTTGATCTTTGGAGAGATGGTCATCGTGTGATGAAAATGTGCGAGCAATTAAGGTTGGGAAACTCTGCAATTTGGTGGATCGAGAACATGAAAGTGCAGTTTGAGAAACAGGGATTCGAATGTGCCCTAATACTGCCTTTTTCAGAGCTCCCATCATCGCCATTTCTTTTTTCTCCCTTGTGGACTAAAGATGCAGAATAAGGTTTTTTGTTTCAACAACAGAACGCCAGGAGCTCACTGCTGGAGTTTATACAAATCACTTCAACTTTACCGCAAATTACAATTGTCAATTGGTGAGCAAATTCGGATACCGGATCCGATCCGAAAATAATTTTGTAAACTTTTTTGTAAAACAATGGGGTCAAAAATCGGATCTATATCGAAAATTGGATCAAGAAATAGGATATCTGGAAATGTGGATCGGAAAATCGAATAATCCAGTTTTTGAATGTGGATTATTAGAATTTCTTAAACCACGATCCGACTTTTTCTAACTTTTAAAAAACTGGATTGGATATCCGTTTTTTCGAATAAAAAAATTGGCTTTGGTTTTTTTATGCCCGGTACACATATTATTTATATTAATTCAATATAGATGAATATTAATTTAAAGTTGAATGAACAATATTTAGGGTAATGTTGTATGTAGCCCTAAAGGTTATATGTAAGCATTAAATGCATTTTCTAAAATGGGAAAAAAGTTGGGTATTTATGACAAAATCATACACATCGATGTAAGCCTCTTATATAGGGTTGCATATAGCATTTTCCAATTTAGATGACAAAATTATATTAAGGGCTTGTTTACTTCAGCTTAAATTCAGTTCAGTTCAGTTCCCAATTTCCTTCTCTTATAAAATATTACTTTTAGTTCAGTTCAGTTCATTAAATTCAGTTCAGTTCAGCTATATTCAGCTAAAGTAAACGAGCCCTAAATGAACATCTATCATCAACAATAAACATCAGTTAATTATGAGTTACATGTATATGAGAAATATCTTCCTCTAGGTACACATGTGTGTACTCCCTCTGAATTCTACCGCATATACCTATCGTTGTTAAACCTGACACGCCTTTTAGTTACCTTTTATTAATTTTGCCTTTTATTCTCAAATTACACACTTTTGCTAACATTTTTGTAAGTGAAAGAAAACCACCACCAACAAGCATGCTTGTTTTAATTCGATTATAATGACCCCTTCCCTCTCCCCCATGCATGTCGTGGTTTAGGCCTTCCACTTTTTAAGTTATTTATTTTTTTCCGGCCTTAGTCTTAGCTAGTTTTACTTTTTTTTAGTGGTTGTTGGTCTCTTTTAGAATTTCACTCTTTGGTTGGACATACAGCTATATTTTTGTTATGTATTCTCAAAGGTTGGTCGTTCTAGGCTCTCCTCGCGTATGAACTAGTGTTGCCATTTAATTACGAGATATTTGAGTGTTAGTGGAGTGTTCTTTATTTATAGTTGAGTTTGTTTGTTCTTCTATTCATAATGAGTTTTGTGCTTCCTTGTAAGTCTTAGCTTGGTTATACGAGAAGCGAGGTTGTGTTCTTGACTCTGAATTGAAGTCATAGACTTTTGAAGCAAGGTTGGATTTTATTCACAATCAATTAATTTGTTCAGCGATTTATATAATTTTCTCTCGCAATTGAAAAGAGGATCAATTATTGTTTTTCTTTAGGAATTGACTTTGCTATATAAGATTTAGAGAAGAAGAATGATTTTAAGCGTAAGTATTATTGAGTATATTCAAGAGTATTTATAATACAAAGTTGTTAAGCAAAGATAAAACAAACTCCTAACATTTAGGAAAACCTAAATGTATCTAATGCTTGGTACAAAGGAAGCCTAACTACTGTACATAATAATAGCAAAATAATAGTTAAGATACTAACAGCATTGACTTAGTAAAATAACATGTGCTACACCAATTACTGACTTATATCCCCCCGCAAAATTGGGGTTCGAGAGACCAAACCAATTTTGGTAAGGACAGTATGAAACCGAGCCAAAGGAAGGGGTTTCGTTAAACCATCTGCTAGTTGGTCAGAACCCGCTACATGTTGAACCCGAAGTTGACCTTGCTGTACTTGTTCACGGACGAAATGAAAATCTAAGGCGAGATGCTTCATCCGTGAATGGAAGATAGGGTTTTTTGAGTAATTTGTCGCGCTAATGTTATCACAATAAATAGTGGGAGTGCTTGCGAGAGGTACATTAAGCTCATGAAGCAATGATCGAAGCCAGATAAGTTCAGCTGTAGTAGAAGCAACAACACGAAATTCAGCTTCCGTAGAGGAACGTGCCACACCTTTTTGTTTCTTCGAGCTCCAAGACAAGGCGTTTCGGCCGAGATAAACAATGTGGCCCGAGGTAGAGGTGAAAGTGTCACGATCACCCGCCCAATCAGCATCAGAGTAGGCATGCAGGTGCATCGGAGAGTCTCGAAACAAATGCAGGTCGTGTGTTATTGTTCCATTGAGATAACAGAGGAGACGGCGAAGGGCTGCCCAATGAGTGTCCAATGGGGCATGCATGAACTGTGATAATTTATTTACAGCAAATGCTATGTCAAGCCGGGTGAGAGACAAGTACTGTAAGGCACCAACAAGAGTGCGATATTCACCGGGATTTGAAATGGGAGAGCCGTCATGAAGGGTGAGCGGGGGATGAGCAACCATAGGAGTCGAGGTGGATTTTGCTTGAGACATATTAGCACGAGCCAAAAGATCGGCAATGTATTTTTGCTGACTAAGAAAGAGACCATGAGAGGAGGGATGCAATTCAACACCCAGAAACTAGGACAAGGAACCGAGATCCTTTAAGGAGAACCGGCAAGCAAGAAGATCGATGAACTGTTGGAGAGTATTTTTAGAAGGGCCTGTGATAATAATATCATCGACATACACAAGTAAATAAAACGTTGTGCCACGATGATTGTAGATAAAGAGAGATGAATCAGCCACAGAATTAATAAATCCAAACGAGAGCAAGAAAGTGCGGAGCTCATTATACCAAGCCCGAGGAGCTTGTTTCAACCCATAAAGAGCCTTACGAAGCTTGCAAACATAGTCAGGTTTGGTGTTATCAATAAATCCCGGTGGTTGAATCATGAAAACATCCTCGGTGAGCGTACCTTGGAGGAAGGCACTATTGATGTCTAGTTGGCGAAGAGACCAACTTTTAGTAACGACAAGAGATAAGATGAGCCGAACAGTAGTAGCTTTAATGACGGGACTAAAAGTTTCAGTGAAGTCGAGCCCAGGTCGTTGATGAAACCCCTTAGCCACAAGTCGAGCCTTGAAGCGTTCAATGTCACCTTGAGGTGTGTACTTGATGCGATATACCCACTTATTGCCAACCAAATTTTGAGAGGGATGAGGTGGAACAAGCTCCCAAGTATTATTGCGTTGGAGAGCATTAAATTCTTCAGTCATAGCAGCTCTCCAATCAGAATTTTTAAGGGCTTGGGTAATGTTGGCGGGTTCACATGGGGTGGTAACACTAGAGTAAGCATATTTAGGATTTGGCTTTCGAATATTATCCTTGAGCCTTGTGGTCATGGGATGAGTGGTTTGAGTAGTATGTGATGGGCTGATGGGAGGAGTAGTATCATGGGTATTTTGTTGTGGGCTATTTGAGAAGGACATGGAGGGAGTGGGAGATGCAGTAGGTGAATCATCCAAAGCTACGACTGCCAAAGAGGGAAGTAAAGGTACAGTAATAGCAACATTATCATCATTGGATGGAACTTCTTTGACATTTTCCGAAGACCTGCACAAGTTAGTATACGGAAACACATCTTCCACAAACCGCACATGTCTTGATGTATAAATTTTGTGAGTAGTGGGATCGAGACATAGAAAGATACTTTGAGTAGAGGAATAACCAATAAAAACACATGAGATAGATTTAGGGTCAAGCTTATGAGACGTGTATGGCTTAAGCCAAGGGTAACATAAACAACCAAAACATCGTAATTTTGTGTAATTAGTTGTATGGCCAAATAATTTTTGATAAGGAGATTGATTTTTAAGAGAGGGGGTAGGAAGTCGATTGATTAAGTAAGTTTGCAGTGGCCATGCTGAACGACCAGAAAATGGGGGGAAGATTTGCACGAGTTAATAATGATAGACCTGTTTCAACAATATGCCGATGACGACGTTCGGCATAACCATTATGTTCAGGAGTGTGAGGAGGAGAAGTGAGATGTGATATGCCATGAGATGTGAGATAAGGAGTTAATTTAATAAATTCACCACCATTATCAGAAAAGAATTGTTTTATTTTCTTGTTAAAAAAATTTTCAACAAGACTTTGAAATTTAATAAATGTACTGTAGACATCAGATTTTTGTTTTAATGGGTAAAACCATATATATTTTGTAAAGTGATAAAAAAATATAATATAATATTTGTAAGAATCAATAGATAAAATAGGAGAGGTCCATACATCAGAAAATATTAAATCAAGAACATCATGAGAATGAAGAGTAGATTTAGAGAATGGCAATTTGTGACTTTTATTAATCTGACAAGCATTACAATTTGACATATCATAATGAGAAATAGACAAATTATAATGCGAATTTAAATTTTTGATAACAAAAGAAGAAGGATGCCCTAATCTATGATGCCAAGCACTAGTTGGCAATTTGGAGGAAGTAAAAACATACGGAGAAATAGAAGGTCGCCATTCATATATGCCATCCTTAATTTGACCTTGAAGAAGTACTTGGTTCGTGGAAAGCTCCTTCACATGAAAAAAAAGAAGGTAAGAATTCAATGCTCATATTGTTATCTTTGCAAAATTGTGAGATGGATAGAATATTTCTAGAAATTTGGGGAACATGCAAGACATTATGAAAATGAAATTTGTGAGAAGAGGTGTGTAAAGTAAACGAACCTGTGCTTTGAATAGGCAAGGAAGAACCATCTCCAATGACTAACTCATCAGTACCCTCATAAGGACAATGGTAGGATAAGTTAGCTAAATCATTAGTGACATGGTGCGACGCACCACTATCCAGAAGCCACCCGGATGAGGAGGCACGGGCCAAGGTCGCAGTATGCACTTGTGGAAGCTTCTTAGACCGGGCAACGGCAAAGGGTGGTACAACAATAGTTGGGTACTGCTGCTTGAACACACCACAGTTAGCAAGATAATGACCTTGCTCATGGCACCATTGACATCTACCAAGGAAGGGACGAGCAGAACGCGGAGCAGCAAGCGCAAAGCCGAGTATCCCATGACTAGCAGAGTGTTGTGGTGCCCTAGTTGGATGTTGTGCCAAGTGCACTGAAGCAGGGATGTTGATTGGAGCACGAACAGAGGTAAGAAGTTCTTTGTTGATGAGCTTCTCATGAAGTTCATCAAAGGAGATGGTCGAGTCCCGAGCATTCACCGCATCAATGAAGGATTTGTACGTATTGCTCATAGTCAAGACCAGACAACACCTTCTCGATGATGTCTTCATGATCCATCGGCTTTCCCATCGAAGCGAGACGATCAGTGCATTGCTTGATAGATTGCATATATGAGGAGATGGATTGAGTGGTGTGGGTTATGTTTGTGAGAGTAGTTTTTATTTGTTTAAGATGCCCTCGAGAGGGGTTTGCATAAGTCTTGGCAAGAACATTCCAAGCATCTTCGCCGGAAGCGATTTGAGAGATCAACGGAATAATATCCTGAGAAAGTGTACCAACAATGGCACCAAAGACGAGCCTATCTTGGCGAAACCAAGAAATGGCTGCGGGGTTGGCAACCGAATTGCTGTCGGCATCAACAATTGAAGCAGGAGGAGAGTTGTGGCTGCCATCAACAAATTTCCATAGGTCGTAACCAAGGAGAGTGGCCTGAAGCTGAGTTTTCCAGGCTATGTAGTTGGTGGCAGTAAGTTTGATACAATTATGAACTTGAATTAGGGTAAAGGGTTTGGTGGGATCATTGGTGTTAGGGATCAAATTAATTGGTGTCAGGGGAGGCCATTGATGTGAAGAGAAGAGTTGCAGAGAAGGATTGTAGAGAAGAAAAAAAATTGGAAAGGATCTTTTAATCTGATACCATATAAGATTTAGAGAAGAAGAATGATTTTAAGCGTAAGTATTATTGAGTATATTCAAGAGTATTTATAATACAAAGTTGTTAAGCAAAGATAAAACAAAATCCTGACATTTAGGAAAACCTAAATGTATCTAATGCTTGGTACAGAGGAAGCCTAACTACTGTACATAATAATAGCAAAATAATAGTTAAGATACTAACAGCATTGACTTAGTAAAATAACATGTGCTACACCAATTACTGACTTATATGCTATTCATAATGTTTATCTAAAGGAGGCTCCATAACTACAAAGATTGGAGAAATAGCTCTCCATCAAAGCTTAGTCTCTTTGAGAAGAAGAAACCAAAAGTACTCATTCATGGAGATACTTTGTCCTAGTTCCTTCTTCTTGCAACTCACTTGTCGACTATGAGCCTAGAATCTTATTTTAGTACTTTAGGCTAATGGGATTGTTCATTTATCATTTACGCTCATGATAACAATACCCTTCTAAAGTTCTACCTCCCCGCTTAAAGGCTAGTGCCTTTTTTTATTCAAATCCCTCCTTATAAGTGTGTTACTACAATACTAACTAGTTTTTTCGTCCTTGTGGCAAATTTTTTATAGAAAAAAGAATTAAAGACAAACTAAAAACGAGAATGATGCAAAAAATTAGGACCTAGTGATAATGGAGTGGTAGTAGCTTGCTAGTAAGTATCTTCATTTCTCACCCAATCAGTGGAAGACCAAATTTTACCATGTCCTTTAATTTGCTTGAGGAGGCATCCATCCCCTTCATCATTCTCCCTCATGAAAAAAGGATTTTTTAATTGTAGGGCTTAGTAACTCATTAACAACCAATAAGTTGGTACCTTCTTTGCTAGTTAGGAACAATAATCTTTTGCATGAATCTATGTCCTAAAATAATATTGTTTTTGAAACTAAAATAGGAATTATGTAACATGTGTCTTTGCAAATGTCTTAATGTATAACCTCAACTCACATTTAAAAAATATCAATTTGACAAAAACACCAACATAGAATTCAAAGTTATTTCAATCAAATGGACATTTTATTTATTTATTTATTTATTTATTTATTTATATCTTTTGCATGACTTTGTTTGCTAGCAATCATCCTGATAAGTTTCACAAATGTAGGGTCTAAAATGATCAATTTAGAACAAGCTAAGGAAACACAAACAACCTAACCAGTTAGATAGATAGAGGTAAAATGGATTAAGGGGACCAATAATATCCAATACGCCTGAAAAAAGAAAGGTTTAAAGTAAAATTCTGGAACCATATTGGTTTGCCATATAGAAAGCATGCACAAAAATGACAAGTATAAACCTTTGAAAAAAGTACAACAACGGAAAATGCCTAATACCTCAACTTGATGTTTAAAACACATCTCAAGTGGCATTAGGCATCCCTTGTACAACAACCAAGCACATAAAATGAACACATAATGAAAATAAAAACTTACTCTCCGAGACAACATTATTATCTTTTAACTGTTGGCAAAAGTTTAGTTGTAAAGTTTAGAATTAGAGTTTTAACTTTTTTGGCTATTATTGGATGTGACTGTTGTTTATACAAACGTGTTTGGTAACACTTGATTGTTTGATAAAAGCTTATTGTACAAAGTGAAAATTATAGACATTGATTATTTTGGGTGAAATAAGAATGAATAAAAAGGTGGGTAATTTTGTCAAATTATTTGACAATTTACAAAACTTTGAACAAAAAAAAAATGCTTGAGTAACTTTTTGAGAATTAGAGTTTTGGTCCAAAAACTCTATTTCAAAACTTTCCCATCAAACACCAGTATTATAGATTTGAATCAATCAAACCTCTAATATTGGTTTAAACATCTAAACTCTATTCAAAAAACTAAATGCCAAACATAAGTCTTTATTGTACAAACATTTAACAAAGTGAACGCATGAACACCAACTTTTACCCTTAACCCAATCTAAGATGAATAGAGCTATTCTAGCACTGATTTCCTAAATACTACTCCATCCATATTAGTTTATCTGCAACAATGAATATTTTAACTCTCATATATATTTTCAATTGTTGCAAATAAAGCGATACGGATTGAGTAGTTTGAAAAAATGTTGTATAATTTTAAAAAATTCTACTCATAAGTAGCAATAATAATCTAGCATGTGGAAATCCTATATAAGTATGAAAAGTTTGTTTTTCATAATTGATAAAGAATCATGAAACTATAAACCCAGTTTCTTCCACTTGTAAATTATTTAACTTTGTAAGATATTATTGTTAGTTTGTCACATTTTTGGTTCAAAATAACATTATCCACTCTCAATCTTGCACCACAGTGTATGTGAGCGCTCTAAACTTCACTTCTATGAATCCACTTCAAAATGATTCAATGGGCAAAAACTGGCAACTGTGGCCTGGCCCTGAGATGAAATTAAAGCAATAGAGCTTGACTTGGACGTACATTGACAATTTGCATTTCTATTTTATTTTTTTTATAGTACTTCCTCCGTTTCGAAAAAAACACAACAATTTCTATATTTGGATGTTTCAAAATAAATGCAACAATTATAATCTTCCATTTTTGTAAGTTTTTTCTTTCTATCTCTCTCATCATCACATACCCCACTTTTTCTCTCTATTCTTTTTACTCTCACAACAAAAAATTACCTAGGAGTCCGTGCCACCCCAATTGTTGCGCTTTTTTCGAAACGGAGGAAGTATTAAAATCTGCTCCCATTCAGATCATTATATATAGTACCGAGTATATATTCAACATCAATAATATATAATACTCCATATGTCCCTTTTTGTTTGCCCCATTCTCTTTTTCCTCATCTCTCGAGACACAACTTTAAACGAAAATATCTTTAGATACATGTAATAAAAAATTATATAAATTGCATATGAAAAAAGTACACATTGAGCTGAATCAAACGAGATCTCATTTGACTATATTTTTCCTTATATGTATAAAATTATAGAGAGTCAAAGTTAGCAAATGAACAGTGTCAAAAGTCAATATGGGACAAACAATAAGGGACGGAAGGAGTACCAATCATGTCAAGAAAACACCAAAAATTAAAACACAAAATTGGGGGAAACTGGGAAATAATAGTCATAGCAATTAATAAAGCAATCAATTAGAATGATCGCAAATACGGCAAAAAATTGACACAAAAATTGGAGGCTTTCACAATTATTGACACATATTTGTCAGTTGTCTGTCACATAAGCTAAAATTGACGGTTGATACCAATAACTATAGAGATTTTATTTACTCCCTCCAAACATAAAACTTTCAACAATTGGTTTTGCACGCATTTTGAGGAAGCGATTTAAGGGTGTAAACGAAAAAATTAGCCAAAATGGTTTTAATACAATCAAGAATGTGATTATAAGTTCCTAATATTAAAATTATATTGACTAATTTCTTCGTTTACACCCTTAAATCGTTTCCTCAAAATGCGTGCAAAACCAATTGTTGAAAGTTTTATGTTACAGAGGGATTACTATCAATTGTAAATTGATACTGACAAGAGTGACAATTACAGATTTGCCCCTTTTGCTATCAGATCAATTGTACGTGCTAATGGATGTCTTTAATTAGTTTTTAAGGTGCTGTTAGTGTGAAAATTAATTATTTGTCAATAAATAAATTGTAACAAACACACGTTAATTACAGAACACCGGTTGTGTCCGATGAGTGTAATTTTGCAAAATAAAAGAAGAAGAAGAAGAAGAAATTAGAGGAAGGTTCGTTGAAGATACCTAAGCTAGTGATATGATGAATGGTATGATTGAGTATGATGGTGCGTGGTGGAGTTAGCGAATGTGAATAGTGAAGACGAAAGTAGCGCAGGTGGCATTTTTAATTTGGCGGCGAATCCGCACGTTCTATTGCTGGTGCTTACTATTCAACGAGTTTCCGGAAGTGTGAAACATTTTAAGGTAATTTTGACAAATTTTAAGGATAGTATAGTGATCCAAACACTAGCTAAATTTGGTGTTTTGACATTATATTTTTAACAAATTTACAAAAATGTTTTTTGATATAATTAGATATATAATATTTTGAGTGAGAAACTGGTTATTTACCAACAGTGGAGGGTGACGGTTAGAGATGTCAACAGGTAGGATAGATCTTGACCGGATCTTGTGGATCTAGATCCGTTTATGCCAAGATGGCAAGATGGATCCAGATGATGGATTTATAATTCTATACGACTATGATCCATATCTTATGCATCTGAGTCCAAAACGGATCTAAAACATATCCATACTTTTTTTTAGATAATTTTAATATTCAATACTAATTATGTACTCTGTAACATTTTTATTTGCAAAATATTATAATACAATTGGTGAATTAAAATTTTGGAAATACAATTGCACACATATTTTGAATAACAATGTAAAACATTTTAAACCAAAAATAAATAAATTATTAACATACTAAATTATTGAATTGAAGAAACACTCCAATGAGCCTTAAAGAAAACTAAAAATTACTCATGTAGAGTATGGTATAGCAACAAAAATATATTTTATTTCTTTATAATTGGTGTTTTTTTTTAAAAAAGTTGGTCCACTGATCAGGATCCTAGAACTAGATGTGGTGGATTTGAAAAAGTTAGGATCCAGATCCTAACTTTTCGGATCTGGACTGGATCCAAAATCTGTTGACATCTCTAGTGAGGGTCACTGGATTGTTGAACACAACTCCTGAATAGGTCCAACACAAATTAGAAAATAAACACACATGTACCAATAGAATGGTACCCATGCTATGCACATTAGTTTATTTTAGATAAACATATAAGGTTTAATGGACATTATTTAAACCTCAAATTAGACCAAATAAACATTCATTAACAACAATGCACCTTCCTCTAGGTACACATGTGTTTACCTTCTCTGGATTCTAGCTCCACGGCCTCCACCTTCTACAAACACCTCATGTGTGTACCTTTTGATTTGTACAATGTATTTTCCACTAGGTACGCATGTGTGTACTTTTTAATTTGTACACGGCCATGATGGGCCACGCTACTAGTTTGATACGATTATAATCGAATCCAATGAGAGTAATTTTGTATATAAATTTGACACGAAAGTAATAGAGCTATTTAATTACGGATGATTCATCTCAAATTAGATAATCTAATTAAAAAAATGGCCTAGCTTCTTCGGTCTCGGGATGAAAATGGATCGCAGGGGGCACCAGTCTATTTGAACTTCACCCTCATTCATCGACCACATCTGTCGGTTATAGGGAAGATTACAATATGAGTTAAGATTAAGCTTAAGGTTGCTCAATGCGACTCATTAAGATATCAAATACATTCCAGCTCAAATTAAATGAGTCAAATTTGGACCGAATCACGCGAGTCGAGTCACTCCCGATAAGATCGATTAGAAGAATATCTAATTTCTAATAATGTTGTTTGAAGTATTAAAGGAAAATTGCAATAAGGTTATAATAATACAACCTTGCAAAAGTATTCAAGCAAAAAGGAAGCAAAAAGCTAGCAATCACAAACTTACAATTTGCAAGTCTTCTATCATCATATGCTATATAGTGTGGAGATGAAATAGTTGAATTAGGTGGAGCATCAGCCGCAATTTTTAATTAATTAGGTGAATTGTTGAAACGCATGGATCATAGGTGAAATAGATGAATTGGGTGTAGTCTTCTACCAACGTTGTCTTGGTCTAGTGGTGCTAGGGGCTAGACTTGGTAGGGAGAACCACGATTCGATCCTCCACAAGTACGTTGGGAGGAGTTTAAAACCTTAACCCCAGGACGCGCTCCGAATCCGGATTAGCCCAAAAGGGTGAACCGGGTGGGTATACCAAAATATATATATAGGTGAAAATGTGAAACGCATGGATTAGGTAGAATAAAATAAATAAATAAGTTTTATTTTATAATATTAAAACAAGTTTAATTCAATCTAACTCTGATTGATTTCTCTAAAAAAATATAAAGCAAGAATGATAGAATAAAATTGGTTTATGTTGTGTAATTAAGAGTGATTTAAGGTAATTATTAATTTAATTAATTTTATTTAATCAATAATTAAAAAATAACCTAGACCTGATTGGAACTTATTAGACCTGATTGTAACTTATTAGACCTAATTGGAACTTATTAGACCTGATTGGAACTTATTAGACCTGATGATTGGAACTTATTAGACCTTATTGGAACTTATTGGAGGACCTTATTGGAACTTATTAGACCTTATTGGAACTTATTAGACCTGACATAACTTATTGAAACTTATCTAAATTTATTAAACCTGCTGAAACTTATTTTTTTAAGGTGAAGAGAACGCACCCTAATTTGTAACAGTTGGTTTTTAAAGAAATAAATTGAGATAGATACACTTATATATACAGATGTGGATGGTGGATCAAGTGGTAAAGGGTGATGGATGTTGATGATAGATGGATTAAAAAGGATTACTCTAACGATCCGTTTTGTTATTGATAATAAATCGCCGTAATAGAAATGAATTTAAAGCATAATTTAGCAAAGAAAACAAGGTTACAATCTTCCTGCAAACAAATTCTCATTTCCAAGTTTAAATTTTCTTCATATTTTTGCCCTCAAAAAAAAAAAAACTTCATATTATTATTACTATCCATTACTATTGGAAAAGGGTATAGGACGAAAATTGATGTGTAAAGAAAACTAGATAAATCAGAGGCAAGATAGCACAATTATGGAAATGGATGTTGATTTTCATGCCAAATTTACATATAAATTCATTTTCGATCATTACCGTCATTTATAACCAGTTACCAAATGGGTTGTAGCAGTCGAAATCCCTTTTCCATAATTATATAATAGCGGTGCCGGGCCGGGTTCGACTTTAATTTTTTGCCCAAAATCCAAAAACTTATTGCGGGCCTTTTCGAAACGGATCTAAAAAATTAACTAAAAGGCCTAATTTTAAGTGTCCAAAGCTCGAACAAAGAAAAGAAAAACCGAACAGGGCCAGGCCGAGCTCAAATTTGGGCCTGATATATATGTTCAAAGACCACAAAAAATTGGATCGGACTACTTTTGATCAGCTCTATTGTATACTATTATTTGTGCCATAACTTAGTGTTTGGTTCACATTAACAACTCTGACTTAATTTTAAAAATGATTTAAAATAGAAAAGTTAGTGTTGCTAATATGGACCATTAGGGCTTATTTATGCTTACTGAATTGAGCTGAATATAATTGTTTATAAGAAAAGGAAATTAAGAATTGAACTGAATTGAATTAAAGTAAACTGAATTAAACTCAAAATAAGGTGAAGTAAACAGGGATAGTATAAAGTAATCGGATAAGGGATTCCCACTTGTATTCTTTTATCCATATCCATCAATCATTTAACTCATCAATCATCATCTACTTTTCATCCGGCCGTTTAAATCATCCTATGTGCTAGGTCTAAGAAAATGACCATAGTCAACACTAAATAATTGATTTCTGGTAAGATTATTATCTTCAACGAAACCTTTATAAAGCTAGGATTCATTCTAGAAGAAATCCATTTAGTAAATCAATAATTTAGGGTCCGTTCCATATATTGTGGATTTCTGGGTTTTTTTTTGGGTTTTTTTGTTTTTCAAAGCTATATAATAAATACTTCGTCCGTTTCAAAAAAAAAAAAAACGCAACAGTCAAGTTTTTGCATTATTTATGTTGTATACTTTGACCAAGTTTTGAGCTTTACACATAATAAAAAATATAATCAAGTGGGATCTTGTTAGATTCGTCTCGTTAAATACTATATTAATATCAACTTTTTATATTTTTTAATTTTTCATAATTATAGATATTAATGGTCAAAGTTTTGTCTCGTCATGCGTGAAATGTTGACTGTTGCGTTTTTTTTTAGAACGGAGGAAGTATATGTTTTGAATCAAAAATTGGTTAATCTTATTCAAAATCATATATTTTTTAAAAACTGACAATAGAAAAGTGGAAACACCTTTTTCTTGTTTCATGTTTTTGGTTTTAAAAAACAGAAAACTGAAAATAAAAAAGGATGCGAAATAATAAGCCTTTAATCTTCCAAAAAAGGTGATGTATTACTAAGATTACAGGTTTGAGCTGTCGAACAATATGTCTTAATGGTCACAATATTGTCAACACTAATAAGGGCCCGTTCTTTAGGACTTTATTCAGTTTCATTTCAGTACATTTCAGTTCAGTGTATTATTATATTATATTATTATTTTTTTCAAAAAAAATATTATTATAATCTAAAGCTCTAAATATCTATAAGAAGTTAGTGGTAAGCCTAGATACAATCTGGCCCCCCCACACCCCTAGCTACCGCAAAACCAATACGAGTGAAGATGTGAGCAGCAGCCCGCACGCCGCACGCCAATATCATGTGCTCTAGAAAACCTCTGAATCCGCTTCAGCAGTGCAACAACATCCTCCTTAAATTCACCAAAAGTAGAAAAATAGAAATGAAGGAAACCATACCCTAGAGTAGCACACCAATCTGCATACTTACCCCGTTTGCGAGAAGCTGCATCCAGCACAACACAACTAGGAACAAAATCAGCCATACCAGACTGAGTCAAAGGTGAGGACGACGGTTTTTGGACTGACTTTTCCGGCGGTGATTATTCGGCCGACTTTTCCGGCGACGGTTTTCGGGCCGACTTTTCCGGCGACGGTTTTTGGGCCGACTTTTCCGGCAACGGTTTTTGGGCCAACTTTCCCGGCAACTATTTCCCGACCGACTTTTTCGGCTTTTTTTTTCGCTCGACTTTTTCCCGGCCTACTTTTCCGGCGACGATTTTTCGACCGACTCCCAGACTAACTTTCTGACCAACTTTTCTGATCGAATTATTGTTATTATTATTGTTTTCCGACATCGTTTTTCCGCTGGACATTTTCTGACATCGCTTTTATTTTCGAGGTTTATTCGAACGATTTTTCCGACGACGATTTTCGGGTTGATTTCCCTGGTGTTGGTTTTTTGGTCAATTTTTCCGGTGACGGTTTTCGGACCAACTTTCCCGACGAATTTTATTAAAAATTTAGTTCAGTTCAATTAATTTCATTTCAGTTCCCGGAATCTCACCTCTATTGAAAGGGGCCTAAGTAAGGTGATACTAGTTTTTTTTAAGCATAATACTAGTGAAAATTCTATTGTAGTCTTATGAATTTTGGAATTATTTTAATTAGGTTAATCCAATTGAAAGTAATTTTAAAATTAATTTGAATACATGTTTTATTTTCAAAAATTATTTTATGTCAAAAAAAGATTTTCTAAAAAAACAGAAAATAATTTCCAAAAATAAAAAAAATAATTATAGTAATTAAAAAATGATTTAAATTAGATTTAGTAATTAAAAAATTTAAAAACCAAACAATAATCTCAGCCCTCTATTGTGGTAGGTTGTGGTCTTATGACTACAGACTAGCACAATAGAATCATCCCTAATACCAGTAGTACGTATTATTTGGCTAAATTTACGTGACCTATTTGTAGTGATAAGACCTGTCAGAAATTGGCCCGACTTAAAATTTAATGTTAGCCCAACATGAAAATAGTGAGTTTTAATTTGTTAAAAATAAAGTGACCCAAATACGTTAACGAAAACCCGCTTTTAACCCGACTCAAATTAAAAATCACTATTAGATTTATCATGTACGTTATGGAAGATTTTGGCAAAAATACTTTCAGTCATAAGTTTAAATTAATTTAACATTATTATTATTGGATCACAACACATTATTTGCTATAATGAAGATATATATTTCTAATATTATAATTTGTAATTTTAATTTAGAACATTTGAAATATATTTTGGTACATACATTTGATTAAAATATGAAAAATTAAAAGGTATTATAATACTTTTGAACCCAATGGGTCAATCCGATCCGGAACCAAGTACTTTTGGTTAAAAAAAACAAATATGATTGATACATACCGACATTGACACTCAAACCCGCAATAATCTGAACCCAAAATTGTTTTACCCGACTCGATTGACAACCATGACAGGTATAGTAGTTATCATGTAGATACGTACACTACTAAATAAATACAGAGTAATATAGAAGTACATACTAGTTGTGGTTATTTTATTTTTTATTTTTTTACTGAAAAGGTGCACGGGGAGCCCCCTCATATGTGGTTGTGGGGCCGCATCATCAGTTCATATAATAAAAGAACCCTAAACAACATCTTCATTCAATTCAACAACCACAAGAAATTTAATACAAATATACAATGAATGAAGCGTTATGTTTGTGGTATTGTAGGGCATGGGCAATTGCCGCAATTCATTGATCATGAATCATATACGCAAGCTTAGAATTCCAGCACAAGTCATTACAATTTATGAATTTACAAGTTTCTATGTATAAACTTGCAAGACATGTTTAATTAACTATTAAGATTACCAATTCAAATCATCAATTAACTATTAAGATTATTTCACCCCAAAAAAAAAAAGAAATTTAAAAGAATTGAATATGGAGCTATAGCCCAACAAACGATCAAGAAATGCAATTAAAAAATAACCTAATCATTGTTGAATGTTATTCATGCATTACTTTTAATTAAGTATTATAATTATTCATAATCAATATTAATAAAAAAATAAAATAAATGTTGTTATAAAAAATATAAGCTATCTCATGCATCATGCATGTCATGCAAAATGACAAGCTAATATGACAAACTAATAAAAGATACTAATATGCAAATAGAATGAACACATCCAAAAATCATGATCACACTTCCACCAAGTAAAAACATAATAATAATCCATTTAATAATTTTCATATATCCTTTTTCTTTGTATTGTATATATAGGAGCAGTTTACCTATATCTTTGACTTGGCATAATCAATAACCATACCTTCAAAACATGTCTCTCTTTTATTTTTTCCTTAGCTTATAAATATGTGACTCATTTCACAAAATTGAAGCATATATTATTATAGCTTATATTACTATCTAGGCCAAAATTAAATTCCCCTCTCTATGGAAATTTGCCTTCTTGTTCTTTTGGGCAAATTGGTAATTTCCACCACTATCGTCGTCGCTATTTTTCCATTGTTGCTAGGGCGGTGGCTATTCCGGCAAGAGGGCCACCGCCTTCCGGCCACCACGTACCGAGGGAAGCCGAATGAAGAGGCTCCATTTTGCATGGTTTGCTATGGTGGGGTGACCCGAGGAGAGCGAATTCGGGTCATGCCCAAATGCAAACATTGCTACCATGTTGAGTGCATAGATGCATGGCTTAAGTTGGCTAAATCTACGTGCCCTATTTGTAGGGATCAAGTTATTCCTACACTTGGTCAACAAGAAAGATTTAGAAAGAGAAATTTTTTAGTTTACTTGCTTTTAAATGTTGAAAATTTATCTACCAAATTTGGATACCCTATTGATTTTGGAATGAGCTATATGAGCTCATCATCATGTGAATGATGTGATAATTAGTTAGGAATAATCTAGAAATTAACAAATGATTGTTTCTACCTTAACTTTTTTTTTTTTTTTTAAATAAAGATACTTGCCTTAGCCATTTAATTTAGGCATGTAATCATGACAGTTCTTTCAAATGGATGTTTAATTTGTTTCATGATTTTATCTGTTTAATTTTTTGAAGATACACTATCAACATGATATTACTTATGCATAGAAAAATCTTAATTATTTGTTCAAAATTTTATCATGATATATATTGAGGTCGTATAGTTTACTAGCTTATAAGTACCAAAATCGCTTGTTTGTTTTTTTCAAATGTAGGAACTATTTAATCTAATTGGGTACTCTCGTTATTATTCTCATTTAGAATATTGACAATATTATTTATAACTAGAGAGAATTTTCTAAAATTCTTTTAATATATAAGAAAAAAAAATACACATACGAGTTCTTGTTTGATTCTCTACTAGTAATTTATTATGGAGTATTGGAATAACATTTAATTTTTCAGATGCATGGTGTTCACTGTGCATCCGGATGCATAATTCATAGATTAGGGTTAGCTACTACATTGATAAAGAACCTCTGTAAGAACAAACACCTCAAAATGAGACAATATTCTTTGGCCAACTAAACATTCTTACTTTCCAAATTGTGTGAGGTGTCTATTTTGTTTCCTATGAAGGATATCAATTACTTGTATGGTATTAACTATTAAATCAGAAGGGAATCCTACCATTTGAGATGTCTAACTTGGACTTGGTGCAATTGCCTGATATATGAAAATCTTAGCAATACTAGATAATTGAAAATCAATGACTATGAGGAGTAGAGTAGATTGTACAGCTAGACTGTGCAATTGTGTTCGCATTATTGTCTCAGAAAGCGAACATATTCTACGCGAAAAGGCACCTCATGCTGATTGTTATTTGTGTTTGTGGCATTGTGCTAGTCTTTAAAAACTATGCTCTAATGTATGGATCATTGGGGGATGCGAATGGCTTAACTAGCCCATGGAGTCTTACCCAAGACTTGGTCCTGTTCTTTTGGATTGAATGAATCTGAAATGTATTGAACAAAATTTGAAACCTAGCAGGAGCTGAGTTGAATTATATTTGTCTGAAATTAAAATTGAAGCAGGAATAGCTGTTTGTTCTTTGGTTTGTCCACCTAAATTTTAGTTTATTTATGTAGGACTTTGTCGTTCAAGCAGCCTGGACCCGGAGGCCTCGGGGAGAAGCAAAGAAAACGGGTAGGAAGTCATGGAAACAGTGAACAGATATGTATTTGAGACCTTTCCTGCTGAATGTATTCTTCTCCAAGAAATTCATTCATGCTAAAGTAATGCACCGTGGAACCAGCAAAGTGATATCAGTTGCCACCACAAATGCTAAGGATTTAAGAACTAGCTTGCCATCTCTTATTGATCATAATGCATGTCGAGTGGTGGGCAAGCTCATTGCAGAGCGATCGAAAGAAGCTGATGTATATGCTCTGGCCTATGAGTCTAGGAAAGATGAGCGCATTGAGGGCAAGCTTGACATTGTCCTCGATACTATCAAAGAAAATGGGATCATATTTGTAGGTTGATTTCTCCCTTTCATTTATGATCTAGAATGATCTTATGGGTTGAATTGTTGCTTGCTTATGCTGCGTTGCATTCAATCGCATTGTGTCATATCGTAATAGTTATCTAGTGCTGTAGTGCATAATCAAACGCCTGAAAATTTTGAATTACTTGTCTCTTAAAACTTGTTACACTTTACAAACCACAGATTCTTTTACGTCTGGTGTATCAAATGCTTGGATAGATTTTTTTTTTTTTAATTGTTTATGCGGGGCTATGTAGAAAGAAAGTAGAATAAAAAAAAGGAAGAGAAAATATTTTTTTTAATTGTTTGTGTGAAACCTTGCATATTGTATTATAATAAATTTATTGTAAGAGAAATAAAGATCAACATTCCAAAATAAAAGGTGAAAAACTTTGAGAAACTGAAGAAGTAACACAAGTATACATCACAATTTCACATGAGAGGACATTAGTTGATTGGCTTGATTGCTATAAAGTGTATTGTTGGAAAAAATGGAGATGAATAAATTAGTGCCCTTGTAATTTGCTTAACTTGCTTTGAGCATTGAGAAAGTGTTAAGATTATGCTCTGAACATGACAAAGCAATTCGCTGAACTTGCGAGGGGAAAAGATAACCTTGCCCTTTTTTTTTTCCTTTCAAGAAACCAATATAATCTTGTAGAAATGCTTGAAATAATATTAACATCAAGATAAATCAATGTAAAGCAATGAAAGATCTCCATTGTAGTTCAAGTCCAAAAATTCCACCTCCAAGAGAAATATGATATGATCAAACTACAATCCCTAGTTTCTAGCCAAGCGTTTTAACCATCACGTCATTGTTTTCTTCCCCTTCCTTTCTTTGAAGGTTGTGCCTCCATCTGCTCCTTCCCTGTGACTTCTGCTATATCCACTGCAAAATACAAGAAACATAATATTATATATTTATTAACAAAAAGTGAAAAAAAAAACACCCACCCAAAGGAGGGTGAGTTGAGATCTAGCATATTCAAATACTACAACTGTCAGAGGCCTTTTAGATATGCCAAGGCTTAACTGCACATTGTTCTTCTCTAGCCACCCCCACTCCATGGCCCAATGCACATCAATACTCAACATCAGCAAAGAGATTGATGTACTTAAGAAACCCATAAGCAATCAGGTAGCCATATCCAGCATGGATGCTAGTCCAAGTGTCTAACTCAGCAATTTTATAAATATTTTTCACAATTTTAGCCCAAAATGAAGTGTCCAAGTGTCGTACCCATGTTCGAGTGCCAATGATCTAACAGGGTACTTGAGGTGAAATGAAGAGTCCGAACAACAGTTTTTACTACATTTAGATAAACAAAAGCAAGAAACAATAACTTTTTTTTTTGGGTTGGTGGGTGACTATATTAGTATAACATAATAGATCTGATATGCAGATAACCATTTTGGGGAAATGGTGACCCTCAGGTTTCCAGATAGATGGTAGAAACAACTAATACCTTCAGGACCTCGAGCCATCAAAGCAAAGAATATATTGTTAAGCTTCTCCATCTTCTTTGCCTCCTGTGCTTGGTCTGTCTTATACTTGAGGCACTGGCAAAGAGGTCACATAAGCCAAGGCAAAATCTCAGAAAAAATGCACAGCTCATAGAAATAACCTTTTGTTAGACACCAACTATCTACTAACATTTCGGCACTTTTGTAAATGTAACTAGCCAAGGCCAGGACACCATGTCAGATGACAGCACACGTATCAAGAACTATTGACACACTCCTTACCATTTTCTCTCAGTTATTACAGGATTAAACTCCAAAGAGGCTAAAATCAGGAGTAGTAGTCAATACGTAGAGATAATTCCCACAACAAACTTAATCCAGATCAATGTTGTAAATTTGTTTCCTACAAATTCGAAGGCACACCAGTGAGTACCAACATTTATATAAAGATTAATGAACATTATTCAAATCTCAAAATAAGACAAAATCACGAAATGAACATCTATTCATTGTGGGTTGCAATTTTATGAAGCTTACATTCCTCTAGGTGCTTACTACTGTACCTTTTATAAATTATCTATTTACCCAACCGATTAAATCAAAATCAAAAGTCGTCATTTGTCTCTGCTTCAAGGGCGTACATTGTTTACTATCTTTGATTGTTCAAGCCATGCATTTGCAAAGAAAGATCCTAAAACTCCATTTCACCTATACCACTGATTTTTAGCAAGATGCACTAGTGTCTTCAATTTTATTCTGTCAATACACAGTTCCAAACTGCTAAGCAATAACTTTAACTTATAATTCATAGATAAAGAAACACTTCCACATAAGCAGGCATCTTCCAATCAAATCTACTACATTAAACTGTTATTTGCTAATGCCAAAACAAGCTCCATTTCGACAACATTCTCTGGAAATAGTTCTTGTATCATTCATACATCCAACTAGAGACCAAATAAACAATCTAAACCCTAAAATTTTCATTTTCCCTATTCTAGGCATCGGGCACAACAAATCATCAATCAACATGGGCATTTGGGGTTGATCATTCGAATATAGCACACAGTAGCATTACAGCAAGTCCAGTACTATAGTAAAACCGGATAATTCAGAGTCTAAAACAAAGAAGAACAAATATACTTCCAAAAATAAAAGAGAAAAATAAATTGAATAATGTACCTCTTTGTTATCTGTGACTTTAAGAACCAATTTTCCATCACAATGTCGATATTTCATCACATAACGAGTCTGGGTCAAAAAAAAAAATTACACTCAAGAGCTCAAACTTTATCAACTACACATAATACGGAATAAATCAATGCAACTCATAAAAAAAAGAATCGATTGAATATTGGCGTACCGATTCAGGATCAGCGCGAAATAATTGCACAGATCGCTCCACAAATTCATCCCATGAAGTAAAGTAAACCATGGCGAAATTGAAGAGAGAGAGAGAGAGAGAGAATTACTGGGCTTTGTGATTTCTGAAAGTTGTTTGTAGAGAAGAAAGCAATAAGCCAATAACTACTCCAAAGAGACAAAGAGTTATTAAATTTTGGGGTTTGCAGGCTTGTTAAAGCCAAAAGGCAGTCAAGTAAATGAGTAACGCAACGGAAATATTCAAGGGAAAAAATTACGGAGTACATACCAAATGCACTGTATCAGTGTATTGTACTAATGTTAAACTTTAGAAGTGAAAAATAGAACAATCATATCAGTTAAGAAACCCACAACTATCCAATTCTTCACCCCCTGCAGCCCCACTAAAACCAATGTTAATTCTTCAGTTAACAGCATGTCAGGTAGTTAATTGCCTCTAAATAGTCAAATCAGCAGAGGTAATTACACTTTTCATTCATCTAAAGAAATGTTAATTGCCCCTGAATTACATGACATTTGAATCAACAAAAACGATTGACTTATACAAAAAAGAATAAATTAAAATTAAAATTAAAATTAATCTCATAGCTTCCATTATGATCATGAGAGATGTAATTTTGATAAATAATTAGCTGGGATTTTTTTCTTGCAACCTTTTGAAAAAGCTTATTATTGCTAAATAAAAAACAGTAGTAAGCTTATTACTGCATGGGGTTAGATAAAGCAGTAGTTTAAAAAAACAAGAAAAGCAGATCAAGATGGGTGGAAATAAAAGTGGTTGTTTAGTACTGAATCATCAGGATCCTCTTTACCTCACCATGTCAACTACTGCTTCTTCTGCTGATGTCTTACCTTTATTGGGATCATCATCACTTGTAAGTTAAAAGGTCTTGACAATATTATAACAAGTTAAGCTTATAACATTATTCAATCAAACACTCAAAATCTCAATCAAAATCTATCTTATCTTTAACATTTAATAATAAAAAATAAAAAAAACAAAAGAACCCTACATTAGATTTCTTTACAGATTAGAAAGAAATCAACAAAAAAACAAAAACAGAAAGAAAGAAAGGCAAAAAACTTTTGATAAGAATCAGTCAAAACTGTTGAAATTATGAAGAGAATTGGTAGTTCAGATTCATTGGGTGCCCTATCTCCATGTCCCCTCCTACAGATTTGCATTTATTCTTTCACATTTACACATAATTTTATTTTCTTGTTTGTCCAATCTCTATAATATATATATATATATGATCTATTTTGCAGAGATTACCAGTCTATGTTAGATGGGGTTGAATACAAAAAAAACATAACTTACAGAAGTTTGAATACAATGGAGATTTTCTTTCTCAAAAATCGAACAATAGAAATGGATAGGACTCCACATGGAATTTTTCTTTCTCAAAAGAAATATGCAATGGAGATGTTCGAGGAGTATGGGATGCTGAAATCCAGGCCACAAAAAGTGCCCATAGACACACACAACAAGCAGTGCTCAACACAAAGCAAGGACAAAAGAGTAATGATAATACATCCAAACAAAAAAAATCAATGAACTAAAACCCATACACTCATTCATATACTGAATACAACTTTCTTCAACATTGTACAGACGTAAAGGAAATGGAGCATTTTCAATCAAGTGCCATGAGGTGCTTAGACTTTGTTATACCAAAACTATGAATACACAAGTCTGAACAACCTACACTTTGCATATGAAAACTTTGTGCACTCTGTCTTAAATTGTTATTATTGCATATAACTTGTAGAATTAGGCTTAAATGGAAATGATAACAAGAAATAGAATTATGGAAAATTGAATGCAATGAACTGCATTTCATAATCATAAGCCATACACCTCTCCCTCATTCTATACACCCCTACTACCTCATTCCATCTACTATTTCTCATTTATACTGTGTAATTCAACTCCTTGGAGCACTTTCATCCAATTCAAACATGGCCAAAAGGTTAAAATAGTAATGCTAAAATTCAATATAAATCGAACAACAATCTGAAAACCAAACAACAATTCTATCAACCAATAATCTGAAAACCAAACAATCTGAAAATATATCAAACTAAACTTCACAAAAATCGAACAAAAAACTTCAAAAAATTGAACAACAGAAAATCGAACAACAAGCCAAAAAAATCGAACAAAATACTTCAAGAAAATCGAAAAACTATAAAATCGAAGACCTAAAAAAATCGAACAAAAATCAAAGAAAAACCTAAAAAACAAACAACAAGCCATAAAAATCGCAAAAGGAGATGAACAGAGATGATGAAAACCAAAAAAAAAAAATCGCGCAAAAATCATACCTTATGAGAGAGGAAGAGAGCCACGAACGAGAGGGAGAAAGAGAGAGAGAGCCACGAACGAGATGGAGGAAGAGAGAGATCCACGAAAGAAATGGAGGAAGAGAGAGATCCACGAAAGAGATGGAGGAAGAGAGAGATGCACGACGAGAGGGACGAAGAGAGAGAGAGCAATTCGAGAAACAAATTTTTTTTTTTGGGCTGAAGTCGAATTGAAATGACATGGGTTAGTAAGTGGAATGGTAGGTGGATAGTTTAAGTGGGCTGGGAATTTTTTTGAAATTAGCCCAATTTCAAATCCAATTTTATTAAGTTTCCAAACATTAGAATTGGGCCAATTTCACGATTTCAAATGAAATAGGTTTCCAAACAAACACATAGCCCCAAGATACTTTTATTAAACACACTTTCGTTATAGTTTATGAAACCATCTAACTATATTATGGAGTACAAGTTAATACACGCATATCCGCCGCTAACTCGCTAAGTGCTAAGTCTATGATTATAAATACTTAGTATCCTAATTCACCTCAACACTCTTAAGCATGTTCACACTTATAAACACATCAACATCTTCATCATTCTTCAATGTGGCACAAAACTCTTGTGCTTCCACGGTGAAGACTATATTACAACGGTAACTTAATTATTTTCTTTCACAATAGGAAAAAGCATAGTCATATGATCTATATAATGTAAAATATTAACTTTTACCATTTTATTTAAATATAAATAAAGATATTAAATAGGTAAAAGCTTGTTCAAAATATGTGAAAAAGTCAATGCAACAAAGTAAAAAACGACAGAGGTAATAAGTTTATTTAACCCATTGAGTACTCGCTTCCTTGCAAGAACACTTCATGTGCATGACAGGGTAAACATATCAAACTGCAATGCACACCTCAAGAGAGAAATTAGGTTATCATTGAAGTCTAAATTTAGCTTGTTGCAACTTTTAATGAGCTTTCACATTCATCTTACTGTCTAGAAAATGAAGGTCATGTTGATTTCACTCAAACTGAATTACAGAGTGGGGAGGAAGAATTGAAGTGGTGATGCACAAATTTAGTGCAAGGGTTTTAAATAGCATAACAGTACATCCATAACTCTGCATCTATTATTCTATTATACTTTCTTTGTTTCTTTACCAAATTCTTTTTTAGATCCAGTGGATTGAAATTTTCAATTTGATAACAGCACTCAGAAAGTGGCTGAAGGTTTTTTATTTTTTTTTTTTGCTGAAGAATGTCATGTACTTGGTATGGGTAAGCGATTTTGCATGTCCTAGATTCAGATCCAAAACAGTGGCTGATTGAAGGTGTATTAAAAAGGTCATTCCATTTGAATTTGAAAATTTCTAAATTTTTACTTAAAAAGTTTAGAAATTTTCAATTATTTTCCTTAAAATTTGATCACGTGAGTCCAATAAAATTTATAAAACTACTACCATAATCCTCCCTTTTATTTTGTCAAAACATGATTTTAAATATACGCATGATCCTGCATATGATATAGTCTTAGTGTATAAAATTGAAATGATTGTATGAGTAAAATTGTTTCTAATATTAAAATTAAAAAATAATTATTAAAACATTAAAAAATAAACCAAGTTGAACTAATCAATACCTCCGCTTCCAATTTAATGGGAGGAATCGATCTGCAAAACCCACCCAAAAACATCAATATGCACCCATTAAGGTTCCGTTTACTTAGGTGTAAAACGTTTTCGATGTAAAATGATTTTCCATGAAAAACATTTTGGACTTAAAAGCTACAATAATCTAGTTTTATCATATTGTAATATGAGGTATTAGGCCCTGTTCTTTTAGACTTAAAAGCTACAATAATCAGATCAGACAAACTCAAATCAGATCAGACATTATTACTCTTTATTATTATTATTATTATTATTATTATTATTATTATTATTATAATTATTATTATTATTAATTTCGAGCATCGTTTTTCCGCTCGACATTTTCCGACGACGGTTTTCGAACGAGTTTTCCGGCGACGGTTTTCCGACGACGATTTTCGGACTGACTTTTTCGGCGGTGATTATTCGGCCAACTTTTCCGACGACGATTTTCTGACCAAGTTTTTCGGCGACGGTTTTCGGGATGACTTTTCCGACGACGGTTTTCGGATTGAATTTTCCGGCGGTGATTATTCGGTGACAGTTTGGTCAAATTTTTCGGCGGTGATTATTACTACTACTACTATTATTAGTAGTAGTATTATTAGTATTAATATTATTATTTGAAGTTTTGGAGTGAGATTGAATGAAGAGGTGAAATGAAATGGGCTATCATAATAATAATAATTATTATTTTAGTAAATACAATCATGTATTACATTTCTCATAAAAAAATAAGTATTACAATTATAAAAAATAAAAAATAAAAAATAAAAAATAAAAAACAAAAAATAAAAAACAAAAAATAAAAAAAAAAAATAAAAAACAAAAAACAAAAAACAAAAAACAAAAAATAAAAAATAAAAAATAAAAAACAAAAAATAAAAAATAAAAAATAAAAAATAAAAAATAAAAAATAAAAAATAAAAAATAAAAAATAAAAAATAAAAAATAAAAAATAAAAAATAAAAAATAAAAAATAAAAAATAAAAAATAAAAAATAAAAAATAAAAAATAAAAAATAAAAAATAAAAAATAAAAAATAAAAAATAAAAAATAAAAAATAAAAAATAAAAAATAAAAAATAAAAAATAAAAAATAAAAAATAAAAAATAAAAAATAAAATAAAAATAATTCAAATCAGATCAAAACAGATCAGATCAGACAAACTCAAATCAGATCAGACCAAATCAGATCAGATCAAATCAGATCAGACCAGATCAATCCTAAAGAACAGAGCCTTACTCCAACAAAAATGCTTACATTAAGCTCTTTGATAGTCACATCAACAAACTTCCAATTCCTAATACAAACAACAACAAATGGTACATGAAAGAATTGTTAAGACAACAATTTCACCATTATTCCCACAAGAAATGAAAAACTCTAATAAACAATTTCTTTTATTTGTTATTATAAAAAAATGCTGAGGACATACATTGAGAAGACGAACTTCGAACTAAAACATAGGAAATTTACGACTAATGCACAACAAACATCTCAAAACACAATTGCCAAAAATAGAAAACTCTATAGTAGACCTGATTAAAAATAGCCCGCCCTGCAGACTCGGCCCGGCCCGCAAAATAGCGGGCTTTGGGCTAAAGTATGCAGGCCCAATGTAGGCATTGGCTAACAAATTTAGGCCCGTTTTACTTTTGGGCGGGCTTTGGTCATTAAATTAGGCCCGCGGCCCGGCCCGTAAGTAAAAAAAAACTTTGCAGTTTTATAAATTTATCTCTATTATATAAGCCAACGGGGAGCCATGGTGTCCCCTCAAAAATTCCATAATGCCCCGTACAAATTTATTAAAAATCAAATAGCATCACTCTTATTTATTTAGGAAAGTTATTACAATTTTTGAATTTTTTAAAATGAAAATATTACAAAATATACAATTCGTAAAAATAAAATAAAATAATCAAAATTCATATTTTTGAATTTTCTATAAATAGACACCCATATTAATATAGTTTGTTACATAAAAATTTTACCTTTTGATTATCGTAGAAATTTGATAGCTGATTTTGTTCATTGTTGTGGAATGGCTGGATGAAAGGGAAAATTTATTTACGATTATTTGAATGAATGAATTTAAAAAATATTTCAAATTCTCAAACAAAAACCTTCGATTTTTGAAGATACATTAAAAATATCGTCGCACGCAAAGCGTGCACAAAAATATGAGACCAAATACCAAACCCTAATTCTATTCTCCCTCTCTGCCATTTTTTTTTCATTTTTCTCACTCTTTCCTCACACTCTCAAGTCTCAACTCACTCTAGTTTCTCAATTCTCCCTCTTTAGCTCTTGATTTTCGCATCATTCAAGCTTCAACCTATCATCTTCAAGTCTTCTCACCTTTGAACTTCTCTAATTTAGGTATGGCTCTGTTTTTTTCGATTTTTTGTTGCGTTTTTTATGTTATTATCTTTGGTTTTTTTTTTGTTTTTTTTTTGCTTCTGGATTTGTCGATTGGTATTACAATATTACTTGGATTTTTTGTTTCAATTTCTTTGTTACTGATATTATGTTATATGGATTGACCAATCAAACTCTTCAAATGTAAATCCATATGAAAATCAATTGGTTATATACTTCCACCCAAAAAATGAATTTAAAAAATCAGCAAAATATACCTCTAAAATTCACGAATCCAACTAGAAAGCAGCAATAGAATATTGCCGAGGGAGAAGCTAAAGTGTAAAGATTAATACCAGATTTACTTGCTTTGAATTTTTTGGATTTCTTAAAAAAAATTTAGAAAATGGACAAGTTAATAAAACAAGCAACGTGACTTGATTTCAAGTTTTTGAGTGTTTTTTTATGTGTAGTCATGGAGATTATTTATATTTTCTGGTTTTTTTTTTAAAATTTTTTTTAGGGATATCGAGTTCGAGTCGAGTACATCAATACTCGAGCTCGACTCGCTCGATAAGCACCCCTAGCTCCCGTCAACTTTCCTTTAATTTGTGTCAATACATAATTCTACAAGTTATGCCTTTAAGATTGATTGATAATGGGTGCTTGGTTTATTATATATACTTCCGTCAATGAAATTTTGCAACAAATGTACTTTTAACACTATTCACAATTTCAATTACTATGCACAATTGACAACTAACATTCAAATTCACCACATACACGGCTTAATTTGCATGCAATAATCAGACTGTTTTCGTCAACTTATTATCTACATAAAATTTATTGCGTAAGATAAGTTACAAAAATATTAATCAAATAACTTCCGATACATCAAAACGTTGGATGCGCGTCGTGGACAACTAGTATAAGAAAAAAAATACACATACGAGTTCTTTTTTTATTCTCTAATTAGTAATTTATTATGGAGTATTGGAATAACATTTAATTTTTATAATTTTTACTAATGTATAAAATATGCA
Source organism: Salicornia ramosissima (assembly GCA_951394345.1). Lineage (NCBI taxonomy): Eukaryota > Viridiplantae > Streptophyta > Magnoliopsida > Caryophyllales > Amaranthaceae > Salicornia > Salicornia ramosissima. Next base: position 45,162,800 of record OX596234.1, on the reverse strand, counting down.
GTACATGTTATAATGGTGAAAGTCATGCATTTGACAATTGTTCATAATTAAAATGAGAACAACAAATTGGAACGTTATTTGCATTAGTTGTACACTTTCCCTTGTTGCACATGTACTTCTCATTTACTTTATAATTAAAGTCCATAACCATTTCACTTCCATATAAAAGTTAAGTTCAATTATTTTGTATGCTTGTTCTATAATAATAAATTAATTATAAATATATTGCACACATTTGAAGAAATAGCTTTAATTAAACTGTATGCCTGAATCTTTTATGATGAATTAAATTTTATTCATAATATCAATTCGGGCATATAGTTTTTTATTCAATTACGATTTATTCGGACATACAGTATTTATTCGGGCATACAGTTTTTTATACTGTATGCCCGAATTAATAATAAATGAATTCAATTACGAAGTTTATGAAGAATAAAAAATTGTATGCCCGAATCTTTTAAGCGGTCTTGGCGGGTCATTTACGGGCTTTCAGGCCAGGCCGGACTTTTGAATGAAAAAGTCTGTTTTGTGTGTGCCAAAGCCCGTAAATTTTTCGGGTGGGGCGGCCAATGATATCAACTCTAGATCCAAAGTCATTCTTACAATCTTTCCCATAAGTGGATAGTGATATAATATGGGTAAGGCTGTAACTCCGTAAGGGTAACCCGTAAGCCGTAACCCACTCATTTGGAATTTGGATTTGGGTTAGTCTCTCTCCGATTAACCTTGTTTCTTTTAAGATTTTCTTTCCCTCAACTAAAGATAGGAAGATTCTTTGAATGTTTATGACTTTTGTTGGTCTGAAAAAGTTAATTCTTCTGCTGGGGGTTTTATAATTTCTTGATAATTCTTACTTCTAGCTAATTGGGATTGTGATTTTGCAGAAATTACCTGAATTAATATATGTCTGAAATTGCAGGAATAAATTTCAAAGAAGATGGCTTCTAGTTGTAGCATATCATCCTCTACATTTCTGATGTCTTCAGACTTATTTCGACCTCAAATTTATAAACCCAATTCATTATCATGGTCTTCTTCACTCCCTCAATTGAGTCTATCCCTCAATTCCAGAACTATTTTGTCAAATTCCACTTCTAAACAGGTATTCTTTTCCATTTATACTTGTAATTCAATTTAGGTTGATGTGTTTGAAATCATAATGTTCATGTCTTAAAATAATTTGTGTTAGAATCCATTGAATTTGGAAAATTCAGCACTCTGTTTCTGTTAGGGTTTGCTTCTAGGCGCAATTGTTTATGCAATTTCCTCCATTGTGAATCTCTTTCTGTATTTTGAACACCTTTTAGAACAACATTTTTTTCCTTCTGTGCCCGGTGGGATTTTTAGCTTGAAAATTTCAGTGTGCACCTCAGCACCTGCACCTAAAATAGAACATTCATATTATGCATTTAGAACATTCAAGCGTTTTAAATGAATGATATAAATGTTCTAAATATATGATTTCAATGTTCAATTTTAAAAGCAGGTGCATGGTGTTCACTGTGCACCGGATGCATAATTCATGGATTAGGGTTAGCTACTACATTGATAGAGAACCTCTGTAAGAACAAACACCTCAAAATGAAACACTATTCTTTGGCCAACTAAACATTCTTACTTTCCAAATTGTGTGAGGTGTCTATTTTGTTTCCTATGAAGGATATTAATTACTTGTATGCTATTAACTATTAAATCAGAAGGGAATCCTACCATCTGAGATGTCTAACTTGGACTTGGTGCAATTGCCTAATATATGAAAATCTTAGCAATAAGATAATTGAAAATCAATGACTATGAGGAGTAGAGTAGATTGTACAGCTAGACTGTGCAATTGTGTTCGCATTATTGTCTCAGAAAGCGAACATATTCTAAGCGAAAAGGCACCTCATGTTGGTTGTTATTTGTGTTTGTGGCATTGTGCTAGTCTTTAAAAACTATGCTCTAATGTATGGATCATTGGGGGATGTGAATGGCTTAACTAAAGCCCATGGAGTCTTACCCAAGACTTGGTCATGTTCTTTTGGATTGAATGAATCTGAAATGAATTGAACAGAATTTTAAACCTATCAGGAGCTGAGTTGAATTATATTTGTCTGAAATTAAAACTAAAGCAGGAATAGTTGTTTGTTCTTTGGTTTGTCCACCTAAATTTTAGTTTATTTATGTAGGACTTTGTCGTTCAAGCAGCCTGGACCCAGAGGTCTCGGGGAGAAGCAAAGAAAACGGTAGGAAGTCATGGAAACAGCAAACAGATATGTATTTGAGACCTTTCCTGCTGAATGTATTCTTCTCCAAGAAATTCATTCATGCTAAAGTAATGCACCGTGGAACCAGCAAAGTGATATCAGTTGCCACCACAAATGCTAAGGATTTAAGAACTAGCTTGCCATCTCTTATTGATCATAATGCATGTCGAGTGGTGGGCAAGCTCATTGCAGAGCGATCGAAAGAAGCTGATGTATATGCTCTGGCCTATGAGCCTAGGAAAGATGAGCGCATTGAGGGCAAGCTTGGCATTGTCCTGGATACTATCAAAGAAAATGGGATCATATTTGTAGATTGATTTCTCCCTTTCATTTATGATCTAGAATGATCTTATGGGTTGAATTGTTGCTTGCTTATACTGCGTTGCATTCAATCGCATTGTGTCATATCGTAATAGTTATCTAGTGCTGTAGTGCATAATCAAACGCTTGAAAATTTTGAATTACTTGTCTCTAAAAATTTGTTACACTTTACAAACCACAGATTCTTTTATGTCTGGTGTATCAAATGCTTGGATAGATTTTTTTTTTAATTGTTTATGCGGGGCTATGTAGAAAGAAAGTAGAATAAAAAAAAGGAAGAGAAAATGTTTTTTTTTTAATTGTTTGTGTGAAACCTTGCATATTGTAAGAGGAATAAAGATAAACATTCCAAAATAAAAAGTGAAAAACTTTGAGAAACTGATACATCACAATTTCACATGAGAGGACATTAGTTGATTGGCTTGATTGCTATAAAGTGTATTGATGGAAAAAATGGAGATGAATAAATTAGTGCCCTTGTAATTTGCTTAACTTGCTCTGAGCATTGAGAAAGTGTTAAGATTATGCTCTGAACATGACAAAGCAATTTGCTGAACTTGCGAGGGGAAAAGATAACCTTGCCCTTTTTTTTTCCTTTCAAGAAACCAATATAATCTTGTAGAAATGCCTGAAATAATATTAACATCAAGATAAATCTATGTAAACCAATGAAAGATCTGCATTGCATTGTATAATCAAAAGTAAATAATTGTTGAATTTTTTAAATTGTGAAACATTATAACTGTAATCAGGATTTTGCTATATTTCAGCTTCCCAGAAGTATTATACAAGATTAAGAGTATGGAACAAAATAAACCCTCCTCTCTCATTTCTAGCTATCAAACTTAAAACATACTGAAAAGGGGATGCAGTGTTGATAGTGAAGTAATGACCAAATTGTATCATCAAACAAGGTGTTGCATCTGTGTCATGAAGCTTTCTGCTGCATGCGTCATGAAGCTTTCTGCAACATATTTTCTTCCATTTTTGATATTTCATAAGATAATACTTTCTTTGCAGCACAAGCCAAGCGGCGAGTGCTGCAGAGGGTAATGTGCGACATTTGTGAGTTGTGACTGTTGTGTCTTCAATCATCAATTCATCATCACCTGTGTCAAATTTTGAAATTTTCATGTATGAAACCTTTTTGATTTTTATGTAGGAATTGCAGCAGGATCGGGATCTATTATCTGGCTTTTGATCTTTGTTGCCTGGGAAATGAGCAAATGGTGGACCTTTTGCTTCAGCTGCAGTTAATAATAGTTAAATGAGACACCACACCAATATTTTTCTACCAAACAGAACAAAGATGGTAGAAAAGAACAGAATAAGGTCAGTAGATACCTACCTCATCAAGACCAAATTGACTTATTACAGATACACGAATTGCACCTTTTGGTCCAAACATCCGATATCTTGCCAAATCTGGAAGATCAGTGCCCATATCTTCTGTTATAAAGGCAGAAGGAGACTCCTGCAAAAGATCACTTTTGGAAACAACATCTAGCCAAATGTGATTGCTGAATCTCTTCTTGATTTCTGAGTATGTTGTGAACTGCATAATCATTGGAATCAAGCAAGTGATTTTCAACCTACATTGGAAATAAAACTATTTCCAACTACAAGCATGTATCTATTTCTTCTAGTTCACTAAGGGCTGCTCAAAGTGATCCGATCCGAGCGATCCGATCCGTGATCCGGCTGATCTGATCTGAAAAAATCGGATATTTTTAATGAATTTTTTCCGGAAATTTCGGATCGGATATGGATCACAAATTTTGACTTTTCGGATATCCGATCCGATCCGAAAACTTATGGTTATGGGCCTTTTTTTGGGGGCTTTTTCCCTTTCTAGTTTCTACGCTAGGGCTGCTCAAATGCTCAATGCTCATTTCCCTTCCCTTCCGCCGCATACACAGATACACTCTTAAACTTACTCTTAATTTGCCCACATTTTCAATCAATATGCGCTCTTTTTCCACTAATTCATCTATTTCTCTTTCTCATACACTATTATATTTGTAATTACATAGTCTAATTGGCAAATTGTCCAGCTTCCTCAAAAAATTTCGGATATCTGACATTTCGGATCGGATCGGATCGATCCGAATGAGCAGCCCTATTTTTATATATTAAATTTCGGATATTTCGGATCGGATTCGGATTGGGGAATTTGATATTCCGGATCGGGTATACGGGTTTATATCGGATACTTTGGATTGGTAACCGGGTTTTTTCGGGTATTTCGGATCGAATACTTGGATTTTTCGGATATTTCGAATCGGATATCCGGGAAAATATGTTAAAAACATACAAAAATATAATTTAGAAAAAAACTCAGACCGGATCTGATTCGGATCGGAGTTTGGCCGATCCGAATGAACCCATTTCCATTCCTAGTCAATTTGTTAATTTCTGCTCGAACTTCGATTCATTTACTCACCTTCGAAATGTGTGTTAAGGTTGTCATCAACATATGTTTCCGACTTTCTGGTTCTCATCAAGGGATCAAATTACCAATTCTCATGGAGAACTAAATTAATGAGGTGGAAGCTAATATTGTATCTGATAGAATTGAATGACTGTCCTTAAGCTTCACTTCAGAGTAAAAAAAAAAAAAGAAAAAAAAGAAAAGAAAGACTACCTGATCAGACACTGAAGTTCCACATTCTCCTGTTAAGTCATGCACATAAAGTACTGCTGTTGGCAAATGTGTGAGGACTGCTAAAGTCAGCTTCTCCAAATTGTTCCTATCATCTTCAGATAAGCAGGTGAAAGCAAAAGATTACTTTCAGAAGATGGACAATAAAATTAAGAAAAATGTGATAACATAGGTTCCAGCTATGAGCGGTCCTTCCTATGGCCCAATTTTCGACACAAACATAGGCAGTCCCAACAATGAGGGTACCTTAATTAACCTGCTTAGTCGGTTGTATATGACAAGGGATCAAAAAGGTTATGTAGTCCAAATTTTCTCGTTAAATATAGGACACATATCAAACAAATAGGCCCATTTTGAACCCTCAATATTGTCATATATAGTATTCACACCAAAACCTTCCTATTTCAAGAGTTTCTTCAACCTCGTAACCCAAACCTCATCAAAATAGCTAGTAACCATTCCTAACTGCAAAGATAATCTTCTCATTATTCACAAACCACACGGCTTTTGTTTAGGAGATTATTAAGCTCATGTCCATCTTCATGTAAAACTCTAGCACAATGTTGAGCAAAAATTAGAATGAAGGGAAGATGCCAGAATATATCTTCACTTACCATCTAATCTCTTGAGTACCCCAGGAGTGTCTGTTACCTGTGAAAAGTTTTTTGATCAACCTGGGAACAATTGCGTCATAATTTTACAAACATAACACATTGAAAACACTTAATGCAAACCTGAAAACGCTGATAGTTCACAACAATATGACCCATCAAAATCCCCCTGGTTGTGAATGGATAGTTGCAGATCTGGAGAAATAGTGAGAAGGACTTGTCATATTCCAGAAACATTCAAACTCATATAACTCTAAGCCTCGTCTACAGCTATAAGATGCCATGCAATTTATAGAAGTCCGTATATTAAATAACATCAGACAATGCAGAAAATTAGATATTGATTAGGTTACTGGTTATGCATCTATTAGAAAGGCATTCATAAACTAAAAGCTGTTGATGAAAAGATGGGAAAAAACAAGAATTTCGGTCAAGTAAATCTTATACTTGACCGAGTATTGAGGTCAGAAGAATGGGTTGCTCATTGCATCAAAAACTCTGTCGGATTCAATACTCGACCGAGTCAACAGACACTTGTTCAAGTATGTCTTTTACTGGACCGAGTGCAAATGTCAGAGAACAAACTTTTATATTCTTTTTTATCTCAGGAAACAAAGTTTGACACATGATTTCTGATAAAAATAATACTTAGCTTATAATATTCTATGTAAAACCAAACACACCTAAACACCGTAAAGTAACTAATTTAGTCTAAAAAATTTTGCAACAAGGCAGGCAGGCAGCTGGTGGTGGCATCAATTTAAGTTCACAACAGCATTTTAGCCTTAAAAACGATACATTGACATCTGTCCACTATGAAAATGTGCATATAAACAGATAAAAATTGACCATACATAATTACATAGTAGAAAAATATCCTAAGCTGAATCAGTCCAGCGTAATATGAACTTAAACCATGATTTGACTTATAAGCCATTCTTTGTTACAATGAAGAGTTATATAGTATGATTTTGCCCAATCATTTGGTTCCTGTACACTTATTGGGTGACCACATATTGCGAAAAATCCCTGAGCTGATATAGTTAATTGGATCTCTTATATATATCCTAGAAGTATAATTTAACATAAAAGTCAGCTTCAGTCTGACTATCCACATGGCGAGTTATATTAATTTTGATTTGTAGTCTGCTCTTACCCACACATTCAGTATATTAACATAAAAGTCAGCTTCAGTCTGCTCTTGCTAGCCTGTACTTGACAGTCACAACGAACAGATCAGCCAGACGTAAATCAAAAGTCCAGTGCCATATCAACTTTTGAGAAATTGTTGATATCAACTCTGATCTGCTAGGTTGTTTCTCACAAATTTTCCTAGCTTTTTTTCGGACCTAGAAAGTGCAACTTACTTTGATGAAGCCTAGGGTTTGGGATCCTTAAATATCTCAAGTGCCCCTAAAGCCTTTTACAACACTGCTTGAGTGATTGTCTAGTCTTCTGCTTTAAGTGAATAATAAGTACTAATTGCTTCAGAATAAGACCAGAAAAAAAAAGGAAATTTCGAAAGCAGACATAAATCAATATCAGATTTCATAGTACCTCAGGCTTCCCTGATGAAAGAATACGAACTAGAGATGATTTTCCAACATTAGGGGCTCCAACAAGAGACAATGTAGGAGTTTCCAGATCAACCACCGGCATAGCTCGCAGAGTCTACAAAAAAATTGTGCATCAGATAGACGTTTAGCAGCTTCAACAGATATGTCAAAAGGGAAAATTAGTTATACATTATTCCTAGCACAATAAAGCAGAAACATATGGATTTAAAACTTGCAAGACATAATAAAAAAGAAAGAAAAGTCCTATTGTAGGTGACTTTTGTCAAATATTTTAGAAAGGAATGATTTGCTTTAATTAAGACATGAGCAAAACCTAACAAGCATCAAAAGTTCGGATAAACGACTGGAAAGAACAAAACATCCCATATTACTAAGAATTTTTCACTATGCCTGATTTCATGTCAGTAGATACAATGAGGCAACCATCACTATATAAGCCAGATTTGCACCATTTGCATGTGGAGGAGCAGATGACGGGAAATAAAAGATAAAAAAAAAAAAGCTATATGGTAATCAAATAATGTGTACATGTATATACAATAGGAAAAAATAGAGATTACCTTTAGTTCCACCTACAATGCAATTTCTCAAGATTAACCATCTCATAAGCAAGGGCTTAAACTAAAAAGCATACCTTGGCAATGTTCAGCAAATCATCAACGGCCTTTCTTTCCTGGTTAAAAGTTTCTTCTATTCTTTTCATACCCTTAGACACAGATAAAAATGGCATGAGTTCTTGCAAGAAAGACAATTGAAATGTGATAAAAAAAGTAGGTACTGAGGAATTAAACAACCAGACATTTCCATCACTAATCTTAGCAAACAGATTCCGTTTCAGTTTTAATGATTAACAAATAGTATGTCCAAGAGTGACACAAATCTTAATCATTGAAATAAAGTATGACGCTACTACTTTAACAAGAAACATCAAAGTATTACTAAGTGACAAGAATGTCTTTAGGGGAGCAAAAGGTTATTAAGTGACAGTAAAAGAAAAATAAGTGCTGGAAAATAATTAGTTTTGATAAGACCTAACATATGATTCCGTGGATTTGCACACAGTACCATCTCTTAATTATAGACCCTCTTAGACTTCAATGGAAACAAGTATTTACCTCATTCAAGCGCTCTTCTGCCTCTTTCTTTGTCAAAGACTGCAGCATATGAATTACATGTAAAAGGCAAAAAAAAAAAAAATCAGTCCCTTCTTAGAAAAGACAGAGAAAAACTTTTTGTAGAAGTAATAGTAAGCACTACCTCTTCCACATCATAGTTATCAAACACTGTACTACTGTACCAATTGGAATTTTGAAAATATACTTTTTGGGGACTGAGGAAGGGAGTGTCAATTCTGCCTTTTTAGGGATCAATCTCATCAAGCATAACTGCATAATTAACCAATATAGTCCTAAGTATCAACTATTTTGCTTCTCACCTTCACTCTTCAACTAAATGTCTAATTCACTTATACCACTTAGTAAATCAAACAGGGATTACAAATCAACTAACATATCTCACTAATGTGAAGAGAGACAACAATCAACCCATCTTGCAAAAATCAGAAATAAAGCATTCTAATATTGTGAAGATACAATAAAAGCATTCACTAGTCTTCAAAATGATTGAAGAGATCAATCAAATTAAGAGTTTGTTTGGACAGAAATCATGAAGAGAGCGAAGGGGAATGAAAGGGAAGGAGGGTGAGCCTGCATTATCATACAAACCTTTCCAACATCAGACGGGATTGGAAACTAAAAGGGCAAGGTGAATGAATAGTTCCAATACGTCATATCCAAACAAGGGAAAAAGGATCTGTCACTTTCCCTTCCCTCCACTCCCATCAATTCTCCCTCATCCAATCAGTTTTAATGAAGCAATAGTGAATATGCATGATCCAAAAAAGATGGCGAATAATAATAAATATCAAAAATCAACCTTTGCACAAAGAGAAGCATGTTCCTTTGCAACAGATGTAACCTTCTTCCGCAGGTTATTTACCTTCTCCAAAACCTGAAGAATAATCAAAGAACCCATAAGCCATGAACAGGGATTGTGATGATAGAAACTCAGACACCTAATTATCAGTGATCACAAGCAAAACTCAAAAAATATTTACCAAATATAACCCCATTTGAACATTGCATTTGAACTTTATAATCAAGTTTTAATCTCTAATCAATATCTTGTAAGATCAACCTTAACTCTTTTTATGGGTGTCACAGATAAAATAATTCTAGGCTGCTAATCTTTAATAATTCTAAGAATATAGCTTGTAACATACATTCATCAACGCAACTGAAGCACATGTTACCCTCCTTCACGCTACTCAAACTTTGTAGTTTGCGCTACTGGAACTTACGAAACTAAAGAAACCAGAATCAAAGAACAAATACACCCCACTCTGAGATTCTCCACCAATCTAACTAAAAGAGGAGAGAATAGAACGGACCTACCTTCCACATAAATATCGAGCCAATCATTGTACTTTCAAGGCACCAAATATGAGGAACCCTTGTCTTTAGGACCTTAGGTATTTCTCTATTTATACTTGAACCATAATACTGATAAAAATCTCAGGTTCACCTTTTTAATCACCTCCAATAGTAGAGTTAAGAGGCTCTTCTGAGTTCAAAGCCTTTTGAGACTGGTTTCAAATTCAGAGGGAGCCAATAAGGCAGTCTCCAATAATAGAGATTGTCCCAGGTTTTCAGCTTTTATTTCTTATCCGTTAACTTTCCGTTTCAAGAAGATTCATTAAACAAGGGAAATGTTAAATCCAACCTTGTCTTTAAGATGCCATAAGAGGAAAATGTTAACTGAAATCAAGCCTTTATTACACCGAATGACGCGTGATTTTGGCATGCAATCTCATATTATTACCCAATTAAGAAATACATTAAATGCTTATTTACAACCCTAAGATTTGTATATAGCATTATCCAACAAAGAAAACTAATGAATTCAATCAAGGTCTTGATATTAAAAAGATGAATTTCCAAAATATGTAATGGCAAAGCACGATTTCCCCAAAAATAGTGTTGAGACCTAAAACTGGTCTCACTACTAATTTCCCCCTTTGATTGAGCAAAGATCATAATGAAATTTACACCAACACTTTAACAAACAATAGAGAAATCATAGGGTAGCTCCTAAGAGGTTAGTTAACAGTCTTTTAAAATTTGTTACTCCTTCCATTCTGTAACAGTTGCAACATGGGATGTTAGCACAAAAGTTTCAAGAAGGCGCTTTAGATGACTTGATGAAAAGAGATCGAGAGAATAGATAGAGGGAAAAAAAGAAACTTGTGAAATAAGGAGAGAGGGATAAAAGACCCACAAGCAAAAAAGGACAATTTTGCAACTAATTTAAGATTTCCAACAAAAAGCAAGCTTTGCAACTATTAGAGACTAGAGGAAATCATAGAAAAAACTATCGAATTTAATTGTATGTATTAGTTAGCTTGTAAGAGAAAAATATAATCATATGAGTTCTTATTAGATTTGTTTCAGCTTATACTTCTCAAAAAAAATTATTAGTACAAAATCACATATATTAGTAGGCAAAAGTGTTACTTCAACAGCGTCTAATATAGAAAAGTCACCTATATTAGGCCGGAAAAGAATGGCAGTTATTTGAATGTACCGTATTTCTTATGATTTTTTTTTTTTGGGCGGGGGGATGATCCATAACCCTCCATTCATTCCCATAAATTTAACTTTATCTTAGAATAACATTTTGATCTCAAGAAAGAGATTCCTGGTTCAGGTATAGAACTCAAGGTAACGTATACCGTTGGTGTTCAATACTTGGTCCAACCCTGACTACCAACAAAGAGATGCACGCACAGGCGATGATATCATTATTATTGCCATTGTAGTTTCTCTGCTTTGGTTGCTTCTAAGCTTTCTAGAAAGAACACTATCTTCCCGATTAAAAAATACAAGAGAAATTAGATAAACTTGCAAGGAGTTTTTGGCAATAAACAAAGCACCTCAAATCAACACTAAAAGGTGATGAAAAGTTTGCATTGCTGATATAGATCAAACCACAGGCTGCAGCTCATCAATTTTTTGTAGTAGGTTTTCTGCTTTGCCTTTAGTAACATTAATACATTATACAAGATCAAAGAAGAGAAATCTCCAAAGAACAAGAAGCATGTATGCCATCACAAGTTGAGATAGTCATAGCCTCATAGGCACATCTAGCAATAATTCTAATTCCCAGATTGACAAGGATACACACACACAAACTAGCTTACATTTCCATTGTTGGGGTCTAAATTTTACAGCAAATTCTCATTAATATATAAGGGGGGAAATTATCATGTGATACCTTGTTATGTTCGTCATAACATATAGGTTGTTGATATTAACTTTTAATGATTTTTATTAACGCAAAATTAATTATAGTATGGTTGAACGTGCTAGAAAAGGAAAATGTAGCAAATAATTGAGGACAAGGAGAGTAGTAGTTACCACTTCATAATTCCCATCACCAAGAGTCAACTCAATAAGGGAACGCTCATAAGGATGTAAATGACTTTTGTTAGGGAATGTCTCCGTATACATTCTAAGGGGAACAGCCAATTCCTAAAAATAGAAAGAAACAAGATGGTTACACCGTAATGATAAGATGAAATTAAAGATACAAAAGGTTGATTCATTGAAAAGCTTGCCTTCATTAGGGCATCAAGTTGCTTAGCACCCCTGTTCCTCTCTCGCTTTGCAATATTAGCAATGCCTGTGAAAAAAGTTCATTAAAAATTATAAAACCAATTCAGTAAAATTAAGCCAACTACATAAACAAACAGTTTACCCTTTGTAGCTGAAACCTTCTTTGCCTTCCGCAAAGCTGAATGGAGAATATCTGTAGATGGCATTACCATGGGTAGTTTTTGAAATGCACCAATACTTTCGATATTCAAAATACCATTACTCTGACAAATGCAGAGAATAAACATTCACTGGATGAAAAATGTAGCATAGACAAACACAAAAACATATGGGAAAGAAAATAGGCAATTCAAATGCTTCCCAGATGTACACAAAGTCACCTGCAGTTTATTCTCTTTTTTGGATTTTGTAGCAGTTATATAGCTTGCACCCACAATTTTCTCAGAAGTAGTGGTCTGAATCTCTTTGCAGAAGAACAAAATCTGCGGTATTTGTCTCGGACCTACTAATCCAACCAACACTGTGAATCTGTGATTGTCAAAGACTAGTAATACACAACCCAATAACAGAAGCAATAGTAATCAGCTGAATTCAATTTAAAATGCTGGCAATTCTCCACTTTTATGTTCACCAAATATTGCAAGAAAATTACAGTAAAAAGTGAAAAAGAGGAACTAAATTAGATTTCATTGGGATGCATTGCAAACAAAGGACAAATTCCAATAGAACACGTAGCAATGACTAAAAAGAATTTATCTTTCAATAAAATTAATACACCAGAGTATGAATTTGACAATTAAACAATAAAAGCATTTGATTAGAGTATAGAAAAAAGGAAACCTTTAATAATTTTGGAGGTTTTGAGAAACAATTTGTTTGAAGGAACCCTCCATAACTCCAGAATATTCGAAGCTCCCATCATTCTACTGCTCTAAGGTATCAATAAAATTAAACAATTCAATAACTAGAATATACATTTGAAAAGAAGAAGCTTTAAACTGAAACAAAACTCTCAAATTAAATGAAAGAAAGTATAACAAACACAAAATGGCATTAAAATCGTACCACCTCAAATGGACAAATAGTTCAGAGAGAAGTTGAAAAGATTAAGCTGGTACTGTATATTGTTTAATTGTCTATGAACATAAAAACATAGAAACTTCAATAGCGAGAAAGAAGAAGAAATGGTGTATTTGGAAACAACTGATGAAGTTAGAGCTTAGCGCCACCGGAGAAACTCCAGTTTCAGAAACCTATGTCAAAATATATGAAATGGCGTTTTCGTTATTTTATTGAAAACAAATTCTTAGATTACTTTAGATTTCTACATGGCCAAACATATACTACCTCCTTCCCAAAAAATACTTGCTTTTTGTTGGCAATTTCTATATGGTCATTGGTCAAACATATACTAGTTATACTAGGTAATGCCCGTGCAATGCACGGCTTAAATTTTTTTAAGTTAATATATAGGATAAAAATATGTTGATGATGATCTAACTAAATTAAATATTTAATTTGCATAAATAATGTAATTGATATTTATTTAATATTTAAGACATTATATAAGAATTTCAAATTGCTTTGGCGTGAAATTATATAACAATTAAGACATTATATTATTGAATAATTAAAAAAACTCAATTAAGACATATTTATTAACTATTTAAATATGACAATTAAGATATTCTATAACAATAAGGAGGACATTCACCCCTAAACGAAATAATTTGGTGTGAAATTTAAATAATCTTTTTTCTCTTCACTGTACAACTTAGGATAAAATTCAATTGATTTACATTCAGTAAATTTTCAATAAGACCTAAACTATGATTGGATAATGTCATATACAGTCTAGTCATTAGGTATGTATTTAAACTTTAAAATTTTATGGAGAAAAATACATGTCTAAATCGATATAATGAATAAATAATTAATATTTGGATTTATATTTTAAAATTTAGATTGTTCTATGCCATCATTAATCCTCTAAAATTTAATTTGTTTACCTTCTAAAAAAGGTTGGGCGACAATGTAGAATCTGAAGACAAAATGTAGGAGAAAGATTGAAAATTGTTTTATGTGCGAAAGGGAAAAAAATTAGGCTTTTCATTTAAAAGGTAATTTTTTTTTTGAGAAATATAAGTATATTTCAGTATTAGACAGTTGAGTTATACATTTTTATTTTCCAAATCCATGACATTAAATCTTGGTTGTAAACTATTTTTTATAAAAAAAAATAAGGCTATAAACCTTCTTCATTTAATTAATTCTTTTTTCCAATGTATGTTTTTTCCCATATTAGAAAGATAGGAGCTGCATTTTTTTTTGTTCACTTGAATGTGCATTCAGGAGGAAAAATTTGAAGTTTGAGATGAATTTTTTTTAATGGTAAGAGTTTTAGATGGGTAACCATCTATCTATCTATACTATATACTAAAATACAAGCCACTAAAAAAAATTTCCCTCCAAAACTTTTATTTTTCACTCCCATTACTATAATATTAAATGCTTCACATTTACCAAAGATGTATTTTATTTTTTTCCTAAAACAATTATAATTATTTGTACTTTACTTTCATATATATAAAAACTATACTATCAATCATCTTCAAAAAAATTATTATTTGTGTTCATTATTTAATTTTTATAAAAAATTTCGTCAGCCTTAATTCGTTAATTATTTGATATTCTTTGACTAAACTCGATTTTTTCCAACTTGGTTTTTGCCTTTTTTTCAACTTGAGGCATTTTCAATCAAGTGCCATGAGGTGCTTAGACTTTGTTATACCAAAACTATGAATACACAAGTCTGAACAACCTACACTTTGCATATGAAAACTTTGTGCACTCTGTCTTAAATTGTTATTATTGCATATAACTTGTAGAATTAGGCTTAAATGGAAATGATAACAAGAAATAGAATTATGGAAAATTGAATGCAATGAACTGCATTTCATAATCATAAGCCATACACCTCTCCCTCATTCTATACACCCCTACTACCTCATTCCATCTACTATTTCTCATTTATACTGTGTAATTCAACTCCTTGGAGCACTTTCATCCAATTCAAACATGGCCAAAAGGTTAAAATAGTAATGCTAAAATTCAATATAAATCGAACAACAATCTGAAAACCAAACAACAATTCTATCAACCAATAATCTGAAAACCAAACAATCTGAAAATATATCAAACTAAACTTCACAAAAATCGAACAAAAAACTTCAAAAAATTGAACAACAGAAAATCGAACAACAAGCCAAAAAAATCGAACAAAATACTTCAAGAAAATCGAAAAACTATAAAATCGAAGACCTAAAAAAATCGAACAAAAATCAAAGAAAAACCTAAAAAACAAACAACAAGCCATAAAAATCGCAAAAGGAGATGAACAGAGATGATGAAAACCAAAAAAAAAAAATCGCGCAAAAATCATACCTTATGAGAGAGGAAGAGAGCCACGAACGAGAGGGAGAAAGAGAGAGAGAGCCACGAACGAGATGGAGGAAGAGAGAGATCCACGAAAGAAATGGAGGAAGAGAGAGATCCACGAAAGAGATGGAGGAAGAGAGAGATGCACGACGAGAGGGACGAAGAGAGAGAGAGCAATTCGAGAAACAAATTTTTTTTTTTGGGCTGAAGTCGAATTGAAATGACATGGGTTAGTAAGTGGAATGGTAGGTGGATAGTTTAAGTGGGCTGGGAATTTTTTTGAAATTAGCCCAATTTCAAATCCAATTTTATTAAGTTTCCAAACATTAGAATTGGGCCAATTTCACGATTTCAAATGAAATAGGTTTCCAAACAAACACATAGCCCCAAGATACTTTTATTAAACACACTTTCGTTATAGTTTATGAAACCATCTAACTATATTATGGAGTACAAGTTAATACACGCATATCCGCCGCTAACTCGCTAAGTGCTAAGTCTATGATTATAAATACTTAGTATCCTAATTCACCTCAACACTCTTAAGCATGTTCACACTTATAAACACATCAACATCTTCATCATTCTTCAATGTGGCACAAAACTCTTGTGCTTCCACGGTGAAGACTATATTACAACGGTAACTTAATTATTTTCTTTCACAATAGGAAAAAGCATAGTCATATGATCTATATAATGTAAAATATTAACTTTTACCATTTTATTTAAATATAAATAAAGATATTAAATAGGTAAAAGCTTGTTCAAAATATGTGAAAAAGTCAATGCAACAAAGTAAAAAACGACAGAGGTAATAAGTTTATTTAACCCATTGAGTACTCGCTTCCTTGCAAGAACACTTCATGTGCATGACAGGGTAAACATATCAAACTGCAATGCACACCTCAAGAGAGAAATTAGGTTATCATTGAAGTCTAAATTTAGCTTGTTGCAACTTTTAATGAGCTTTCACATTCATCTTACTGTCTAGAAAATGAAGGTCATGTTGATTTCACTCAAACTGAATTACAGAGTGGGGAGGAAGAATTGAAGTGGTGATGCACAAATTTAGTGCAAGGGTTTTAAATAGCATAACAGTACATCCATAACTCTGCATCTATTATTCTATTATACTTTCTTTGTTTCTTTACCAAATTCTTTTTTAGATCCAGTGGATTGAAATTTTCAATTTGATAACAGCACTCAGAAAGTGGCTGAAGGTTTTTTATTTTTTTTTTTGCTGAAGAATGTCATGTACTTGGTATGGGTAAGCGATTTTGCATGTCCTAGATTCAGATCCAAAACAGTGGCTGATTGAAGGTGTATTAAAAAGGTCATTCCATTTGAATTTGAAAATTTCTAAATTTTTACTTAAAAAGTTTAGAAATTTTCAATTATTTTCCTTAAAATTTGATCACGTGAGTCCAATAAAATTTATAAAACTACTACCATAATCCTCCCTTTTATTTTGTCAAAACATGATTTTAAATATACGCATGATCCTGCATATGATATAGTCTTAGTGTATAAAATTGAAATGATTGTATGAGTAAAATTGTTTCTAATATTAAAATTAAAAAATAATTATTAAAACATTAAAAAATAAACCAAGTTGAACTAATCAATACCTCCGCTTCCAATTTAATGGGAGGAATCGATCTGCAAAACCCACCCAAAAACATCAATATGCACCCATTAAGGTTCCGTTTACTTAGGTGTAAAACGTTTTCGATGTAAAATGATTTTCCATGAAAAACATTTTACTTTGGAAAACTCATTTTCATAGAAATTTTCCAATGTTTACTTGAACAAAAAATACGTTTTACTTCCAAATTTGGGGGAAAATATTTCCACTATGGTGTAAAATTATTTTCACTCCAAATTTTACATTTTATTTTTTCACCCTAGTAAACGATGTAAAATGGAAAAATCATTTTAAAGGAAAATATTTTACGCTCTAATAAACAGAGCCTAAGAGCCAAAACATCAACAATAACACTAAGGATCAATCTACTAATTATAAAGATGGAAAAAATCCTCAAAAAGCAAAAAAAAATAAAATAAATAAATAAAAATTGCAGGAAAAAATAAAAATAAAACTCAAAAAGAGAAATTACAGAAGGATCAATCTACTAATAAAAATGAATGGAAAAAGAACCCCTCAAAACCCTAAATCACAAAAATGAACAATAACACTAAAGAGCGGTTTTTCATACACCAAATGAAACTAACCCGAAAGTCCCCATTACTCGAATGTTTATATGACATTCTTTTGAATCAAAGAGCTTCGCCAATCCAAAATCAGAAACTTAGGCATTGAAATCAGTGTCTATCAAGATATTGTAGCGAGTCATATCTATACTATATACTAAAAAAAAATATTGCTGACATCATCCTCACCTAAAAATGTACACATGTCAATTTCTCAATCAAAATTTTCCCTCCAAATTAAAATGTTTATGACATCATCTTTTTTTTTTCTTTTCTTTTAGTTAGCATTTAACATACTTTGAAAAGTTAAATATCATTAACTTCATTCTTCTATTTTCCATATGCAAATATTTTATTTATTTTGTCCATTTTCAAATCAATTAGAATCTATACTAAAATCTTTTTATTAATGTAATCTATACTATATACTAAAACAAAATGTTGCTGACATCATCCTCACCTAAAAATGTACACATGTCAATTTCTCAATCAAAATTTTCCCTCCAAAAATGTTTATGACATCATCTCTTTTTTTTCTTTTCTTTTAATTAGCATTTAACATACTTTGAAAAGTTAAATATCATTAACTCCATTCTTCTATTTTCCATATGCAATTAATAACAAATATAATGTTTTTAATATTATAATATTTTATTTATTTTGTCCATTTTCAAATCAATTAGAATTTATACTAAAATATTTTTATTAATGTAATAGTTTAATATTACATGCTTTGTATTTATTTTCATTTGACTTATAGTTTAACAAAATTTTAAATTTATCAGATATTTTTTTATAAAACCGCGCATAGTACGAGACTAATCTAGTTTTATCATATTGTAACATGAGGTATTAGGCCCTGTTCTTTTGGACTTAAAAGCTACAATAAAAAACAAAAAACAAAAAACAAAAAATAAAAAAACAAATAATAAAAAAGAAAAAAAAAACAAAAAACAAAAAACAAAAAATAAAAAATAAAAAATAAAAAATAAAAAATAAAAAACAAAAAACAAAAAACAAAAAATAAAAAAACAAATAATAAAAAAGAAAAAAAAAAAATAAAAAAAAAAAAATAAAAAATAAAAAATAAAAAATAAAAAATAAAAAATAAAAAATAAAAAATAAAAAATAAAAAATAAAAAATAAAAATAAAGAATAAAAAATAAAAAATAAAAAATAAAAAACAAAAAATAAAAAACAAAAAACAAAAAATAAAAAATAAAAATAAAAAGTAAAAAATAAAAAATAAAACATAAAAAATAAAAAATAAAAAATAAAAAATAAAAAATAACAAATAAAAAATAAAAAATAAAAAATAAAAAATAAAATAAAAATAAAAATAAAAATAAAAAAAATAATTCAAATCAGATCAAAACAGATCATATCAGACAAACTCAAATCAAATCAGACCAAATCAGATCTGATTAGATCAGACCAGATCAATCCTAAAGAACAGAGCCTTACTCCAACAAAAATGCTTACATTAAGCTCTTTGATAGTCACATCAACAAACTTCCAATTCCTAATACAAACAACAACAAATGGTACATGAAAGAATTGTTAAGACAACAATTTCACCATTATTCCCACAAGAAATGAAAAACTCTAATAACAATTTCTTTTATTTGTTATTATAAAAAAATGCTGAGGACATACATTGAGAAGACGAACTTCGAACTAAAACATAGGAAATTCACGACTAATGCACAACAAACATCTCAAAACACAATTGCCAAAAATAGAAAACTCTATAGTAGACCTGATAAAAAATAGCCCGCCCTGCAGACTCGGCCCGGCCCGCAAAATAGCGGGCTTTGGGCTAAAGTATGCAGGCCCAATGTAGGCATTGGCTAACAAATTTAGGCCCGTTTTACTTTTGGGCGGGCTTTGGTCATTAAATTAGGCCCGCGGCCCGGCCCGTAAGTAAAAAAAAACTTTGCAGATTTATAAATTTATCTCTATTATATAAGCCAACGGGGAGCCATGGTGTCCCCTCAAAAATTCCATAATGCCCCGTACAAATTTATTAAAAATCAAATAGCATGACTCTTATTTATTTAGGAAAGTTATTACAATTTTTGAATTTTTTAAAATGAAAATATTACAAAATATACAATTCGTAAAAATAAAATAAAATAATCAAAATTCATATTTTTGAATTTTCTATAAATAGACACCCATATTAATATAGTTTGTTACATAAAAATTTTACCTTTTGATTATCGTAGAAATTTGATAGCTGATTTTGTTCATTGTTGTGGAATGGCTGGATGAAAGGGAAAATTTATTTACGATTATTTGAATGAATGAATTTAAAAAATATTTCAAATTCTCAAACAAAAACCTTCGATTTTTGAAGATACATTAAAAATATCGTCGCACGCAAAGCGTGCACAAAAATATGAGACCAAATACCAAACCCTAATTCTATTCTCCCTCTCTGCCATTTTTTTTCATTTTTCTCACTCTTTCCTCACACTCTCAAGTCTCAACTCACTCTAGTTTCTCAATTCTCCCTCTTTGGCTCTTGATTTTCGCATCATTCAAGCTTCAACCTATCATCTTCAAGTCTTCTCACCTTTGAACTTCTCTAATTTAGGTATGGCTCTGTTTTTTTCGATTTTTTGTTGCGTTTTTTATGTTATTATCTTTAATTTTTTTTTTGTTTTTTTTTTTTGCTTCTGGATTTGTCGATTGGTATTACAATATTACTTGGATTTTTTGTTTCGATTTCTTTGTTACTGATATTATGTTATATGGATTGACCAATCAAACTCTTCAAATGTAAATCCATATGAAAATCAATTGGTTATATACTTCCACCCAAAAAATGAATTTAAAAAATCAGCAAAATATACCTCTAAAATTCAAGAATCCAACTAGAAAGCAGCAATAGAATACTGCCGAGGGAGAAGCTAAAGTGTAAAGATTAATACCAGATTTACTTGCTTTGAATTTTTTGGATTTCTTAAAAAAAATTTAGAAAATGGACAAGTTAATAAAACAAGCAACGTGACTTGATTTCAAGTTTTTGAGTGTTTTTTTATGTGTAGTCATGGAGATTATTTATATTTTCTGTTTTTTTTTTCTGTTTTTTTAAAATGTTTTTTTTTCTTTCTGTTTTTCTGGGTTTTTTTTTTTAAATTTTTTTAGGGGATATCGAGTTCGAGTCGAGTACATCAATACTCGAGCTCGACTCACTCGATAAGCACCCCTAGCTCCCGTCAACTTTCCTTTAATTTGTGTCAATACATAATTCTACAAGTTATGCCTTTAAGATTGATTGATAATGGGTGCTTGGTTTATTATATATACTTCCGTAAATGAAATTTTGCAACAAATGTACTTTTAACACTATTCACAATTTCAATTACTATGCACAATTGACAACTAACATTCAAATTCACCACATACACGGCTTAATTTGCATGCAATAATCAGATTGTTTTCGTCAACTTATTATCTACATAAAATTTATTGCGTAAGATAAGTTACAAAAATATTAATCAAATAACTTCCGATACATCAAAACGTTGGATGCGCGTCGTGGACAACTAGTATAAGAAAAAAAATACACATACGAGTTCTTTTTTTATTCTCTAATTAGTAATTTATTATGGAGTATTGGAATAACATTTAATTTTTATAATTTTTACTAATGTATAAAATATGCAGTACATGTTATAATGGTGAAAGACATGCATTTGACAATTATTCATAATTATAATGAAAACTGTTGAGAAATTACCACTTGAGGTGAATAATTATTACCTCACAAGTACACATATATTGTAATTTATTGTATTTACCACTCTTACCTTTGCCTATAAATAGGCACCTTATGTAAAGGCTTAAGATGCACCTCTTCTACTACAATATCAATATACATCTCCATCTACTTCCTCCCCATTCATCTTCTTATTACTAATCAACCACTACTACTCTTAACACGTTATCAGCACGAATTCCCTTAAAGGTAATGATCTAAAATTCATTCAAAATTTCTAACTTCATTACTCTTTCAAGGGATCATTTTGAGAAGTATGCTCTATAGTTGCCGAAAATTCGGATCTTCTATATCAAAAACTCAAAATGATACTTTTACTAAAATTTAATGTCAAATATGCTAAAAAACTTAATTATAATTTTACTCACCTAATGATAGCAAAATTATATACAGGTACTAGTTTTATTAAACTAATCCGGTACCATAATACTAGGTTAGACTTAAAAAGGAGAATGACCATCATATTTAAATGATCAAATATTATATACATGACTTGACTTTGGACAATTATTTTGATGATTTATGGACAAAATTTCATGCAAAGTAGCCATGCATATGGTACAATACAAGGGAGTACACTCTTCACTTATTACTTTGTTGTATTTATTTACTCATGCATTATTTACATTAAGTATTACATTATTGTACCATGCATCACTGTTTAGAATCTTATCTTATTATGCACTTATTGCATTTTTCTTACTACAATTGTCATATGATATTTGACTTATTTCTTACACTACCATACTTTTATGTCTCCATATTATTTTGTTTGCATTATCCTTACTTATGACTAACTAGTACCTATAGTCCTATCATATAATATTTTCTTTCATAAAATGATAATATAATTGTATTTTGCTCCCTTACCTTTCTTTTCTTCCATAAAAATAAAATAAAAAAATAAATAAAAAAAATGATGTATCTTTTATGATACATCAATTTTTTTTATTTTCGAACCCTTGATCTCTTATACTGATCAAGAGTTCTCGGACCACTACGGCTTACATCCCAGTGTGATATATTTTGATCCTCTACAATATAAAAGGATTCATTTTTTTTTCACATTAAGTCTGATACAATAATTTACCATGATACAGTGTTTTAAACAGATAAATTTTTACCTAAAAACAAAAAAAAAAATTACAAATTTTGTTTGGAGATTACTCTTATTTATTTCTACCATACCTTTCTTATCCTATCATAACTTTTACCTTACACCATTCATTTTTTTTCTCTCCTCTCTTCTTCATCCATTAAACAATCAACCACCATGGCCTCCACCGACAACCACCAATCATCACCCTCCATTAAAGAAGATTTAAGAGCTTTAGAAGTTTATTTACTTCTAATTGCGGCATTATTTGTACTTTTTGTAGCTATTATGTTTTTTATGATTATTAACAAGTAAGTTTTTTTGTTGTATTTTGTTGTATTTTTAATGTCATTATCCTAGTGTATTTTGTTGTATGTTTAAAGTCATTATCTTAGTTTTATTATTTTCTTATTGTTATCTACTACTATCATTTTCTTGTCATGTTTTAATAAAAATAAAAAATAATAAAAAATAATAATAAATAAAAATTGTTTGTTTAATTTTTTAAAGAATGTTGCTTCCCCCACGATCTTTCCCAATAAACTAAGGGGGAGAGATGAAGATAATGTAGTTTATTATGTATAGTTTATATAATTACAAAAAAACCAATTTTTTTTTATAATACTAACAAATATTATAATTTGAATATAGCTAATATGGGAGATCTAATGAAAAGACAATTCAACATTCTTGACCTATCTGGTGAAAAATTTCTGGAGTGGAAAGTAGATGCTCAAATGAACTTAAAAGCTCAAGGGTTGGAGCATACCATCAAAGAAAATAAAAAGGTTTCAACTGCTGTCGTTGGACAAGCAACTGATAATACGACAATTACTAAAGTTGTTACTGAGCAAGAAAAAGCAAAAGCTTTGGTGTTATTAAGACACCACTTACATGAAAGCTTAAAAACCGAGTATTTATTGGTTGAAGATCCCAAAGAATTATGGGATAGCTTGAATGATAGGTATGGACACCACAAAAGGGTGCTCCTCCCTAAAGCTCAGTTTGAATGGACCAATCTTAGGTTCCAAGATTTTAAGTCTATCAGTGATTACAATTCTAACTTACACAGAATAGTATCTATACTGAGATATTGTGATCAAACAATTACTGAGGAACAAATGATTGAGAAAACGCTCACAACTTTTCATGCAAGCAGTATACTTTTACAAGAACAGTACCGTGAACGCCATTTTAAGAAATGTTCAGATTTAATGTCTGTATTATTGGTTGCTGAACAAAACAATGATCTTTTACTAAGAAATCATAATCTTAGACCAACTGGGTCCATAGCCTCACATGAAGTGAATACAACTGATTATCCACCCGAGGCAAATGCGATTAATAGAGGTGGACGAAGAGGATATAATGGACGTGGGAGAGGTCGCGGAAACTACCGTGGTCGAGGTCGTGGGCGTGGCAGACATAATTTTGCCCCTAGAAATGATAATTTTAAAAGTTATGACAAACAAAAGGGGAAGCAACCTAAAGTCCACAATCAAAATTTCTCAAAAGGAAAAGATCAGTGTCATCGATGTGGTATGACTGGACATTGGGGTCGTGCATGCCGTACTGCAAAGCATTTGGTAGACTTATACCAAGCTTCAATAAAGACTAAAAATATTGAAGCAAATTTTAATGAAACCAATGCACTTATCCCAAGCCTCGATGTGTCTGACTTCATCATGGGTGATTTTGAGAATGAGAATGAATTTGTTTTTGGGGAAAGTAGCAACATGTAAAATTCCCTAATCTTTATTTGTAACCATGAATGTTTTTTTTTGTTTAATTTTCATTCTGTTTTTGAATTACTTATCTTAGTATTTTATGTAACTGTAAAAAAAAAATGATCAATAAAATATGTGAGCTTGATTATTTTTACTGATTCTAACTTTATTTATTATGAAGATATGAGTTTTCCTGCTGATGAATCCGCATATCAATGCATTATAGACAGTGGAGCAACACATAGCATTTTGAAAAATAAAGGGTATTTTTCAGAATTGAAAGTATCTCAAGCGAATATTAACACTATCTCTGGGACAACAAGACTAATAGAAGGTTATGGTAAAGCTTGCATGACACTTCCTAATGGTACAAATTTGATAATTAATAACGCACTTTACTCGAGCAAGTCTCGAAGAAACCTAATAAGCTTCAAAGATGTGCGTAAAAATGGGTACCATTTGGAAACAATGATTGAAAATAAAAAGGAGTACTTATGCTTAACTGCAGAAAAATGTGGCAAAAGATGTGTTTTTGAAAAATTGCCAGCATCATCAGGGCTATATATTATTGATGTTCGCCCAATTGAAGTTAATATCATATCTAACCAGAAGTTAGATAATGCAAAATTGCTCACATTATGGCATGACCGCTTGGGTCACCCTGGAACGGGAATGATGCACAAAATCATTGAAACTTCAAATGGACATTCAATTAATAATATCCGAGTCCCCAGCTCAGATAAATTAGCATGCACGTCATGCTCGCTTGGCAAATTAATAATAAGACCATCATTGAATAAAATTGCCATTGAGTCTCCCTCATTTTTAGAGAGGATTCAAGGGGACATTTGTGGACCAATTAATCCTCCAAGTGGACCATTTCGATATTTTATGGTGTTGATTGATGCATCAACACGATGGTCACATGTAACACTTTTGTCTAGTAGAAATGTTGCATTTGCAAAACTATTAGCTCAAATCATCCGGTTGAGAACCCAGTTCCCAGATTACTCAATCAAGAAGATAAGACTTGATAATGCTGGAGAATTTACATCCCAAATATTTAATAACTATTGCATGTCAATTGGGATTGAAGTTGAACATCCAGTTGCTCATGTTCACACACAAAATGGTCTTGCAGAATCTCTAATCAAGAGACTACAACTGATTGCAAGACCACTACTAATGAGGTCAAAATTACCTTCCTCATGTTGGGGTCATGCTATACTTCATGCAGCAACATTGATAAGGCTAAGACCCACTGCATATCATAAATATTCTCCACTCCAATTGGGCTCCGGAAGAGAACCAAATATCAAGCATCTAAAAGTATTTGGGTGTGCTGTGCATGTTCCTATTGCTCCACCTCAACGGACAAAAATGGGTCCACAAAGAAGGCTGGGAATTTATGTGGGTTATGATTCCCCATCTATAATTAATTACATTGAACCAATGACTGGTGATATGTTTAAAGCCAGATTTGCGGATTGCCACTTTGATGAGGCAGTATTCCCAGCCTTAGGGGGAGATAAGGTGGTGGACCCTAATAGAAAAGAGATAGAAATCACATGGAATGCAACACAATTTCAATTCCTAGACCCACGAGCAAACTCTTGTGAACAGGAGGTAAAGAAAATTGTCCATTTACAAGGTATTGCAAATCAATTGCCTGATGCGTTTACAGATACTAAGAAAGTGACAAAGTCACATATACCAGCTAAAAACGCTCCTGTACGCATTGACATACCTAGTAATGAGAAGGATAAAGAAAATGAGTCAATTGCTCGAAGAAAGCGTGGAAGGCCATTTGGGTCAAAAGATTCCAAACCACGAAAGTTGAAAAAGGAAGATGATCCAACTAGTGGGACAAATACCATTAGTCCACTTGAAAATCTAGAAATGGAAAATGGAGACAATGATATCCCAAAAGATGAAGAAAACATTGACAACAATGAAACATCAATAAATTATGTTTCCCCATGGAAACAATGGAATAGGAAAAACGTTGTCATAGATGAAATCTTTGCTTACTCCATAGCAACTGATATAGTGTATGATGAAAATGATGTTGAGCCAAGGACTGTGGACGAATGTCGCCAAAGAAAAGACTGGCCAAAATGGAAAGAAGCAATCCATACAGAGTTGAAGTCACTTGAAAAAAGAGAAGTATTTGGAAATATAACTCATACCCCTAAAGGTGTAAAACCTGTTGGATATAAATGGGTATTTGTGAGAAAAAGGAATGAGAAAAATGAGATTGTCAGATATAAGGCTAGGCTTGTGGCACAAGGGTTTTCACAAATGCCAGGGATTGACTATGATGAGACATATTCTCCGGTAGTTGATGCAACTACACTAAGGTTTTTGGTAAGCTTGACAATTACAAAAGGACTACAGATGCGTTTAATGGATGTTGTAACTGCATACTTGTATGGGTCACTTGATACAGATATTTATATGAAAGTTCCTGATGGATTAAAGCTACCAGAAAACCACAAACCTAGAGAAATGTTGTCAATAAAACTGAGAAAGTCGCTTTATGGCTTAAAACAATCTGGGCGAATGTGGTATAATCGGTTAAGTGATTATCTCCTAAAAGAAGGATTTAAGAACAACCAAATCACTCCTTGTGTATTCATCAAACATTCCCAATCGGGGTTTGCAATCATTGCAGTTTATGTCGATGATCTTAATATCATTGGGACGCCAAGAGAACTTGAATCAACTGCAAAATATTTGATGAAAGAATTTGAAATGAAAGATTTGGGGAAAACAAAATTTTGCCTTGGTCTCCAGATTGAACACTTGAATAATGGAATCTTTGTCCATCAATCAAATTATACAAGGAAGGTCTTAAAACGATTCTACATGGACAAAGCACATCCATTAAGCTCCCCAATGATAGTACGATCATTAAGTGTGAATGATGATCCATTTCGACCTCGAGAAGAAAGTGAGAAAGCCCTTGGTTCCGAGGTCCCATACTTAAGTGCAATTGGTGCACTGATGTATCTGGCAAATAATACACGACCTGATATAGCATTCTCCGTAAACTTACTAGCCAGGTACAGCAATTCACCCACAAAGAGGCATTGGAATGGAATAAAGCACTTGTTTCGTTATCTCAGAGGCACACAAGATCTAGGGTTGTTCTACCAAGCAAAGTCAGATGCCACCCTTATTGGGTACGCAGATGATGGATACCTATCAGACCCTCAGAAGGCTAAATCACAAAGTGGATATGTGTTCACCTATGGAGGAACTCCAATATCATGGAAATCGACTAAGCAAACTCTAACAGCCACATCATCAAATCATGCTGAATTGATAGCCTTGTATGAGGCAGGACGTGAGTGTGTATGGCTTAGGACGATGATCAGTCACATTCAAGGAGCATGTGAGATGAAAACAATTACAGAAAGTCCAACCTTGATCTACGAGGATAATACAGCTTGTATTACTCAAGTAAGTGAAGGATATATCAAGGGAGATAGAACAAAGCACATATCGCCTAAGCTCTTCTTCACTTATGACCTACAAAAGGAAGGAAAGATTGATATCCAGCAAATTCAATCATGCGATAACCTAGCCGACTTGTTCACCAAATCACTTCCATCGAAGAAATTTAAGGCATTAGTGCACAAGATCGGTATGCGTCAACTTCATGACTTGTGCTGAACTCAGGGGGAGTATCATACTTACTGCACTCTTTTTCCCTTCGACCAGGTTTTTATCCCTTTGGGTTTTTCCTGGCAAGGTTTTTAACGAGGCAGATTGGAACTCACAAATTGTGATAAAAGTTGTACTTTTCTACTTAGTTATAGTTTTTCAAATATGTTGTAATTATTCAAGGGGGAGTGTTGAGAAATTACCATTTGAGGTGAATAATTATTACCCCACAAGTACACATATATTGTAATTTATTGTATTTACCACTCTTACCTTTGCCTATAAATAGGCACCTTATGTAAAGGCTTAAGATGCACCTCTTCTACTACAATATCAATATACATCTCCATCTACTTCCTCCCCATTCATCTTCTTATTACTAATCAACCACTACTACTCTTAACAAGAACAACAAATTGGAACGGTATTTGCATTAGTTGTACACTTTCCCTTGTTGCACATGTACTTCTCATTTACTTTATAATTAAAGTCCATAACCATTTCACTTCCATATAAAAGTTAAGTTCAATTATTTTGTATGCTTGTTCTATAATAATAAATTAATTATAAATATATTGCACACATTTGAAGAAATAGCTTTAATTAAACTGTATGCCTGAATCTTTTATGATGAATTAAATTTTATTCATAATATCAATTCGGGCATATAGTTTTTTATTCAATTACGATTTATTCGGACATACAGTATTTATTCGGGCATACAGTTTTTTATACTGTATGCCCGAATTAATAATAAATGAATTCAATTACGAAGTTTATGAAGAATAAAAAATTGTATGCCCGAATCTTTTAAGCGGTCTTGGCGGGTCATTTACGGGCTTTCAGGCCAGGCCGGACTTTTGAATGAAAAAGTCTGTTTTGTGTGTGCCAAAGCCCGTAAATTTTTCGGGTGGGGCGGCCAATGATATCAACTCTAGATCCAAAGTCATTCTTACAATCTTTCCCATAAGTGGATAGTGATATAATATGGGTAAGGCTGTAACTCCGTAAGGGTAACCCGTAAGCCGTAACCCACTCATTTGGAATTTGGATTTGGGTTAGTCTCTCTCCGATTAACCTTGTTTCTTTTAAGATTTTCTTTCCCTCAACTAAAGATAGGAAGATTCTTTGAATGTTTATGACTTTTGTTGGTCTGAAAAAGTTAATTCTTCTGCTGGGGGTTTTATAATTTCTTGATAATTCTTACTTCTAGCTAATTGGGATTGTGATTTTGCAGAAATTACCTGAATTAATATATGTCTGAAATTGCAGGAATAAATTTCAAAGAAGATGGCTTCTAGTTGTAGCATATCATCCTCTACATTTCTGATGTCTTCAGACTTATTTCGACCTCAAATTTATAAACCCAATTCATTATCATGGTCTTCTTCACTCCCTCAATTGAGTCTATCCCTCAATTCCAGAACTATTTTGTCAAATTCCACTTCTAAACAGGTATTCTTTTCCATTTATACTTGTAATTCAATTTAGGTTGATGTGTTTGAAATCATAATGTTCATGTCTTAAAATAATTTGTGTTAGAATCCATTGAATTTGGAAAATTCAGCACTCTGTTTCTGTTAGGGTTTGCTTCTAGGCGCAATTGTTTATGCAATTTCCTCCATTGTGAATCTCTTTCTGTATTTTGAACACCTTTTAGAACAACATTTTTTTCCTTCTGTGCCCGGTGGGATTTTTAGCTTGAAAATTTCAGTGTGCACCTCAGCACCTGCACCTAAAATAGAACATTCATATTATGCATTTAGAACATTCAAGCGTTGTAAATGAATGATATAAATGTTCTAAATATATGATTTCAATGTTCAATTTTAAAAGCAGGTGCATGGTGTTCACTGTGCACCGGATGCATAATTCATGGATTAGGGTTAGCTACTACATTGATAGAGAACCTCTGTAAGAACAAACACCTCAAAATGAAACACTATTCTTTGGCCAACTAAACATTCTTACTTTCCAAATTGTGTGAGGTGTCTATTTTGTTTCCTATGAAGGATATTAATTACTTGTATGCTATTAACTATTAAATCAGAAGGGAATCCTACCATCTGAGATGTCTAACTTGGACTTGGTGCAATTGCCTAATATATGAAAATCTTAGCAATAAGATAATTGAAAATCAATGACTATGAGGAGTAGAGTAGATTGTACAGCTAGACTGTGCAATTGTGTTCGCATTATTGTCTCAGAAAGCGAACATATTCTAAGCGAAAAGGCACCTCATGTTGGTTGTTATTTGTGTTTGTGGCATTGTGCTAGTCTTTAAAAACTATGCTCTAATGTATGGATCATTGGGGGATGTGAATGGCTTAACTAAAGCCCATGGAGTCTTACCCAAGACTTGGTCATGTTCTTTTGGATTGAATGAATCTGAAATGAATTGAACAGAATTTTAAACCTATCAGGAGCTGAGTTGAATTATATTTGTCTGAAATTAAAACTAAAGCAGGAATAGCTGTTTGTTCTTTGGTTTGTCCACCTAAATTTTAGTTTATTTATGTAGGACTTTGTCGTTCAAGCAGCCTGGACCCAGAGGTCTCGGGGAGAAGCAAAGAAAACGGTAGGAAGTCATGGAAACAGCAAACAGATATGTATTTGAGACCTTTCCTGCTGAATGTATTCTTCTCCAAGAAATTCATTCATGCTAAAGTAATGCACCGTGGAACCAGCAAAGTGATATCAGTTGCCACCACAAATGCTAAGGATTTAAGAACTAGCTTGCCATCTCTTATTGATCATAATGCATGTCGAGTGGTGGGCAAGCTCATTGCAGAGCGATCGAAAGAAGCTGATGTATATGCTCTGGCCTATGAGCCTAGGAAAGATGAGCGCATTGAGGGCAAGCTTGGCATTGTCCTGGATACTATCAAAGAAAATGGGATCATATTTGTAGATTGATTTCTCCCTTTCATTTATGATCTAGAATGATCTTATGGGTTGAATTGTTGCTTGCTTATACTGCGTTGCATTCAATCGCATTGTGTCATATCGTAATAGTTATCTAGTGCTGTAGTGCATAATCAAACGCTTGAAAATTTTGAATTACTTGTCTCTAAAAATTTGTTACACTTTACAAACCACAGATTCTTTTATGTCTGGTGTATCAAATGCTTGGATAGATTTTTTTTTTAATTGTTTATGCGGGGCTATGTAGAAAGAAAGTAGAATAAAAAAAAGGAAGAGAAAATGTTTTTTTTTTAATTGTTTGTGTGAAACCTTGCATATTGTAAGAGGAATAAAGATAAACATTCCAAAATAAAAAGTGAAAAACTTTGAGAAACTGATACATCACAATTTCACATGAGAGGACATTAGTTGATTGGCTTGATTGCTATAAAGTGTATTGATGGAAAAAATGGAGATGAATAAATTAGTGCCCTTGTAATTTGCTTAACTTGCTCTGAGCATTGAGAAAGTGTTAAGATTATGCTCTGAACATGACAAAGCAATTTGCTGAACTTGCGAGGGGAAAAGATAACCTTGCCCTTTTTTTTTCCTTTCAAGAAACCAATATAATCTTGTAGAAATGCCTGAAATAATATTAACATCAAGATAAATCTATGTAAACCAATGAAAGATCTGCATTGCATTGTATAATCAAAAGTAAATAATTGTTGAATTTTTTAAATTGTGAAACATTATAACTGTAATCAGGATTTTGCTATATTTCAGCTTCCCAGAAGTATTATACAAGATTAAGAGTATGGAACAAAATAAACCCTCCTCTCTCATTTCTAGCTATCAAACTTAAAACATACTGAAAAGGGGATGCAGTGTTGATAGTGAAGTAATGACCAAATTGTATCATCAAACAAGGTGTTGCATCTGTGTCATGAAGCTTTCTGCTGCATGTGTCATGAAGCTTTCTGCAACATATTTTCTTCCATTTTTGATATTTCATAAGATAATACTTTCTTTGCAGCACAAGCCAAGCGGCGAGTGCTGCAGAGGGTAATGTGCGACATTTGTGAGTTGTGACTGTTGTGTCTTCAATCATCAATTCATCATCACCTGTGTCAAATTTTGAAATTTTCATGTATGAAACCTTTTTGATTTTTATGTAGGAATTGCAGCAGGATCGGGATCTATTATCTGGCTTTTGATCTTTGTTGCCTGGGAAATGAGCAAATGGTGGACCTTTTGCTTCAGCTGCAGTTAATAATAGTTAAATGAGACACCACACCAATATTTTTCTACCAAACAGAACAAAGATGGTAGAAAAGAACAGAATAAGGTCAGTAGATACCTACCTCATCAAGACCAAATTGACTTATTACAGATACACGAATTGCACCTTTTGGTCCAAACATCCGATATCTTGCCAAATCTGGAAGATCAGTGCCCATATCTTCTGTTATAAAGGCAGAAGGAGACTCCTGCAAAAGATCACTTTTGGAAACAACATCTAGCCAAATGTGATTGCTGAATCTCTTCTTGATTTCTGAGTATGTTGTGAACTGCATAATCATTGGAATCAAGCAAGTGATTTTCAACCTACATTGGAAATAAAACTATTTCCAACTACAAGCATGTATCTATTTCTTCTAGTTCACTAAGGGCTGCTCAAAGTGATCCGATCCGAGCGATCCGATCCGTGATCCGGCTGATCTGATCTGAAAAAATCGGATATTTTTAATGAATTTTTTCCGGAAATTTCGGATCGGATATGGATCACAAATTTTGACTTTTCGGATATCCGATCCGATCCGAAAACTTATGGTTATGGGCCTTTTTTTGGGGGCTTTTTCCCTTTCTAGTTTCTACGCTAGGGCTGCTCAAATGCTCAATGCTCATTTCCCTTCCCTTCCGCCGCATACACAGATACACTCTTAAACTTACTCTTAATTTGCCCACATTTTCAATCAATATGCGCTCTTTTTCCACTAATTCATCTATTTCTCTTTCTCATACACTATTATATTTGTAATTACATAGTCTAATTGGCAAATTGTCCAGCTTCCTCAAAAAATTTCGGATATCTGACATTTCGGATCGGATCGGATCGATCCGAATGAGCAGCCCTATTTTTATATATTAAATTTCGGATATTTCGGATCGGATTCGGATTGGGGAATTTGATATTCCGGATCGGGTATACGGGTTTATATCGGATACTTTGGATTGGTAACCGGGTTTTTTCGGGTATTTCGGATCGAATACTTGGATTTTTCGGATATTTCGAATCGGATATCCGGGAAAATATGTTAAAAACATACAAAAATATAATTTAGAAAAAAACTCAGACCGGATCTGATTCGGATCGGAGTTTGGCCGATCCGAATGAACCCATTTCCATTCCTAGTCAATTTGTTAATTTCTGCTCGAACTTCGATTCATTTACTCACCTTCGAAATGTGTGTTAAGGTTGTCATCAACATATGTTTCCGACTTTCTGGTTCTCATCAAGGGATCAAATTACCAATTCTCATGGAGAACTAAATTAATGAGGTGGAAGCTAATATTGTATCTGATAGAATTGAATGACTGTCCTTAAGCTTCACTTCAGAGTAAAAAAAAAAAAAGAAAAAAAAGAAAAGAAAGACTACCTGATCAGACACTGAAGTTCCACATTCTCCTGTTAAGTCATGCACATAAAGTACTGCTGTTGGCAAATGTGTGAGGACTGCTAAAGTCAGCTTCTCCAAATTGTTCCTATCATCTTCAGATAAGCAGGTGAAAGCAAAAGATTACTTTCAGAAGATGGACAATAAAATTAAGAAAAATGTGATAACATAGGTTCCAGCTATGAGCGGTCCTTCCTATGGCCCAATTTTCGACACAAACATAGGCAGTCCCAACAATGAGGGTACCTTAATTAACCTGCTTAGTCGGTTGTATATGACAAGGGATCAAAAAGGTTATGTAGTCCAAATTTTCTCGTTAAATATAGGACACATATCAAACAAATAGGCCCATTTTGAACCCTCAATATTGTCATATATAGTATTCACACCAAAACCTTCCTATTTCAAGAGTTTCTTCAACCTCGTAACCCAAACCTCATCAAAATAGCTAGTAACCATTCCTAACTGCAAAGATAATCTTCTCATTATTCACAAACCACACGGCTTTTGTTTAGGAGATTATTAAGCTCATGTCCATCTTCATGTAAAACTCTAGCACAATGTTGAGCAAAAATTAGAATGAAGGGAAGATGCCAGAATATATCTTCACTTACCATCTAATCTCTTGAGTACCCCAGGAGTGTCTGTTACCTGTGAAAAGTTTTTTGATCAACCTGGGAACAATTGCGTCATAATTTTACAAACATAACACATTGAAAACACTTAATGCAAACCTGAAAACGCTGATAGTTCACAACAATATGACCCATCAAAATCCCCCTGGTTGTGAATGGATAGTTGCAGATCTGGAGAAATAGTGAGAAGGACTTGTCATATTCCAGAAACATTCAAACTCATATAACTCTAAGCCTCGTCTACAGCTATAAGATGCCATGCAATTTATAGAAGTCCGTATATTAAATAACATCAGACAATGCAGAAAATTAGATATTGATTAGGTTACTGGTTATGCATCTATTAGAAAGGCATTCATAAACTAAAAGCTGTTGATGAAAAGATGGGAAAAAACAAGAATTTCGGTCAAGTAAATCTTATACTTGACCGAGTATTGAGGTCAGAAGAATGGGTTGCTCATTGCATCAAAAACTCTGTCGGATTCAATACTCGACCGAGTCAACAGACACTTGTTCAAGTATGTCTTTTACTGGACCGAGTGCAAATGTCAGAGAACAAACTTTTATATTCTTTTTTATCTCAGGAAACAAAGTTTGACACATGATTTCTGATAAAAATAATACTTAGCTTATAATATTCTATGTAAAACCAAACACACCTAAACACCGTAAAGTAACTAATTTAGTCTAAAAAATTTTGCAACAAGGCAGGCAGGCAGCTGGTGGTGGCATCAATTTAAGTTCACAACAGCATTTTAGCCTTAAAAACGATACATTGACATCTGTCCACTATGAAAATGTGCATATAAACAGATAAAAATTGACCATACATAATTACATAGTAGAAAAATATCCTAAGCTGAATCAGTCCAGCGTAATATGAACTTAAACCATGATTTGACTTATAAGCCATTCTTTGTTACAATGAAGAGTTATATAGTATGATTTTGCCCAATCATTTGGTTCCTGTACACTTATTGGGTGACCACATATTGCGAAAAATCCCTGAGCTGATATAGTTAATTGGATCTCTTATATATATCCTAGAAGTATAATTTAACATAAAAGTCAGCTTCAGTCTGACTATCCACATGGCGAGTTATATTAATTTTGATTTGTAGTCTGCTCTTACCCACACATTCAGTATATTAACATAAAAGTCAGCTTCAGTCTGCTCTTGCTAGCCTGTACTTGACAGTCACAACGAACAGATCAGCCAGACGTAAATCAAAAGTCCAGTGCCATATCAACTTTTGAGAAATTGTTGATATCAACTCTGATCTGCTAGGTTGTTTCTCACAAATTTTCCTAGCTTTTTTTCGGACCTAGAAAGTGCAACTTACTTTGATGAAGCCTAGGGTTTGGGATCCTTAAATATCTCAAGTGCCCCTAAAGCCTTTTACAACACTGCTTGAGTGATTGTCTAGTCTTCTGCTTTAAGTGAATAATAAGTACTAATTGCTTCAGAATAAGACCAGAAAAAAAAAGGAAATTTCGAAAGCAGACATAAATCAATATCAGATTTCATAGTACCTCAGGCTTCCCTGATGAAAGAATACGAACTAGAGATGATTTTCCAACATTAGGGGCTCCAACAAGAGACAATGTAGGAGTTTCCAGATCAACCACCGGCATAGCTCGCAGAGTCTACAAAAAAATTGTGCATCAGATAGACGTTTAGCAGCTTCAACAGATATGTCAAAAGGGAAAATTAGTTATACATTATTCCTAGCACAATAAAGCAGAAACATATGGATTTAAAACTTGCAAGACATAATAAAAAAGAAAGAAAAGTCCTATTGTAGGTGACTTTTGTCAAATATTTTAGAAAGGAATGATTTGCTTTAATTAAGACATGAGCAAAACCTAACAAGCATCAAAAGTTCGGATAAACGACTGGAAAGAACAAAACATCCCATATTACTAAGAATTTTTCACTATGCCTGATTTCATGTCAGTAGATACAATGAGGCAACCATCACTATATAAGCCAGATTTGCACCATTTGCATGTGGAGGAGCAGATGACGGGAAATAAAAGATAAAAAAAAAAAAGCTATATGGTAATCAAATAATGTGTACATGTATATACAATAGGAAAAAATAGAGATTACCTTTAGTTCCACCTACAATGCAATTTCTCAAGATTAACCATCTCATAAGCAAGGGCTTAAACTAAAAAGCATACCTTGGCAATGTTCAGCAAATCATCAACGGCCTTTCTTTCCTGGTTAAAAGTTTCTTCTATTCTTTTCATACCCTTAGACACAGATAAAAATGGCATGAGTTCTTGCAAGAAAGACAATTGAAATGTGATAAAAAAAGTAGGTACTGAGGAATTAAACAACCAGACATTTCCATCACTAATCTTAGCAAACAGATTCCGTTTCAGTTTTAATGATTAACAAATAGTATGTCCAAGAGTGACACAAATCTTAATCATTGAAATAAAGTATGACGCTACTACTTTAACAAGAAACATCAAAGTATTACTAAGTGACAAGAATGTCTTTAGGGGAGCAAAAGGTTATTAAGTGACAGTAAAAGAAAAATAAGTGCTGGAAAATAATTAGTTTTGATAAGACCTAACATATGATTCCGTGGATTTGCACACAGTACCATCTCTTAATTATAGACCCTCTTAGACTTCAATGGAAACAAGTATTTACCTCATTCAAGCGCTCTTCTGCCTCTTTCTTTGTCAAAGACTGCAGCATATGAATTACATGTAAAAGGCAAAAAAAAAAAAAATCAGTCCCTTCTTAGAAAAGACAGAGAAAAACTTTTTGTAGAAGTAATAGTAAGCACTACCTCTTCCACATCATAGTTATCAAACACTGTACTACTGTACCAATTGGAATTTTGAAAATATACTTTTTGGGGACTGAGGAAGGGAGTGTCAATTCTGCCTTTTTAGGGATCAATCTCATCAAGCATAACTGCATAATTAACCAATATAGTCCTAAGTATCAACTATTTTGCTTCTCACCTTCACTCTTCAACTAAATGTCTAATTCACTTATACCACTTAGTAAATCAAACAGGGATTACAAATCAACTAACATATCTCACTAATGTGAAGAGAGACAACAATCAACCCATCTTGCAAAAATCAGAAATAAAGCATTCTAATATTGTGAAGATACAATAAAAGCATTCACTAGTCTTCAAAATGATTGAAGAGATCAATCAAATTAAGAGTTTGTTTGGACAGAAATCATGAAGAGAGCGAAGGGGAATGAAAGGGAAGGAGGGTGAGCCTGCATTATCATACAAACCTTTCCAACATCAGACGGGATTGGAAACTAAAAGGGCAAGGTGAATGAATAGTTCCAATACGTCATATCCAAACAAGGGAAAAAGGATCTGTCACTTTCCCTTCCCTCCACTCCCATCAATTCTCCCTCATCCAATCAGTTTTAATGAAGCAATAGTGAATATGCATGATCCAAAAAAGATGGCGAATAATAATAAATATCAAAAATCAACCTTTGCACAAAGAGAAGCATGTTCCTTTGCAACAGATGTAACCTTCTTCCGCAGGTTATTTACCTTCTCCAAAACCTGAAGAATAATCAAAGAACCCATAAGCCATGAACAGGGATTGTGATGATAGAAACTCAGACACCTAATTATCAGTGATCACAAGCAAAACTCAAAAAATATTTACCAAATATAACCCCATTTGAACATTGCATTTGAACTTTATAATCAAGTTTTAATCTCTAATCAATATCTTGTAAGATCAACCTTAACTCTTTTTATGGGTGTCACAGATAAAATAATTCTAGGCTGCTAATCTTTAATAATTCTAAGAATATAGCTTGTAACATACATTCATCAACGCAACTGAAGCACATGTTACCCTCCTTCACGCTACTCAAACTTTGTAGTTTGCGCTACTGGAACTTACGAAACTAAAGAAACCAGAATCAAAGAACAAATACACCCCACTCTGAGATTCTCCACCAATCTAACTAAAAGAGGAGAGAATAGAACGGACCTACCTTCCACATAAATATCGAGCCAATCATTGTACTTTCAAGGCACCAAATATGAGGAACCCTTGTCTTTAGGACCTTAGGTATTTCTCTATTTATACTTGAACCATAATACTGATAAAAATCTCAGGTTCACCTTTTTAATCACCTCCAATAGTAGAGTTAAGAGGCTCTTCTGAGTTCAAAGCCTTTTGAGACTGGTTTCAAATTCAGAGGGAGCCAATAAGGCAGTCTCCAATAATAGAGATTGTCCCAGGTTTTCAGCTTTTATTTCTTATCCGTTAACTTTCCGTTTCAAGAAGATTCATTAAACAAGGGAAATGTTAAATCCAACCTTGTCTTTAAGATGCCATAAGAGGAAAATGTTAACTGAAATCAAGCCTTTATTACACCGAATGACGCGTGATTTTGGCATGCAATCTCATATTATTACCCAATTAAGAAATACATTAAATGCTTATTTACAACCCTAAGATTTGTATATAGCATTATCCAACAAAGAAAACTAATGAATTCAATCAAGGTCTTGATATTAAAAAGATGAATTTCCAAAATATGTAATGGCAAAGCACGATTTCCCCAAAAATAGTGTTGAGACCTAAAACTGGTCTCACTACTAATTTCCCCCTTTGATTGAGCAAAGATCATAATGAAATTTACACCAACACTTTAACAAACAATAGAGAAATCATAGGGTAGCTCCTAAGAGGTTAGTTAACAGTCTTTTAAAATTTGTTACTCCTTCCATTCTGTAACAGTTGCAACATGGGATGTTAGCACAAAAGTTTCAAGAAGGCGCTTTAGATGACTTGATGAAAAGAGATCGAGAGAATAGATAGAGGGAAAAAAAGAAACTTGTGAAATAAGGAGAGAGGGATAAAAGACCCACAAGCAAAAAAGGACAATTTTGCAACTAATTTAAGATTTCCAACAAAAAGCAAGCTTTGCAACTATTAGAGACTAGAGGAAATCATAGAAAAAACTATCGAATTTAATTGTATGTATTAGTTAGCTTGTAAGAGAAAAATATAATCATATGAGTTCTTATTAGATTTGTTTCAGCTTATACTTCTCAAAAAAAATTATTAGTACAAAATCACATATATTAGTAGGCAAAAGTGTTACTTCAACAGCGTCTAATATAGAAAAGTCACCTATATTAGGCCGGAAAAGAATGGCAGTTATTTGAATGTACCATATTTCTTATGATTTTTTTTTTTTGGGCGGGGGGATGATCCATAACCCTCCATTCATTCCCATAAATTTAACTTTATCTTAGAATAACATTTTGATCTCAAGAAAGAGATTCCTGGTTCAGGTATAGAACTCAAGGTAACGTATACCGTTGGTGTTCAATACTTGGTCCAACCCTGACTACCAACAAAGAGATGCACGCACAGGCGATGATATCATTATTATTGCCATTGTAGTTTCTCTGCTTTGGTTGCTTCTAAGCTTTCTAGAAAGAACACTATCTTCCCGATTAAAAAATACAAGAGAAATTAGATAAACTTGCAAGGAGTTTTTGGCAATAAACAAAGCACCTCAAATCAACACTAAAAGGTGATGAAAAGTTTGCATTGCTGATATAGATCAAACCACAGGCTGCAGCTCATCAATTTTTTGTAGTAGGTTTTCTGCTTTGCCTTTAGTAACATTAATACATTATACAAGATCAAAGAAGAGAAATCTCCAAAGAACAAGAAGCATGTATGCCATCACAAGTTGAGATAGTCATAGCCTCATAGGCACATCTAGCAATAATTCTAATTCCCAGATTGACAAGGATACACACACACAAACTAGCTTACATTTCCATTGTTGGGGTCTAAATTTTACAGCAAATTCTCATTAATATATAAGGGGGGAAATTATCATGTGATACCTTGTTATGTTCGTCATAACATATAGGTTGTTGATATTAACTTTTAATGATTTTTATTAACGCAAAATTAATTATAGTATGGTTGAACGTGCTAGAAAAGGAAAATGTAGCAAATAATTGAGGACAAGGAGAGTAGTAGTTACCACTTCATAATTCCCATCACCAAGAGTCAACT
Source organism: Salicornia ramosissima (assembly GCA_951394345.1). Lineage (NCBI taxonomy): Eukaryota > Viridiplantae > Streptophyta > Magnoliopsida > Caryophyllales > Amaranthaceae > Salicornia > Salicornia ramosissima. Next base: position 45,122,502 of record OX596234.1, on the reverse strand, counting down.
CAATAAGGGAACGCTCATAAGGATGTAAATGACTTTTGTTAGGGAATGTCTCCGTATACATTCTAAGGGGAACAGCCAATTCCTAAAAATAGAAAGAAACAAGATGGTTACACCGTAATGATAAGATGAAATTAAAGATACAAAAGGTTGATTCATTGAAAAGCTTGCCTTCATTAGGGCATCAAGTTGCTTAGCACCCCTGTTCCTCTCTCGCTTTGCAATATTAGCAATGCCTGTGAAAAAAGTTCATTAAAAATTATAAAACCAATTCAGTAAAATTAAGCCAACTACATAAACAAACAGTTTACCCTTTGTAGCTGAAACCTTCTTTGCCTTCCGCAAAGCTGAATGGAGAATATCTGTAGATGGCATTACCATGGGTAGTTTTTGAAATGCACCAATACTTTCGATATTCAAAATACCATTACTCTGACAAATGCAGAGAATAAACATTCACTGGATGAAAAATGTAGCATAGACAAACACAAAAACATATGGGAAAGAAAATAGGCAATTCAAATGCTTCCCAGATGTACACAAAGTCACCTGCAGTTTATTCTCTTTTTTGGATTTTGTAGCAGTTATATAGCTTGCACCCACAATTTTCTCAGAAGTAGTGGTCTGAATCTCTTTGCAGAAGAACAAAATCTGCGGTATTTGTCTCGGACCTACTAATCCAACCAACACTGTGAATCTGTGATTGTCAAAGACTAGTAATACACAACCCAATAACAGAAGCAATAGTAATCAGCTGAATTCAATTTAAAATGCTGGCAATTCTCCACTTTTATGTTCACCAAATATTGCAAGAAAATTACAGTAAAAAGTGAAAAAGAGGAACTAAATTAGATTTCATTGGGATGCATTGCAAACAAAGGACAAATTCCAATAGAACACGTAGCAATGACTAAAAAGAATTTATCTTTCAATAAAATTAATACACCAGAGTATGAATTTGACAATTAAACAATAAAAGCATTTGATTAGAGTATAGAAAAAAGGAAACCTTTAATAATTTTGGAGGTTTTGAGAAACAATTTGTTTGAAGGAACCCTCCATAACTCCAGAATATTCGAAGCTCCCATCATTCTACTGCTCTAAGGTATCAATAAAATTAAACAATTCAATAACTAGAATATACATTTGAAAAGAAGAAGCTTTAAACTGAAACAAAACTCTCAAATTAAATGAAAGAAAGTATAACAAACACAAAATGGCATTAAAATCGTACCACCTCAAATGGACAAATAGTTCAGAGAGAAGTTGAAAAGATTAAGCTGGTACTGTATATTGTTTAATTGTCTATGAACATAAAAACATAGAAACTTCAATAGCGAGAAAGAAGAAGAAATGGTGTATTTGGAAACAACTGATGAAGTTAGAGCTTAGCGCCACCGGAGAAACTCCAGTTTCAGAAACCTATGTCAAAATATATGAAATGGCGTTTTCGTTATTTTATTGAAAACAAATTCTTAGATTACTTTAGATTTCTACATGGCCAAACATATACTACCTCCTTCCCAAAAAATACTTGCTTTTTGTTGGCAATTTCTATATGGTCATTGGTCAAACATATACTAGTTATACTAGGTAATGCCCGTGCAATGCACGGCTTAAATTTTTTTAAGTTAATATATAGGATAAAAATATGTTGATGATGATCTAACTAAATTAAATATTTAATTTTCATAAATAATGTAATTGATATTTATTTAATATTTAAGACATTATATAAGAATTTCAAATTGCTTTGGCGTGAAATTATATAACAATTAAGACATTATATTATTGAATAATTAAAAAAACTCAATTTATTAACTATTTAAATATGACAATTAAGATATTCTATAACAATAAGGAGGGCATTCACCCCTAAAAGAAAATAATTTGGTGTGAAATTTAAATAATCTTTTTTCTCTTCACTGTACAACTTAGGATAAAATTCAATTGATTTACATTCAGTAAATTTTCAATAAGACCTAAACTATGATTGGATTATGTCATATACAGTCTAGTCATTAGGTATGTATTTAAACTTTAAAATTTTATGGAGAAAAATACATGTCCAAATCCATGACATTAAATCTTGGTTGTAAACTATTTTTTATAAAAAAAAATAAGGCTATAAACCTTCTTCATTTAATTAATTTTTTTTTCCAATGTATGTTTTTTCCCATATTAGAAAGATAGGAGCTGCATTTTTTTTTTTGTTCACTTGAATGTGCAATCAGGAGGAAAAATTTGAAGTTTGAAATGAATTTTTTTTATTGGTAAGAATTTTAGATGGGTAAACATCTATCTATCTATACTATATACTAAAATACAAGCCACTAAAAAAAATTTCCCTCCAAAACTTTTATTTTTCACTCCCATTACTATAATATTAAATGCTTCACATTTACCAAAGATGTATTTTATTTTTTTCCTAAAACAATTATAATTATTTGTACTTTACTTTCATATATATAAAAACTATACTATCAATCATCTTCAAAAAAATTATTATTTGTGTTCATTATTTAATTTTTATAAAAAATTTCGTCAGCCTTAATTCGTTAATTATTTGATATTCTTTGACTAAACTCGATTTTTTCCAACTTGGTTTTTGCCTTTTTTTCAACTTGAGGCATTTTCAATCAAGTGCCATGAGGTGCTTAGACTTTGTTATACCAAAACTATGAATACACAAGTCTGAACAACCTACACTTTGCATATGAAAACTTTGTGCACTCTGTCTTAAATTGTTATTATTGCATATAACTTGTAGAATTAGGCTTAAATGGAAATGATAACAAGAAATAGAATTATGGAAAATTGAATGCAATGAACTGCATTTCATAATCATAAGCCATACACCTCTCCCTCATTCTATACACCCCTACTACCTCATTCCATCTACTATTTCTCATTTATACTGTGTAATTCAACTCCTTGGAGCACTTTCATCCAATTCAAACATGGCCAAAAGGTTAAAATAGTAATGCTAAAATTCAATATAAATCGAACAACAATCTGAAAACCAAACAACAATTCTATCAACCAATAATCTGAAAACCAAACAATCTGAAAATATATCAAACTAAACTTCACAAAAATCGAACAAAAAACTTCAAAAAATTGAACAACAGAAAATCGAACAACAAGCCAAAAAAATCGAACAAAATACTTCAAGAAAATCGAAAAACTATAAAATCGAAGACCTAAAAAAATCGAACAAAAATCAAAGAAAAACCTAAAAAACAAACAACAAGCCATAAAAATCGCAAAAGGAGATGAACAGAGATGATGAAAACCAAAAAAAAAAAATCGCGCAAAAATCATACCTTATGAGAGAGGAAGAGAGCCACGAACGAGAGGGAGAAAGAGAGAGAGAGCCACGAACGAGATGGAGGAAGAGAGAGATCCACGAAAGAAATGGAGGAAGAGAGAGATCCACGAAAGAGATGGAGGAAGAGAGAGATGCACGACGAGAGGGACGAAGAGAGAGAGAGCAATTCGAGAAACAAATTTTTTTTTTTGGGCTGAAGTCGAATTGAAATGACATGGGTTAGTAAGTGGAATGGTAGGTGGATAATTTAAGTGGGCTGGGAATTTTTTTGAAATTAGCCCAATTTCAAATCCAATTTTATTAAGTTTCCAAACATTAGAATTGGGCCAATTTCACGATTTCAAATGAAATAGGTTTCCAAACAAACACATAGCCCCAAGATACTTTTATTAAACACACTTTCGTTATAGTTTATGAAACCATCTAACTATATTATGGAGTACAAGTTAATACACGCATATCCGCCGCTAACTCGCTAAGTGCTAAGTCTATGATTATAAATACTTAGTATCCTAATTCACCTCAACACTCTTAAGCATGTTCACACTTATAAACACATCAACATCTTCATCATTCTTCAATGTGGCACAAAACTCTTGTGCTTCCACGGTGAAGACTATATTACAACGGTAACTTAATTATTTTCTTTCACAATAGGAAAAAGCATAGTCATATGATCTATATAATGTAAAATATTAACTTTTACCATTTTATTTAAATATAAATAAAGATATTAAATAGGTAAAAGCTTGTTCAAAATATGTGAAAAAGTCAATGCAACAAAGTAAAAAACGACAGAGGTAATAAGTTTATTTAACCCATTGAGTACTCGCTTCCTTGCAAGAACACTTCATGTGCATGACAGGGTAAACATATCAAACTGCAATGCACACCTCAAGAGAGAAATTAGGTTATCATTGAAGTCTAAATTTAGCTTGTTGCAACTTTTAATGAGCTTTCACATTCATCTTACTGTCTAGAAAATGAAGGTCATGTTGATTTCACTCAAACTGAATTACAGAGTGGGGAGGAAGAATTGAAGTGGTGATGCACAAATTTAGTGCAAGGGTTTTAAATAGCATAACAGTACATCCATAACTCTGCATCTATTATTCTATTATACTTTCTTTGTTTCTTTACCAAATTCTTTTTTAGATCCAGTGGATTGAAATTTTCAATTTGATAACAGCACTCAGAAAGTGGCTGAAGGTTTTTTATTTTTTTTTTTGCTGAAGAATGTCATGTACTTGGTATGGGTAAGCGATTTTGCATGTCCTAGATTCAGATCCAAAACAGTGGCTGATTGAAGGTGTATTAAAAAGGTCATTCCATTTGAATTTGAAAATTTCTAAATTTTTACTTAAAAAGTTTAGAAATTTTCAATTATTTTCCTTAAAATTTGATCACGTGAGTCCAATAAAATTTATAAAACTACTACCATAATCCTCCCTTTTATTTTGTCAAAACATGATTTTAAATATACGCATGATCCTGCATATGATATAGTCTTAGTGTATAAAATTGAAATGATTGTATGAGTAAAATTGTTTCTAATATTAAAATTAAAAAATAATTATTAAAACATTAAAAAATAA